>OY796660.1:57291133-57891133 GCA_963680705.1 Rhagium mordax | reverse complement strand
TCGCGGTTAACTTACCAACTCCGCCGTTTAGGGAATTTGTAATTTAATTGTGACTTGATTTATAAATCTAAGGTTATGTTAAATTATAGTTAATTGTAAATTAAATGCCATTTAAAGAAGTAAGTGTGATTTTAATTATCCAGGAATATTACAATAAAATTTACCTTATTTTTTCTACTTATTCTTCTCTTTTATAAATAACTATTCCTTTTTCCTTTGTTACAGACTACTTCGGTTTGAATTGACATCTACAGCTTATGCAAAGTAACCTAAAATTCCCTGTCTTCCTTCTACATTTTACATCAATATGTCTCACGTACGATTATTATTTTGCTCAAAAGTGTATTTAATTTGAAATATATTTCTGTTATATGAAAAAATATTATTTAATGTATTGAAACATTATTTTGAGAAATGATGAATAAGACTAATAATAAAAAAAGTAAAGTTGATAAGTGTCCTTCAACGTTTACACAGGAAAATAAAGTTAAAGACGTATCAAAAAAATGTATTATAACCGAAAAAGTGCAAGAAAAAAATGAACTCAAGAATGGATTGGTAAATGGAATAGTCAATGATACATTAAATGTTAAAAAAAGTAGTCGAAAAAATAAAAAAAATAAACATGTGAACTCGGATATTAATGGTGAATATATTACTGTTAAAGACACTGAATCTAAATGTAGACCTGATGAAAATTGTATAGGAAAGACTGTCCTTCAAACTGAAATATTAGAAGACCAAAGTAGCAAGAGCTTAGCCGAGAATTTTACAACTAAGAGTGATAATATTGTAAATAACATAGATAAGCATATAGAAGGCTCTAAAAAGAAGAATTACAAATTAGGGAAGCTAGATTCAAATGATAATATATCAACTAATGTCTCTTGTGATAAAGAATTTTCTTTAGTTCCACAAATATCTAAGAAATCAACTAACAAAGGTGTTACGGAAGACTCAGAACTGAGAAAAGTTTTGCAAGATGATGCAATAGCCTCATGTAGTAATAATTTTTCAATACCCAGAACGGATGGCCATTCGGATTCTGAAGTTAATGATACCACCATTTCAAGTGTTTTAGATGTAGCTGATAGTCTTAGGAATGTTCAATTAGAAGATAATTGTGAAAAATCAGAAACCCCCTCTATATCTAAAACCAAACCTAAAATAGATTTTATACAGTACGAGTCAGAATTACAGATGCCCATGATTATGAAGATAATTCAAAAGGATCTCTCTGAACCATATTCGATATATACCTATAGATATTTTATACACAACTGGCCAAAACTTTGCTTTTTGGTAAGTTTTATCATTAGTTTAGGATATGTTTTTATTTAGTATTTTATTCTACTTTTAGAAAACGCAAAATAAAGTTTTGTGAAAAAAGTTCAGTTTTATTAACTATCTAGGTTTTTTAAAAGACAATAATATTTATTAAGTATATTGAAATTTGTGTCCTTAAAAATTAGGCCAAAATTAATTTATTGCTTTTAAGAAGGGGTTCGAGACAATGTGTGTATTCAACAAATAAGCAAATGCCGAGGCTAGTGTTATATACTTCAGCATCAGTGGCGATGCTTGGGTGCATTGGGCTCCTAAGCAAATATCGAAATATTCGGTATTCAAAAAACAGTCGTTGACAGGCACAACGAGCAAGAGGGCCCCCTTCATGCCAAGGGCCCCTAAGCAATGCTTATATTTGCTTATGCATATCTCTGCCACTGTTCAGCATTCGCTATAATACCTCCCACTATTTGGTGGTTTGGCGAATGTTTTGCTTTGAATACCGTTGGCAAATATTCAGTCTACATCATGAGCCTGTGTATGATTGACTTGTTTACATTTGGTATTTTTCAGTTAAATATTGAATTATTTAGTTAAAAATGGATAGGGGTGTAGTACAACTGGATTAAAGCTGTACAAATTCCTTCTCGAACACTAGCGAATCATATGGCAGGTTTACCAAAAGCATAAGAAGTCGGATCGCATTTTATCGGCAATACATAGTAAACGAATGAACATATGTCAATGTAATTTTTTTCTTACATGCTATAGAAAAGGATTTCGAATACTAAATGCTCACCAAATACACGCATTGTCTGGGACCGCCTAAGGATATCGTAAAAAAATATCTACAAAGGGCTCGACAAAGGGTTCAAAAAATGCAAGACAAAAATTCATGGGCACATTCCTTACCTATATTAGAATAAGTAAAGGTATACAATATATAATTTAAACACAAAGATTTTACAGTCTCTCCGTCTCTTATTGAAAATTGTGTTAATTTAAATTTATACTTGAATACCATCGCAACAGACAAAGAAAGTGTATGTAAAAAAATAATCAGCACGTTTAACTAAATTTTATTTTCAAAATAAAATTTGATATATAACGTATTACTTCTTTTTAAGGCAATGTGTGAAGGAGAATGTGTTGGTGCCATTGTATGTAAACTAGACTTACATCGAAAAGTAATAAAAAGAGGTTATATAGCAATGTTAGCAGTAGATCAAAATTACCGGAAACTTCGGATTGGGTCGAATCTGGTTCAAATGGCAATCAATGAAATGTTAATGGGTGATGCTGATGAAGTAGTTCTTGAAACTGAAGTGACCAATAAGCCTGCACTACAGCTTTATGAAAAATTAGGTTTTGTACGTGACAAAAGGCTTTTTAGATATTACTTAAATGGCGTGGATGCTCTAAGATTAAAATTGTGGCTCAGATGAGTATTTCAAAAGGTTTATTGTGAAAAATATTAATTTTTCAAGGCCATATTATGATCGTTATATAATTTGGTTTTGTTAAAATGAAGTAGTTGATTGTTGAAAATTTTATTATTGTTGTTTGTTATTTTCTTTTCTACCCAGTTGTATTCTTTATTAATAAACAGTTACTTTTACTTAATGCTATTGAGTACATAAAAATTTATTAATATTCAATTTGTATATAATATATTCATCATCGTCGACTTACAAAGAGTGTTTTAAACTTATAATCAACTCTTATTAAATTTAAAAATATGATGACTGACTTATTTTGAAGCTTATACTTGATCATCATAAAATAATGTTCATGCAAATGGCATAAAGACACTGTGATTTATTTACTTACTAATATGAAATATTTATTATTTGCATTAAGAAACAATTAATTCTAAGCCGATAACAAGTTTACTGTATGCGGTAACAGTCTATTAAATTAAGAATATATTTAATTAACATAAACCGATATTTATTTATTTATTTATACATTTTGTAATGTATGTACAGAAAGATTCAAAGATGATACCTTAGCTCAGACCCAATATTCGCAGAAAGTTGTCTAAAGAATGTAGGTATAACGCGTTCAGAAATTAACAGAAACTATAATTTGTTCTACAAATAGACACTCACTTAACTGCACTAGATAACATGATGTTTCGAACAACACCATGTTTGACGCTGCTGGGAAGCTATTGACTCACCATGGGCATGTCGGTCATGATATCGTTAGCTCTGTATTTTTTAATTGTTTTGTAATGTCTTTTCTTGTCGTCCCATACATACAAATTTTAGATAAAAAAATATTTTTACGTTATAGGGAAGTGTTAGCAAATTAATTGTGATTCTTAATAAATAATCAGTGCAGTGGCAATAACATAACATTTCCCTTGATTTTTACTAATGACTATACCTAAAATAAAGTATCTGGAACAAATTCTACTATTTTTTAGTTTTTATTTCTTTTTTAAAGCCAAATCATAAGTGGAATGACTTTAATAATCCCACACCGGTTTCCATTTCAAAGTGACCTTGATTAAGTACAGGGTGGCGCAAAAGTGCCTTCACGATTTGAAATAAAAAAAGTACCTACATAAAAATTTAAGTAAATTTATATTTTAAAACTCATAATACCAAGTGTGTTTCTAGAAGTTTTTTTCAACTATTTACGAAAAATGATGTCCCCTTTCACGATGACAAATGTGAGCTTTTTTACCACATCTTCCATGATCTTTCGTAAAGTTCCTTAAGATATCCCCAAAATCTCTTTCTAATATTCGCTCTAAGTTGTTCCAAGCATTGCGGCTTGTTTTCTTTCAGACCTCAAAGAAAATAATCGTCAAAAGTTTCTCCGAGTAGAAGTAATGCTTCTTCCGTTTCCCAAATAAAAAGTTACAATCTTTATCCTTTCTGCGGACGTGTATCACTCCATATCGAAACTCCCAAGTATTTGTTTTAATCTAAAAAAGATAAACTCAATAAATATTAATTTCAGAAAGGATTATTAAAATTACAAATTGTGAAGGTACTTTTGTGCCACCCTGTCCTAAACAAACCCAGTGTGTTATGTATTTCGATTTACCCAGTAATTCCATTATGGTTGATATTTTTGAAGATAATTTAGATATTTTAAAATCATGAATTTTATTGTTCTCAAAATTCTTTGAGCAGCTACCTGTAACTGTATATGCAAAACCTACAGTTTTCATATACAGTTCTTATAGAATTATATCTGTTTTTAAATTCTTCTTGTTTGCTTAATTGTATCAATTATTGTAATTTTTTTTTAGATTTTAAACAAATTCCTTTCATGCTTTATTATTTAAAATGAATTCAAACGTATGAAATGTGAATCAAAGGCATTTTAAAGGAAAATAATGAAAGTAAAAATGATTTATTCGTTTACCATATTTTTTAAAACATCATCCTTCTTCATTAAAATACAAAAATATATAGGTACATATTTTTAAAATGAATGAAGAAATATTTTTTTCTTTTCATTATTATTATTCTTTAATGCCCTGAATCATATTTTTGAAAATCCTGTTGGGTAAAATGTTAATATATAAAGAAGTTATGTTTGATTGTATATTAAGTTACAGAAGTGTGAAAGTAATTATCCTCAAAATATTGCAAAACTTACACAATTTAATTGTTCAACAACAACACTTACTAAAGACTTTATTCTGTTAAAAGCAATTGCATTTAATTCTGAGGTTTTTCTTGTTTTCTCATAGGTAAACAATAGTTCCGTTTCTTCTTGCGGCGTAAACGTTATTTCAGAAATGCAGCTAACATTATAATTATATAAATAATGGTTGTCAATAATTAATAATTATTACATACATTTTTAGAAAAAATTGTGGGAAATTTTCAAGTTAGAAGTAAAAGAAAGGATTTTTTGGAAAAATGACTTGAATATAGGACAGATTTGTAATTTTAGTTAATTAGTTATATAATTACTATTTATGTACCAAGTATCTGGCGTGAAAGTTGAAGTGTGCAAAATATATAAATATAAATGCATTTTTGCTTGTATTTTTTATAGAATCATTGCAAAATTTATTTTAAAATATCTATTGTGGCCCTCAAATCCTATAAATTAGAATATATAGTATGCCATCTAGCTCATATGTGTTTTTTCAGTTCATTATTTTCTGTATTGTAGCTGTATTTGTTTTTTGTATTAAAATATATTATACAGCTTTGTCCACAAAACGTTTTCGTAAATAGTTCTTTCATTAATTTATCTGTTTATATACTAATGTTTATTCATATGCCGGTCTCACGAGAGAAATAACTTTTATTGTCATAGCTGTACATTTATAAATTAGACATCAATATGGGTATTTCTTTGCTAGGAAGATAAAGAAAAATAATTTATTACTGATTTTTTACAATATTCACAGTAGCTTTAGGTGAAACGAGAATATTTGGCACAATGGGATTAGTTAAATCAAGTTATTTTAACATATTTATGCACCGAAACCTAAAATCATAAACTTTTACTAAACGATTTATTGCCCTAATAATTGATAATCTATAAGATCTACCTTTTTCAGTACTAAAATGAAAGTCAATAGTGCACGTTTTGCAATAATTGTAGAATAATTGTTTTTTCTACCAATTATTTATTATATTAATTATGGTTGTGGCATCACTGGCATCAAATTTGAATTAATCTGTACATCTACTGATACTGATCTACTAGGGACATTAATGCATTTTAAAGTTTACTATTAATAGTATTAATAGGTGTCATAATTTAATTGTCAGAAGTGAATATTATATCAACAACTTAGTGGCATCAGTATTTTTTCAAAATATGTGAAAAATTTCAACTCGTCTAGTAAAAATATGTTGGTCAGTAGATGAGTTTAGTTTCTTAAATTGTCCATTATAGATGATATTTATATATTAAACAAGACGATTTTGTCTTAAGCGTCTAATAGAAAATTTAATTTTTTAATTTATTTCACTCTATAATACTTATGAACACACAAAGTGTTATCGATAAGTGATAAGTCATGTTTTACAATTGTGATTTTGTAGTCATTTTAAATATTTAAATGTGTCCGGTTTATGAATTTTTATCAATAAGTCTCTTTTTTATTGTGGACGAAAATTCTATAGATATAGTTTTTAAATATGCCTCGAATTTTGCAACCGATTTAAAAAAATATTGTATATTTTTTCTATTTCGTAGAATAGAGTAGGATAGCTTCCAGTAATCAATTTAGTATAGTGTCTAATATCAATACATCAATTATTACCGAAGAAATCGAGTTGTTTGAACAGAATCATCGTATTATTTCACACTACTTGGTATTATATTTCAGAACATGGCATATTTTATACATATAGAAATTAGGTGACAATGTAGCTGATTTCACATTTTGGCCTGTTCAGATAGGTCCAACAGCTCTGTTTCTTCGGTAATCGAACTCAGGATGATATAAATTTTCTCATTGAAATTGCGAGTCATCTCGGGTTACTGTTAAAGCAAATATTTTTTTATTGTGTACATACATTTGTTTCATATATTTTTGTCTCATTTCAAATAATATATTATATTACATAAAAAGCCATTGATCAGTAACGCACGTTTGTAACAAATCAAATAATTATTGTTCTCTATACTGAGTGACCACAAGGAGAAGTAACAGCCTGCCATTTCTGTATAGATGTACACAAGCAAAGATCATTGTATACACTAGATAGTCAGATCTACTGTTTAATTTCATCGCTCATAAATGGACCTCAACTTAAGCTTCATCTCACTTTAACTCATGATACTGCAATACTTCTCTGTTATTTGGCATCCAATTTTGCATGTGTTAGAGAGAGAAGATGGGGCGATGAAATAAACAGTGGCTTTGACTATCTAGGATATGAAATGATTTTTGACACAAGGCATAGACAATTTTTGGCATATTAAGAAAATCTATACAGGGTGATCTACCACGAGTGTGCCAAATTTCAGAGGCTGGTAATTTATCAAAAATAAATGGACTTTCATTAATAAACATATGTCCTAAAACGCATAATAAGGGAGCTACAACCCCTTGAAGGGGGTTACTGAATATCAATTTTTCGCTTAAGCAATGTAAATGACATAATACTACAAATCAGAAATATCAATTGTTTTTAAACATAGGTGACTTCAAGCCACTTGATTTGAAGATTGATCGAATTAAGTTTTGCATATTTCACATGAAAACGCAAATTATTCAAAAACGGCTGGTGTGACAGAAATTTTGAAAAATACTTTTTTCTGAGTCATTGCATGGGAAATAATGTTATGTAAAAGTTTTGCTTCGGAAGTGACGTCAAAAAAAGTAAATTTCATTATTTTAATCACCACCATATCGGACTTATAATCGAAAAATTGATATTCGTCAACCCCCTTCAGTGGGTTGTAGCTCCCTTATTATGCGTTTTAGGACATATGTTTATTAATGAAAGTCCATTTATTTTTGATAAATTACCAGCCTCTGAAGTTTGGCACACTCGTGGTAGATCACCCTGTATTAGTCGGTTTAATCGAAAATACTATTGACTTCACTACTTTAAATAACACCCTGTATATTCTACAGGTGGAATATAGACTTTAAACTTTTTATTTTACATAGAAAAGAATTGGCAGATGGTTCACATAATCAAGAAATCGCAGTATATTTCTGTTCCGTAGTCGGTTTCACCATCCTGAAATGAGCAGTGATTCGTTGTTCAACAATTACTTTCGAAAATATGTTGATTTCAGGGTGCTTGATCTCAAACAGCACACTCCAGTTTTAAATCAGAAATCCATGCATGAATAGGGATGCATACACAGTTTACTTTATGTAATAAAATAACCAACCAGAAATTTACTTAACTATGTACCTAAAGCATTATTAAAATAATTCTTTGATAGATCTATTTTTCATCTATAACACAAAATAAAGATCGTATTCGTGTCTCGTTCAAAAACCATAACTATACACGTTAATTTTTACGAAAAATGTCATTGCTCAGAAATATTCCCAAAAAATTCACGGAGATAGATGAAGCCCTATAAGTAACATGTTTTTTTCAAGACCGTTTAACCCTTATTTGTACGTAAATTCATTGGATAGTATATTATATAACGCGTATAACAGCATAACTTACGCATCTGCGGTTGGTATTAAAATGAGGCAAATGCGCTGTGTAGACATACATCCCAATTTATATATGGATTAGAAGCATTCAACTGAACGTGCTTCATCACAAACCAGTGCGCTACTCAAGGTCGAGCGCCTTGCAATAACACGTGTCTGGAAGCAAATCCTGTACTGCGAATCAATCCTCAATTGAGCACGGAAACAGAAATATGCCTGGTATATTAAATTCTATATGGAAAATCAAGAACATGACAATTACTGGAACTGAAAGCTATTAATATGACTGCTTCGGCACTATAGTGGTGTAACTAAATGGAGAACGCATTGTTAACATTAGTAAAATTGTATTAATGTTGAAGGTAAGAATTTGTATTGACACATTCTTTACTTGTTTATCTAGTTGTCTTTTCTGTATCTTCAAAAATAACTAACACATATAATAAAAGAGGTATTAATTTCATGCATTTTTAAAATCAGTTTCTATTCTCTAATATATATTTATGTAGTTATGAAGACAAAATTAACATTTGCATTAATAGGTTTACCAAATTTGTAAACTAGTCAGAAATAATTTCTTTTTGGATTATATAATTTTTGTTTTTAATTTTATCTTTATAATTTCACTATTTCAACAAAGGAGCATTGGCAAAGTTTTCAATATTTAAGCAAAATTTTTAGTGAATAGTTTCTAATACATATCACCCATATCAATTGTAGCTTCCCTGCTCCTATATACTAAAGGTAACTGTTTATTATTTAAAAAATATTAGAAAGTTTAATTTTATGTTCATCGTTAAAAAGTGATAGTCATTGTTATTTATGATCATGATTTTGCTTGTTTTATTTTAGATTCAGATGGTTCGAAAGATTATTTAAATTTATATAAAAACAGTAACACAATGTTTTTACAGGGTGTTACAGATTTTTTTTCTGCTTTTGTAACAATTTCATACTGACATAATAACGGAAAAATATTTATTATTCATTAAAGTTAAGGTTAATGTGTGCTTAAATAATAAGTGTTTTAATATTGAGTTCTCATATAATTAATTATATGTAAAATTTTTAGACGAATTCGTCTATAATTGTAAAAATTTTTGTATATATTTTAGTGTTATGATACACAGTGTTGTAATAAAATGGAAAATATACCAAATTTATTACTTAGGAAAATGTTTTTTTTTATTAAAATATTGACACCTTGTTATTTGTTATAATACAATTTGTGAATATGTGATTTAAATTAATAATAAATAATTCTTTGTATAATATAAAAAATCTCATTTAAATTCGTTTGTATCACTATTATTTTAGACATTTCCTTAAAATATTTGGAGATTTATAAATAAACTCGCATAGTGTAGACATTTTTTGTTGTTATACGCTCAGATTACATTTACTATTTTTTAAATAGGTACATATATGCAACAGTAAAATTTTCTTTGAGCACATAAAAGGAAAGGCTTACTCTGGCAACACTTGCGGAATGTAAGATCTGGAAATATTGCCGAAAATGTAAAATTATAATATAAATAAAGCACTGAAATGCACATTTTTCTTATTTTTCTCCATTCTTTTTCCAGAGTTAGGCAGGTTAATTCTAATCACTCTGGTTAATAACCTTATAGTGGTTAGTTATGTTTTGTAATTAATCATACATTAATTATAAATAGAATTTGTTGGAGACATAAAAAAATCAGGATTATACAAAGCCATTATTTTGCAATACATTAAAAGAACGAGGGTATAGTGTTTATAATTCGCTTGAAGTTTCTGGTCAAAAATTTACTTGAAAAATTATAAAACCCTAATTAGTTAAAAGTAAATACCTATAAATAACATATATAGTATGCAATAATTATACGTTGATTATAAGTTTAACTATATTTATTAATTACCAAATAAAAACGGAAAAAAGACATAAAACGCACCACAGAAATTAGACAACCCCCAAATTCAAAGCCAAAAGCTGATCGGAAAGGGGCTACACGTTAGAAAAAATGCAGACAAACATCCATATACCCACTGACATTGCCATCTGCCGATGCCGGGCCTCGAACCCGGACACGATAGGCAGTGTGGCCAGAGCCATGACTGTCACTCATGCTCTAGCTCCCTATGCCACCGAGTCTGTAATGTAAGATGTAAGTAATTTAAATATTTTAGGTCATATTTTTTAGATACATGCATATCGTGTATGGAGCAGATCCACCACTGAAAAGTTTGCTGTAAGATATCTCGTTATCTTTTAATTTCACAAAATTATTTATTTATTATTGGTAAAAGTCCGTAGGTTTCTCAACCCAATGACAAATTGTATATAACAAAATATAATTAATCTAACCTAAACTTAAAGATAATAATCGTTATATTAGATTGAAGAAAAATAAATGACGACTGACAAAATACACAAATACTTACAAAATGTTTATTGGTTTTGAACATTCAGTAGAATATTTTTTAGAGAAATATTGTATATTAGCATAAATTATATTTAAAATATGTTGTAAAGAACTAAATTGTAGCAATTCTCACAGGAAATGATTTTAATTCAGAATTTCTTTTAGAATATGAAGTTCTATAAACATTGATTACTATTTTATTTAAAGTGGTTACATATTGAACGAAAGATTTATGTAGGATTTTATGCGGTTAGACAATAACAAAATAAGTTATTCCATTGTCATTAAATTACAAGATTTAACATAATGAACATCAGACTATAGAACAGTAATCCAATTACGATCTTACAAATAAAGGAGTAATGTTACGATGATATTCTTAAACGAGTTACATATTACAATTATGTAATATAAAGCCAAAAGTTAAGAGTTGTGTGATCGATTTGGAATATCTGTTTATATGTTCACTAAATGGAAGTTTCAAGTCGAATTAATAAACTCATTTTTGAATATACCCTTTAATATCTGTCCTCAATTTTGTATTTATAATTATCTAATGTTTGCTGGATACAGAATATGTCATAATCTTGTATTTATTAATATTAAAGGGCAATCAATTTTCAACAGACCACTTAAATTTTTCATCCATTTCATCAAAATGACTAGTCGATGAGTGTATTTCATACCACCTATTGCCGTAGTTGA
This sequence comes from Rhagium mordax, assembly GCA_963680705.1. Classification (NCBI taxonomy): domain Eukaryota; kingdom Metazoa; phylum Arthropoda; class Insecta; order Coleoptera; family Cerambycidae; genus Rhagium; species Rhagium mordax. The sequence continues at coordinate 57,879,616 of OY796660.1, read as the reverse complement.
TAAAAATCAAAAATAGAAGTGGGCCCAAGTTTGATCTCTATAGTACTCCTGATTCTCTGATGTGTATATAGTAATAATAATAATAATACACTTTATTCCAAGAAGTAAAGATTACAAATTAGAAAAAAAACTATAAAAAAAATAAGGAAATGGCGAAGTTCAGCTATGCAGCACAGTGCTGACAGCTGTTCTTACACTTAACCACTCTAGATATGATAGAGAAAAATAAAATTAATACAAATATATGCACTATATACACGTATATGCCAAAATACAAACACATGCACACATATACATACAAATACACTTAATATACATAAGTAGCGCATAATAATTATGTTATGTAATCCGACTTAAGTTTTATATATTTATTATAGTTTGCGTAACAATATATCATAGTATACTTTGTCAAAATCAGTATAGATCCAATTATTACTTTGATTATTAATTAGAATCAGGATTGGTTTAGTTTGAAGATTCTATGAATATCTCCTAAGAAGTACCAAACATTTGTTTTTTTATATTCATAATGATTCATAACTCGAGGCGAAAAATTAAGGAACAGTATACAGTCATATTCTTTAAAAATGTAAAATTAATTTTTCGCCGGAAAGGCTTTATTTGTCACTATTTTTGTCATGTCACTCATGGCCTTCTTTTAACAAATTTCAATTATATCATTTAACTCGTGACTTGCTATTAAATTTAAATATTGATATTTCACGTGCGCAAACTTAGGTCTCTACTCGGAAACAAGCCCTTTCGGCAAAAAATTAGTTTTACGTTTTTTAACAAGAATATGGCTGTATATTATGTTCCTTAATTTTTCGCCTCGAGTTATGAATCACCCTGTATTCTATACTGCGGCCATTATCAGACATATAAAATTTGTCTTTACCTATTTATTGGAGTTTTAAAGCTCTTATCGAAAGATAGACTAACACTAAACTGTGTGTTGCGAGTCCAGAAAAATTGGAGGAGGTGCCTATTTTGTCCTAAAAATAGTAATTAGTAGAAAAGACCAGCCAACGAATTTCACAGGTCATCTCTTGTTCATGATAGAAAGGAGTTCCGATAAAGTGATATCCTACAATATGAGCTTCAGAACAAAAGAAATAATAAATTATTGAGCTCTAATCTAATGGCTAATGCACAGCTACGAGGTGCTCTTGCGGCATAATATATCAACCACCCAACCTCTGTAGAACAATCTTCGTTAAAATAATGGTAGGACAGACAGATTGTGTTCCTTTCCAGGGATGGCGGTGGTTTTTCACAAATTGTTTTTCAATTTTCTTTTCATCACTATTCTTAATTTGTTCCCAAACGAAACTTCTTATAATTTGGTATAGGTCCCATATCTCTAAATTGAAATATCGAACATCAAAATTTACCAGCCGCCGCTGAGTTTATGTATTACTAATTTTAGTCGTCAGGATAGAAATAATTTATTACTATAGACGATTCTCTAAATTTCATTTTTTTATTTAAATTAATAATAATCGCCAATAAAAACTGTATCCCTGGTATACAAGATAATAAAGAATCCAAGAAAAAGCCTTTATTGGTAATAATTTGTAAAAAACAAAACTAACACAGATAAAAGAAAAATTTTGCTGACAAATTGTATTGCTTTTTACTTTATTATAAATTCTCTTGTATCACGCAAATAAGTAGTTATTTTTGCCATTATTTATTACTCGAGTGAATTCAAAGTCTACTTTTATCTCTATTTGTATGGTCATTTAAAACATTTAAAATAAAACAATACACATTAACATTAAAAATTTATTATATTATAATATATTCAATATATTATTTTTTCTTAAATTCATTAGCCTTCCTTTTAACAGATTTAACTAACAGACTTAGTTCAGTTTTTGTTTTATTATTCAGTTTAGATTTTTTTAATTTTGGTTCAATATTATTGGTTCTTCTTTTAAGTTTCTCACTAATGAGAGTTTCCATTCCTTTAGTCTTTTTGTAATGGGGATCGGTTGGATCAATATTATAATGATGACTTGTAAATAATTTAGAAAATCTCTCATCTTGAACGTTAACTTCAAAATTGTCGATAGATTTTTCATCTTTGTTAATATTTTTCTTGTTTTTCCTCTTTTTTTTACTTTTTGAGTCATTTTCTGCTTCTTGAATTTGCTTTAAACTGAAATGGGCTCTGTCATCATCCTCATTCATTAATAATAGTTCTAATTCGGCTTGTTTTTGATCATCAATAACATCACCATCAACTTTTTCTTTTTGCTTTTTGTTCTTAAAATCTGAATTTTTAAATTCATCTGCAAAATATGGATCATTCATATCTATATCTGAGGGAATATCAGAATCACTGTCATCGTTTCCAGACATTTTCTTCTTTCTTTGTTCACGTTTTTCCTTCCGTTTTTCTTTTCTTTTCTCAAGGTATTGTTGGAATGGTGTGTTCCCCTGATTTTCTGCCTGCTTTTTCTTTACCAGCTTATCTGTTTTTTCTTTTAAATCAATGCCCCAAGAAATTTCCATTTCTACCTCTTTATTATTTTTTGATTTTTCTTTTTCTTCTATATCTTGCAAGAGAGCCTTATATTTATCTATCGAACTTCCACCGTTTTCACTGTCAGATTGTTCAGAAACTTCACTCTCATTTTCTTCACCACTACTACTAGCTAAATAATTTTGTAAATCAGTTTCAGAAATATCGTCAACTTTGCCACTGTTCAGTTTTTCTGCAATCTCTTGTCGTTCAGGATTAGTTTCATCCCATGTTAAGTTAACCTTTGCCTGTTGCAATGCACTAGTGGTAAAGAAACGTGGTTGATATTTATTTACTTCTGGTAGTTTATCACATAATTCCTTAGGTTCATCCTCAAAAGTCATACTGTCAGGTATAAATCTTAAGTCGATTTTTGTGGCACTGGATTCATATTCCATTCCATCGCATTCGGTATAAATTTTGTTTGCTGAATTAGGACTGTCAAACGTAATAACGGCATAATAATATTTTAGCCTATTTAATTGATACTGTCTCAACTTTTCCATGTGATAATTTGACCCTTCTTCGTTTTCTTCATTATTTTCCTCTATCTTTGATTCAACTAATTCAATTGGTCCTTTGATTTCTTCTTCCTGCATTCGTTTCTTTCCGAATTCTGATGGATATATAGAAACTGATTTAATGACGCCACCAGGTGGTAAAAACGAGTTAAAAAGCACCATTAAATCTATCGCTCGTATTCGATCCCAATTCATATTACATGCAGCTAATCTATGAGTAGCTTCTTCAATTTGTTCAGCATCTGCATCTAGTTCTCCCCACTTGTGATCTATTTCATCTATTTCCGACAACACATCATCACTCTCATCATCGGAGGAACTTTCTGAACATAAAGCTGATTCTCCACGTGCATAGTCAACATTTAAATTTCTTAATTTTTTCTTAACATCATCTGATAAACACTTATCAGACTTATGTCTTTCCTCTAATTCATTTATTTCGTTTTCTTCATCTGATTTCGGAGCTTTGACGATATTATCAGTTTCATGTGCCTGGTCATTTTCAGAGTCTGACAATTCTTCGTCAGAACTAATATCATAATACCGTTTTAAATCTTCAGTAGATGTGTGATTGACTGGTCTTCCTCTTTTATCGATAGTATATTTAACTTTAAACTGTTTGTCTTTAAACATAGACTGAAACCTTTTATCAATTTTCACTTTTCGTTCACCTTTTGGAATTCGGCGAAATTTTGGATCATTTGCAATGTGTGCAAAACGTTTATCCTCCATTGTAATATTTAAATAATATAGAATATAATATTAAATATTATTGTAAGTAAATAATTCAGTACCTACATAACCTATTCACTAAAACGTGTCAAATTTATCTCTTCGCTTCGGCAGTCTTCGGGCTCTTCGCTCTTCGTAGTTCGTAAGTCTCGTCCTCTTCTACTTCTTACTTTGAAACCGATACAGGGTGTCCCGATTTTAAACCGACAAACTTCGGGTACAGAAAGTTCACATGAAATTATGACATACCCCTTCTAACATTTCTTCTCTATCGAGCCTCCTAACGGAGATACAGGGTGTTGAAAATTCAATTTATTTTTTGTTTTTCTTTAATAACTTCCACAATATTAAAGATAGGGAAACCAAACTTGGTACACACAGTTAGGTTGTGAGGGTCCATCTTTGCTAAACTGAGGCGCGCCAGTGGCGTGCGGTGTGGTCACGTCAACATAATTTTAAGGAAAAAAGTATGTGCACTAATTTTTCTCGCAATTCTGATCAGATTTTCATAATTTACGGTTGATTTTCTAAAAAAACTTGCTCATGTAGAATTTTGACTGAGGCATTAGTTTTCGAGATATTTGCGTCTGAACAAAACGATGCACCAAAAACACAATTAATTAATTAAGATAGCCCTTTCAAAATTATTTTCAATTTGATTTTTGAAGGGATATACTGAACTGAACTGTCAATTTAATGTTTTTAAAGCCTTTTGCAAGTCAATATTATTTCTGTCAAAAGAAAAATTTGTTACGAAATTACATAAACAAATTATCAACATCCAAATATCAAAAAAATCAACATCCCGTATTTCCGTTAGGAATGGCTATAGAGAAATTTTAGAAGGGATATGTCGTGATTTCATCAGAACTATTCCCGACACGATAATTGTGTTTTTGGTGCATCGTTTTGTTCAGACGCAAATATCTCGAAAACTAGTGCCTCAGTCAAAATTTTACATGAGCAAGTTTTTTTAGAAAATCAACAGTAAATTATGAAAATCTGATCAGAATTGCGAAAAAAATTAGTGCACATACTTTTTTCCTTAAAATTATGTCGACGTCACCACAGCGCACGCCACTGGCGCGCCTCAGTTCAACTCTGAACATAGCAAAGATGGACCCTCACAACCTAACTATGTGTACCGTGTGTACCAAGTTTGGTTTCCCTATCTTTAATATTGTGGAAGTTATTAAAGAAAAACAAAAAATAAACTGAATTTTCAACACCCTGTATCTCCGTTAGGAGGCTCGATAGAGAAGAAATATTAGAAGGGGTATGTCATAATTTCATGTAAACTTTCTGTACCCGAAGTTTGTCGGTTTAAAATCGGGACACCCTGTATATTATACCTACCACGAGTAACACGACGGTTATTTCCTTGGTTATGGCAAAGACGATAGTTATGGTAATTGTTGAGATAACGGAACCTCCGATTTTCGGAATTTTTTTTTAGTACTTACCTATTTTTGTCCGTAAAACACGAATTTCAAGTCAAAAATTCCCGCTCTGCAGTACTTTTCGAGATATGGGGGCCAATATACCCCAAAAATGACATTTCCGCCATCGCTGCAAAAGCTATTTTTTTCGGCGTTTCTTAACGTTTTCACCATCACCAATGTTTATTTTAATACTTTAGTTAGAACAAAGGTAATTTTCTATATTACGGAACGTCCGATTTTTTTAATTTTTTGAAAACATAACCTAAAATTTCAAACATTACGATAGTGCTGCGAGTTCTATGTTATGCATAAAACATGTTCCTTCTTTGACATAAAAATATACTGCATCCGCCTGCCCCCGGGCGGGCGGGTGCGGTATATTTTTATATCAAAGAAGGAACATATATATCATCGTTTTATTCGCGGAACTTGTAATGCTTGAAATCAATGAAATCTAGAATACGCATATATAAAACTATAATGGTCCTTCTTTGAGATAAAACGATAAAAATATACTGTACCCGCCCGCCCGCGGTATCTTTTTATGTTAAAGAAGGAACATTAGTTTAGTTTATGCATTAATCTCGTCGATCTCGAGCCACTATGTAATGTTTGAAATTTTAGGTTATGTTTTCATGACTTTCATAAGATGGTTCAAAATATAGTTATTGATGTAATAAATATGTTGAAACTATATATATTTTTTTTAATCACTTATTTAACGTCGGCCTATTTCCTCTAACAGAGCCAATCATACCGACGCCAGGAGACGAGCTACCCCCAACCTGGAAATTTTGCCGAACCTCTTATAAGTAATGTAGGGATTTTTTACTTGCCTAACATTTAATAGACAAGGGACCGACTGCTTTACATCCTCTCTCCGAAGCATGGTATATCCTCAATACACACACACCTCTCGCCTACAGTTGCTTCTGCGATATAGCTGATATACAAGCCGCTAGAAGTAGGGAAACGAGACCGCGTCTTTACGTGGATAGTCACCATCCAAGTACTAAACGCGGTAGCTGTTGCTTAACTTCATATCGCTATGAAGTGAGTCAAGTCAGTCCTCCGCTCGCTGCCCTTGAAACTATTTAAAAGTGTTTAAATAATTCTGTAAAGGTGTTCATAAGCATAAAGTGAAAAATTTGGTGAAAATAAGTGATTATGGCAGTGGAAAATATAATACGACTTTCAGAGACTTTGGGGCCAAAATATCTCGAAAACCGTTGCCGAGTGCCGATTCTTTTATTCGAATTTTTTTTTCAGGAGGCAAAACTACGTATGTTAAAAGCAAAAAAATTTAAAAAATCGAACGTTCCGTAATATAGAAAATTACCATAGACTTAATATCAGCCTTATTCTGGTGACCATTAGTTAATTTTCAATATCTGAAGATAACCAACATTGTTTATTGAAAATTATCGATTTCATAAAGTTGTTGTATTCTGGTGAGACTATTGATTCCAGAAAGTCAATATTGAAAATCTATTAGACTGTCTGTATGAGTATGATATGAAGTTATTAAAAAAGGGTTGCCAATATTCATTGATCTACAATAAAAACACTAGAAATTGAAGAAAATTAGAGTATTTAACGTTGCAAAGTTGGAGAAATATTTGTAAAATGATAATTATTGTCAAAATATAGGTTAACTCTTGCCTAATTGTAAACATTCTCATTTTATACGAAACTACACAAAGAAAAAGAACATCAGAGGCAATTCCAAATATATCTAGGGTAGGTACTTATCTGAGAGTCGGAAAAGCTTAGTCTACAGATTCAGTCGATTGGCGGCTCACAGGGAAATTAATATCTTGGCCTACAGATTTCTGATAACTTCCCTGAGAGAAGAAATGCAAACCACACGTAACAATAAGTTACTTGGGAATACTTATTTTGATTCTTTGTGGGTCTGGCAAGAAGGAACTTATTTGATCTATCAAATATGTTATTGAACCTATACGCAGGGTGTCCCGGAAATAAGTGCAAATATTTTGCAGGTAGGTTCTTTGATGAGAATTAATGAGGGTCTTTCATATAAACTCTTTTAAAATAAGCCCCCCCCTATCGAGTTTCACCCTCTTAATTGGGTGCAGCACCAAAAGCTAGTTTTTATAATTTTCTCCAAAATGATTTAACTTAGAGCGATAAAATTTTATGTACATATTGTACCTATAAAAGACCATTTCATGAAAATATTATCATCCACCCAATCTTCCTTTAACGGAGTGAAATAAGTTACACCTTGTGGTTTTTTTGCCAGAACTTTGATTGACTATATATAAATATTCAAAAGTGAAATACTTTACTCGAAAGCCTCTTATTGTAAAACTTCTTTTTATCTTACTAAATTTTTGTGTACCTTCTCATCAGTACCGTATTTATTTTATTTTTAATCGAATGCAGTTGAGTATAAAAACTTTAGTAAGAGGCAAAAAAGTTTTAAAATAGAAGGCTTTCGAAGTCACCCACTCAAAGGGGTGGACTAAAAGCTAATTTCATATTATTTTCTCCAAACTGATTTCGAAAGCCTGATCTTATTTTAAAACTTTTTTATCTCTTACTAAATTTTTCTATACTCAACCGTATTCGATTAAAAAAAATAAAATAGATACGGTACAGGCGAGAACTGTCTGTGCATGGTTGTGCATTTCATTTTTTTAATCTAATACGATTAAGTATACCTACAAAAATTTAGTAAGAGGCAAAGAAGTTTTAAAATAAGATCGGGCTTTCGAGTGAAGTATTTCTCTTTTAAATATTTATAGTCGATCAAAGTTCTGGCAAAAAACCGTAAGAGGTAGTTTATTTCACTCCCTTAAGGGAAGATTTGGTGGATAATAATATTTCCATAAAATGGTCTTTTAAGGGTGGTACAGTATGTACCTACATAAAATTTTATCTCTCTAAGTTAAGTCATTTTAGAGAATATAAAACTTGATTTTGGTGCACCCCTTTGAGAGGGTGTAACTTAACAGGGGGGACTTATTTTAAATAAGTTTATATATGAAACACCACCCATTAATTTTCGTCAAAAAACCTACCTACCAAATATTGGACACCTTGTGTATTCCCCTACTAAGTATTTTATTTGGCAAATAAAGGTATCCCTTAATCTTTTTTTCTTCTATTGCTGAATTTTGAATGTTTCTTATTATTATATAGCCGCAATGCATTTATTAAAAAAATAAATTCTACGTTGGCCATCATAACCTTTAAAGACATAACTAATAACTAAGCTTCTAAATAGTTCTTTGTAAAACTTTGTAAAATTTCCAATCTCTTGTAGATAAAATTGCACACCAGAATTCCAATTATTAGTTAATATTCAAGGTCGTCCATTTTTCAAGAATATTGGTTATATGAATCAATATTGAAAATTATGAATGTACACCAGAATCCGAAATCTTCATACTTATTAGATATTTTTCAATAACCAATAATCAATAGTCACCAGAATAAGGCTGAATAATACTATATGGACCGAGCCTAGAGAGAGAGGTGATGAGGACAACACCTCGAGAGAGACGCCGATAGATGCGAGTTTAAGGTTATGTATTTTGTTCCTTAACCTTCTTTAGATACCTACCTATTAATGCATAAATATCTGATATGCATCTATTTTTATGGTTCACAATCACTACAACGTGCTAAAATATATTTATAAAGAATCTCGGCAAAATGTTCCCATACGCCGTGTAAAAAAGTAACTTGGCCACGTGACTGTGGACTGTGGAAATAACAGTCACGTGGTCTTAAATCTTTCTATCCTTGTTCGACGCACTCAATTTATATCGCTCTATCTCTCTTCAATGGCGTCCTCACACTGGCGAACGGAAAGTGGCACAATGCTCCGTCCATACGTTAGTATTATCATTGTTTATAAAGTAATATAGTTATTCAACCTAACTTGTAAGTATGTGCTGCCAACTTGTGTGTAAATAACTTACGTACTAGTCAGTTTCCATGACTTTTGTTTTTATGAATTTAAAATATCATTTAAATTTACATTTCACGATACATTACACCATTGTTTATAAAGTATATAGTTATTCAACCTCTTGTTAGTACCGGTGGATCATTGGTAGATGGCGTGCTGGATGATGTGTGCCCATTATTACGACCGTAGCCCCCGGTGTCGTTTACGTTACGACCATTGTTTATTATAAACAATGCTACGACGCATGCACGAATTTCGTACATCCGGTGCATCTACGTCACATGACATTCGACGAGGAACTAACTAAAGTCATAGATCGAAACTTGACTGTATATTAATAACTTTTGACAGTTTGTCAGTTTTCTATTTTTATTAAACTATTGGATTTTTTGTTCTAAAATGAATCATTTATACATCATATGATTAACATAACCTAAAATGTTTAGTTTTTGTAAATTTATTTTTACTTTAATTATAATTTTGTAGCTTCAGCTTGGATCCATAATAACATTTAAAAACTCTCTAATAAGACAGTAGATATATAAAGTTTCAATATTGTACCTACGTAGATTATTAAAAATTTTTTTTTTTTTTTAATCACTTATTTAACGTCGGCCTATTTCCGCTACCGAGGCCAATCACCGACGCCAGGAGACGAGCAACCCCCAACCTGGAAATTTTGCCGAACCTCTTATCTTACTAAGAGTAGGGATTTTTTACTTGCCTAACATTTAATAGACAAGGGACCGACTGCTTTACATCCTCTCCGAAGGATGGTATATCCTCAATACACCTCTCGTCTACAGTTGTATTGCTTCTGCGATATAGCTGATATACAAGCCGCTAGAAGTGGGGAAGCGAGACCGCGTCTTTCCGTGGATAGTCACCATCCAAGTACTAAACGCGGTAGCTGTTGCTTAACTTTCATATCGCTATGAAGTGAGTCAAGTCAGTCCTCCGCTCGCTGCCCGATTATTAAAAATGAATTGCTATTTATAGGTTGGATTTCCAGTCAACAAAGAGCATCCTATTTCATTAGATTAGGACAATTAAAACTTCATTAGTAATGCATCGAATAAGATTTTAGATGATAGTACAGGAAACAAGCAGAAATTTTGATAAAAATGACATAATATACAAAAATTTTAAAAGTGCATATTTTTGAGGTTAGTTGTAAAGCCTGATTTTCATAGTCGCGAAATTGTGAAAAGCGAAATGCGAAACGTGTTGCTATTGGTTCATTTTACATTAAAATTTGGAATTGACCAATAGCAACACGTCTCACATTTCGCTTTTCGCAATTTCGCGACTATAAAAATCACGAATAGTGCTGTAGCTATGTGTAAAAATCATAATAAAAGTAAAAAAGGTATCAATATAAGATATTTCTACAGAAAAGACAAAATAAATTTGAGGAATGGCAAGTAAGTGTAGGAACATGATGTATTTAAAATCTAGTTTTTTATTATTTCATCTTTTAATCAGCGTTTATGTAAAAATAATCAATCACCGAACGTTTAAATTTATTACAATAGCCCTAAAGCCGTCAAATGGATCATGTATGATGCACATGATCCAGCATATAGGACTGACATAACTTCAAATTTAGAGTTTTTTTTTAAATTTATTTTCGATTTTAATTTTTGTAGTTTCAGCTTGAATCCATTATAATATGATTATAACATATAAAAATTATCTCAATAAAGTTTCAATATTATAGATTATATTTAAAATAAACTGCTAATTATAGGTTGGATTTCCAGCCAACAAAAATCATTTTATTTTATTAAATTACGGCAATCAAAACTTCATTAGTAATGCACTGAACAAGATTTTAATTGATAGTACAGGAACCAAGCACAGATTTTGATAAAAGCAGCTTAATATGTGAAAATCTTTAAAAATGTATATTTTTGTAAATGTATATCGAAATGGTGACTTTACATATTTGTGCGCTGGTATTACTTTTTCTACTAAACGCGTCGTTTGATGACGTGCAAATCATATTTTTGAGGTTAGTTGCGATGTCACGTACACGACAGTTCATATTTTTCTCGAGCTCGACGTCACATCCGGCTGCGCAATGGCCGCAATGTGTAAATGTATCCTGAAATGTATATTTTTTTAATAAAATATTTTAAAAACAAAAGTCAAAAAACTGTAAACGTAGTCATAGAAACTGACTAGTATGTAAATTACTCACAAGTTGGCAGCACATACTTAGAAATCAGGTTGAATAACTATAATACTTTGTAAACAATGATTACACATTGCGCATCCGGATGTGACGTCGATCTCGAGAAAAATATGCATTGCCCTAATGTGTCGTGCACGCGACATCACAACTAACCTCAAAAATATGCACTTTTTTGAATATTTATGTCATTTTTATTAAAATTTCTGCTTGACTATGTGCAAGGGGGCGGAGTTATTACTAAATCCGACGCGAGCGTTTGCGGTGGCCATAATTGTAAATTTTGAACCCCTAATTTTCCCATCTGTCAAGGTATGGTTATGTTTTGTGCTTGTGCTGTCAAGAATGTCAAGATTGTCATCAAGTAATAAAAATTGTTGTTTGAACGAGAAGAGTCGTAATTTAATAGTGCTTTTCTGTTATAAATGAAAAATGGGAAAAATTAAGCTACTTGCAAACAAATGTTGTGTTCTAGGCTGTCGTGTTAGTGACACTTTCCATAAAATAAAGTTTTACAGATTTCCTGCGCGGAAACACAACCTTGAATAACGCGCGAAGTGGATCAAAGCTTTGAAAAGAGTCAAGTAAAAGCATGTATTTACCTCTAAATTAAGTTTAAGGCGTACTTATCTGTTACAGTCGTTTGTCGAATGCCTTTGCTGTAGTTTTATTATTGCAGCTGATATCAACATATGCTCCTACATGTTTCACGTGACAAAATGCCAATTTCCTTCCTTTCTCTTACACCTCTCACCTCTGGTAAATTTATTGGAATGTGTTATTTGTATAAATGTGGTACGCAAAATTATTCTTGTCATTATTTTATGTTATTCTGTCATGTCGTGACACTGACAATCATGTAGTGACATTGACAAATTAGGGGTACAAATATAAAAAAATTGACCACGAGTGGCGCTACTAGAACCCTTGCACATAGCGAATACTATCAACTAAAATCTTGTTCGGTGCATTAACGGGGGCGGTCCCAGTCGCTAACCTTATAAATTCCAACAGATGGAACTATATGTAGCTTTTGCCAATATAACCGTATTGACGTATTGTAATTTATCTACTATGAGATAGGTGGAGTGATGTGTTGTAATTTATCTACCCTTTGATAGATGGAGACATTACACTCACATCTTTTACATTATTATGACGCGCAACCGCTTAATTCGTTTTTATAACTACATTTACAAAATGATCATATATATTTAATTACTAGTGACTTTTTTTCTGATAATTTTTTTAGATTTGACAGCTTGTTTTATCTAGTTATAAATATTTATATGATTTTGTGATTTGGATATTTGTAGATATTTTTGTGTATTATTGTAACTGTTTGGACTTTATAAATTAGAAATATTTATAATATTTATTTGTGTCTTGGACAATTGGGTTTTTTATGGGTAGTGCTGTAAATAATCTAACTATTTGAGCATTATCATTTTTTTTTGTTACTACGACCATATGATTAACATAACCTTAAATTTATAGTTTTTGTAAATTTATTTTCAATTTCAATTTTAATTTTTGTAGTTCTAGCTTGGATCCATTATACAATTTAAAAGTTCATTCAGATAATAGACATATAAAGTTTCAATATTGTAGATTATTAAAAATCGACTGCTAATAATTATAGGGTGGATTTCCAACCAACAAAAAGCATCTTATTTTATTAGATCAAGGTAATTAAAACTTTAATAATTATGCACTGAACAAGATTTTAGTTGATAGTATAGGAACCCAGCAGAAATTTTTTGATAAAACCGACATAATATTCCAAAAACTTAGAAAACGCATAATTTTGAGGTTAGTTGTGACACCCCAGAACAGCTGTTTGTATACTTTTCTTGGCATACCTGCCATACGTAAGTACCATTTTCCTGAGAAACAGAAATCATTTTCCTTCGGATATGTTTAAGGTTGGAGTAATAAAACATAAAACAGAAAGACATTATTTAATAATATATTTATTATATTTAATAGAATGATTGCATTATTAAAAATAATAAGAATTGTTTTACAATCATATATCAAACTAGTGGTAGGTAGGTTCCTATGTTATTCTGAACAACTTACTGTAGAAATCTGTTTCAATTTGGGTACTTCCTTTTCTAATACAGCTGAAATACACACATTTTACTTTTTCCCACTTCTGCCAAACTAGCTGAGATGTTAATTAAGATTTTTCCCTTTGGTGCAGCCATGTTTAGGTGTTATGAACTTAAAAATTTCACCTTCGCTAAAAATCGTTTATTACCATATTATTATCGTTGTCTACAACTCGTAAATGTCAAATTCCTTTTCAATTTTACTCATCTTTTTAAATAATACTAATAATAATAACACATTTCCAATGTTCATAGTCGTTAACTCATTTTCTTCTGTCAGCTGTCACTACTTGTCATTCACGTGCGCTTATGCGCAGCCTCAAAATTCGCCAACATGAGAATACATTTCTCAACCAAGCGTTAACCCTTTACGAAATTCTATTGGTGGTGCCTCATAAATGTACTTCAGGCACCAATAGGAATGTAAGGTACGGAAAGCAAAATGCAAACGAAAATGGTTGGGAATGCCCCTTTATAGCAAACTGCTGCGGCGGTTTATATTCATCCTGAAATTGATTTCAATTTTTATACGACCTTTCAAATAAATTAAAAGATTGACAGAATATTCAATTTATAATTTTGATTTTGCTGCCATCTACGAGACAGTAGCCAAAGTTCTATATGTCATTTAGTATCATTTCGAACCAAAAAGCTTGTCTCCTGCATTATACAACGTATTTAATTTCAGTGATATTGGTTTAGTAGTTCGACATTTTTTCAATAATTACTTAATAAAAAATCAAAATTTAAACATGTATGTGTTTAATATAGCGTAGCGGATTGGACCAGAACTATTTTATTGAGATCACGACTTTTTTAATTATTTTAAAATTAGGTTAAAAGTTTACGAAGTTTAACAGCTTGGTAAGAAAAGAATCGTCATTTTCTTGAGTTTTTTAATAGTCCAGTACTATTCTACCGAGTTTTTTCTAAAAGCCAGTCTAAAAATATTTTGAATCGGTTCAGGGATACGGCAGAAATTGTCGAACTACGAAGTGCTTATTTTAAGCAAATCTAACCTATTTTTCCGCCCACCCTAATGAAATTTAAATTTTCCTAATCTAATGAAATACGATATTTTTTGTTGACTGGAAATTCAACCTATAATTTAGTCTATTTTAAATAATCTACAATATTGAAACTTTATATATCTAATCGTCTATGAGAGTTTTTAAATGTTATTAAGGATCCAAGCTGAAACTACAAAATTATAATTAAAGTTGAACATAAATTTACAAAAACAAAAAATTGGAGGTTATGTTAATCCTATGATCATTTACTCTTTGCCTATGATGCACATGGTCTATATTTGTGATTTATGACATTTTTAGGTGAACATCCAGATCACTAAAAACTATATGCAAATACATTATATACATATGTTCCTCCACTTGCCATTCTTCAAATTTATTTAATCTTTTCTGTAGCCAAGCTGTTTTGCCAAATCTTCGTTCTTCGAAAAACTGAAATGTTTTATATCAATCAGCCTTATTCTGGTGGTTATTAGTTATTGGAAATCGGAGAATATCCAAGCAGATAGGCGGATGCTAATTCTGGTGGACCTTGATGAGATTCCAATATTGGATATTTTAAAGTTATTAGATATTGGATATTGAATTGGAAGTTGAATTCTGGTGACACAAAATTTCTAAGGTTATCTTTTAGATATCTGCAAATCTAAATATTACAAAGTAGATCTGGTGATGAGTATTTATAGCATTGGTTATTGGAAGGTCTCTGTTGGAAGTTGGAAGGATTGCGGGTTAAAGTGAACACTAGAGTTTTTTTTAAATTCTTATCTAAATATGGCAAATAATGAATTTATTTTATTAATCCAAGCCATTCACAATGAAGAGGATAGGTATGGTATTGTATTATTGTAGTTGTACTTACATAACCTATAAATTAATTTTCAGACTAGAACATAATAACAGGAAAAGGAGGCTAAGGAACGATTTTATAATTGCTCCAAGTGATGTTTTTAAAAAAATATACAGATTTAACAAAAATACGGCAAATTACATAATTGACCTTATAAGTCCATTTTTACCGGACCCTAATCGAGAGGAAATAGCTATACCAAAACACGTCACAATCTTAGCTGCCCTACACTATTTTGCTCAAGGGAGCTATCAAAAAGGTGTAGGGCAGGATGTAAATTGTGCGCTAAGTCAGTCCTCGGTTAGTAGGGCTATAACATTAATATCTGATATTTTGGTTGAACACTTTTCACACAAGGTTCATTTTCCAACAACAGATCAAGAAAAGAATCGTGAAAAGGCGAAATTTATGGGACATCAAAATGGTTTTCCAGGTAAAATGCTTATTTTGTTTGTTAAATATTTTTAAGCTTGGTTCAGTCGGCTGCTAGCTGCTAATCTTTATTTTTTACGTCTTAGCTTGAATACTTAAAAACCTGAATCCCAAATATGGGTATGTTCCTAATCTGTCTACATCCTATAGAAAAGGGGGAAATATTTAGAAAAAGCACAAATAAAAGTATAAACAAATTTATACTCTGTCACGACTGATAATAACAATATCTTTATTTATTATTAGTTTACAATAATAAAGGGCGAAGTTCAGTAAGTTTACACTTTCTGCTCTTCCACTTAACCCGGAAGATCATTACATAGGTAATTATTTTTCATATGAATCATGCCGATACTATGTTCATGGACTAATTAACTATTCTTATGGACTCCTTCCTTGTTTTTTATATTGCAATCAAAAAAACTTGTGTGCAGAGTATAATAACAATAATAACAATACATTTGTGACTAGGTACCTAAATTTGAACCGTTTTTTTTTTTTTTGTATTTTTGTCTTGTATAAAATGTTTGTTGTATTTTCTTATCGAAATTATTTTAGGAATTATAGGATGCATCGATGGCACTCACATAGCCATTCAGGCTCCACCTACCGATGATGTAGACTTTCCAGGATTACTGTTTTATAACAGGAAAGGATTTTATAGTATAAATACCCAAATTATATGTGGTGCTGACTTAAGAATATTATCAATAAATCCTAGATATCCAGGGTCTGTTCATGACTCTGCTATTTGGAGCACAAGTGGTATAAGGGCTCATTTATTGGAAAATTTCATGAATGGCGCTCAAGATAGCTGGCTAATAGGAGATTCTGGCTACCCGTTAGAACCGTGGCTCATGAACCCAATTGCAGGGCATGATTTAAATGAACGCGAGTTGAGATTTAACAATCAACTGAGATCAGTTCGAAACACAGTCGAAAGAACCATTGGAGTTTTTAAAAGTAGATTTCGTTGCCTCTTGGGACATCGCACTATGCATTACACTCCAACCAGAGCTGCAAAAATAATATCTGCATGTGCAATTTTGCATAACATCTATATTGAACAAAGAGATATCATGGAAGATGATGAGTACTACTTTAATAATAACGATGGTGTACATGTTAATGACCAGAATATACCTCAACAGTTAGGTAATTGGTTGAATGAAGGAAGAATAGTGCGACAACGAATAATTAACCAATATTTGCAGTAGTTAAATATGTTTACTTGTATAATAAATAATACTAATTTTACAAAAAATGTGTATCATTTATACTTCTTAATATATGTATATCTAAAACAAGCTATTTCAAACATTTTTATAGCATTTTCGAGTCCTTCTATAGCAATACTAATATTTTTATCAGCTTCACGAAATGCCTTTAAACCTTTCTTTATAATTTTCAGTTGTTTTACTTTTCTTTTATATGCATAAGCTACTGGTCGTTGACGTCTTTTTGCTTTTTGATACTTCACGTCTTCTTTATGTGTCTAAAAAAGAGATTAGGAAATGTAGAACAAGTTACCATAAATGAATTGAAAATGGATTGAAATTATTGTAGTGCCTTTCTTCTACAGTTCTTAATTATTTTAGTTCTACCATTCTTAATGTTATTTTTAGTTTCCCAGCCTTTGCCTTTTTTAAATGAAAAAGCTTGGCTCACATAACTTACGTTCTCTGAAAGACCTAGTTCATGAACTGCCATTCCAATAACACATAGTTTCCCCAGTATTTGTAATAATGCTTCTTCTAAGTCCGTTAGAAATATAGGAATGGGTAAACCACCCCCAGTCATGTGCTGCGATATATATATTTGTCTAGCTTTGCGTTTTGTGGCACTAGTCCAATTGCGAAAAGTCTGTCAATAAAAGCGTGTGTTAATTTTCAGAAATAGATAAAATTAATGTGTTTATTTCTAATTGCAAGGTAATTCTGAATGTTTTAAGGCTATCAACCAGAAGAACTAACTGGTTGTATTTTGATGTAGTTCTATTTATATGCAGTTTAGTTCTAATTGGTTGGTATCAAACCGTTCAATCATTTTTCTTCGCCATTTGTTTTATTACATTTAAAAAAAAATTGGAAATAAAATTATTACAATCCTTACATTTTGCAAAATGTGTATACAGTTTATTTCTATTGGTATTTTAATAAGCACAGTACAACAAAACACAAATTTTTACAAAACATATTTATTAAAAAACTTACTTGTTGCCAGTTCAGTACGGACTTTGACGGACTATTACGGCACTTATTTAGTTCTTCACAGAATTTAATAAAATCCCCAGTATTAGACGTCAAATAACTCAAGTACATTTCATATTGTTGGTATGTAACTCGCATGGACCCTTAAAAATGGTTTTGAAAAAATTACCTTATGGGTTCATACAAACATAATCGGCAATATGACACTCATAACTATATGACTGCAGGGTTAGAATTAACTGACGTAATGTCAATTATTATCAATAAATAAAGGCAGCGTGATTATTTGTTGGACGCATTTAATGATGAAGCATTTTTTATCAAATAAATCATTATAGTAATGGAAGAGGACATTTATTCATGTATTATAAACTATTAATATTGACATTTATGGCAACAAAAACAAAACAACTATTAGAACATTTAAACAAATAAACAAAACTATTAGAACATTTAAAAAATAGACTATATTTTCTGTTGTACTATATCGCAGTAGCGATTGATAGCATTTGCTACTTCTTGGATAGAGTGACTTATGTTATTTAACCCATCACAAATGTCTCTGCTAGATCTGGTGTAGGCGTCAGTGAGAATATCTCCTGTAGATTTATATATTCCTAAGAAAAAGCGAATTTGAAACCCCATTATTTCATCGTATGTGACTTGAAACAATTTTGTTTTAGTATTTTACAATATACATTTACTGCAATATGTAGTACAATAATTAATACCATGCAGAATTATCTGCATGAATGACAACTTTCAAGTTAAAGTAAAATTGAAGTTAAATAATGCTGCATGAATGAGCCATTAGATTAATCACAGGTATACTTACTTTTTTTTTTTGCATTTTGGGGTGGAGCGGGAGGAGCTACGTTTTCAGTATCGCCGTCTGGATTTTCTTCTACATATTCTAAAATAATATTTTCTTCTGTGTTTCCAAGGCTCACGTCATTTCCAGTTACATACTATAAAGACAAGAAAAAGTTGGTACTACTGAGGGTACTACATGCTCGACGGAGTTATATTAAAAAAAATACATAAAACACATCACAAAAATTATACAACCCCCAAATCCAAAGCCAAAGCTGCGTGGCAGGAGGTGACACATCGAAAAAAACGCATACACACATCCACTCCTCCAGACATTTCCATCTGCCAGAGAAACTAATCGAACCCAGGGCATCAAGAGCCAGCGATCTAATTGTGCTTGTAACATAATATACTCCTAGACCACCCGGCTACTGCACCGGTAGAATATTAAAATATAAGGTAGGATTAAAGCTCGGAGATTAAAGATAAAGATAATACATACTTAAAAAGTGAATACTTACTTCCTCAGTGGGGTTTTCTTCTGCTATTCCTCCTAACTCCTTAAGTGGAAGACCGGTGACAGATCCCTGACCAGTTATCATTAATAATTCATTTTCTAAGTTATTCAATTGTTTTCCATCTCTTGCTTTTTTTCGCGTTGCAGATTTCCATTCTGTAAAAACCTAGGTAACGGTAAAACAATGAAGTATAATACAATTTTATATGAAATTTCTATTTGTTAAAAAGAAATGCAATTTTTATTAACTAGCAGAAAATTTCATTTAAAAAATAAAACTTTTAATGTATTGAAACAATCGTATTAAGAACTAGGTACTCAACCCGAAGTAACGTCTATTAATATGACAGCAACCTAACAGCATTTACTTACTTTTTTCCATTCTATAACACTCCTTACTGGGCCATCCCCACATCCATTCAGAACGTTAATTAGTTCATTCCATACTTTATTAAGATCATCACCATCATTATTCGGATGTAATTTACCAGTTCGCAGTAAATCTGAGCCTCTGAGGTGGCTCAAGTAAATATCGAACTGTTTCTTGCTTGTTCGTTTTTTACTCATTGCAAACCAGAATGTGTCTACCAGTTCACAAAACCCACACTTAAAAAACAAAAAACACATATGCTAAATAACTAAAAAAATGTTGGGTTATGTTGCGTAAAATTTCTGGCTTTACAGGATAGGTAAAGATGGTAAAAAAAACATATATCTCTAGATGCTAGTGAATTTGACACAAAATTAGTATGTTGGCAACCATGTCGTTGTTAATTTCATTCATACGTGAAACCAACATTGGATATTGACTAGATGCTTTTCAAGATAGTTACCAGAATACCGAAAAATTCCAATATTGAAATCACTCAAGAACCAATCATTGGAAAATCTCAATATTGAGAACTAACCAATGTTCACCAGAATAAGGCTGAATATCTTCTTGTACTTTGGTTATAATTTTTTCACATAGCTACAGCACAATTCGTCATTATAAATTATAAACAGTCAATAACAAACATATATATAAAAAAGAACATTAATTTAAACACCTTAAGCCTGATTTTTATAGTCGCGAAATTGCGAAAAGCGAAATGCGAGACGTGTTGCTATTGGGCAATTCCAAATTTTAATATGAAATGAACCAATAGCAACACGTTTCGCATTTCGCTTTTCGCAATTTTGCGACTATGAAAATCAGGCTTTACAACTAACCTCAAAAATATGCACTTTTTAAAATTTTTGAATATTATATCATTTTTATCAAAATTTCTGCTTGGTTCCTGTACAATCATCTAAAATCTTGTTCGGTGCATTACTAATGAAGTTTTAATTGTCCTAATCTAATGAAATAGGATGCTCTTTGTTGACTGGAAATCCAACCTATAAATAGCAATTCATTTTTAATAATCTACGTAGGTACAATATTGAAATCTATTTATATATCTACTGTCTTATTAGAGAGTTTTTAAATGTTATTATGGATCCAAGCTGAAGCTACAAAATTATAATTAAAGTAAAAATAAATTTACAAAAACTAAACATTTTAGGTTATGTTAGTCATATGATGTATAAATGATTCATTTTAGAACAAAAAATCCTAAAAATAGAAAACTGACAAACTGTCAAAAGTTATTAATATTACAGTCAAGTTTCGATCTATAACTTTAGTTCCTCGTCGAATGTCATGTGACGTAGATGCACTGTGACTGGATAGCACCGGATGTACGAAATTCGTGCATGCGTCGTAGCATTGTTTATAATAAACAATGGTCGTAAATGACACCTGGGGCTACGGTCGTAATAATGGGCACACATCATCCAGCACGCCATCTACCAATGATCCACCGGTACTAACAAGAGGTTGAATAACTATATACTTTATAAACAATGGTATTATTTAAGTTAACTATAATAATGACGTCACGCCCAAACAATCATGGCGGATAGCGTTTTTGCGTGAAATTTAAAAATTGAAATTAAAAATGTCGTTTTAGACTATTTCGAGATTTCGTTTCAAAAAAATAAAAATTCGGGTGGATCATTCCTACCATATAAACTATTTAAGACATTTTCGTAAAAATCGTAAAATACCCCAATTACCGTTACTGTAACGGTGGCTTAACCAGGTGATGAACCAGAATGGCCTATGGCCTATGGTAAGTAAAAAATCGTTCTGCTGCCTCAAGAACAGACGACACTAAAAAGCACAACACGGCGTTTTCGGTCGGCCAACCACAGACCGGTGGGCGTGTCCTAATTCAAATTTCGGCGGGTTTATGTTGTAAGATTTGTCTATTGATGAAATGTTGCAGAGACAACCGAGACGTGCAACTACTTGAGAAAATTTACTCCCGACTACTTATTTGGGCGATTGTAATGTAAGGTGAGAGAAGAGGGCGCAAAGTGCCGCATGGGCGCCAAATTTAAAACTGATCTGTTTTAGTATTCTCATAATTTTTAATTATTATTGAATGTTTTAAATATTGACTTGTTGCATATTTCACTATAGTGAAATATGCACCATAGTGAAATATGCACCAAATCAATTATTAAAACATTCAATTCAAATTGATAGTGAATATTATACTCGATATTATACCTATTTATACTTACCCTATACATTTTTTTATTCAGCTGATTTTGTGGTTTGTGAGTAAGAAAAGATTTAAAATTCGTTAATAAATTATATAGATCTTATCGAATTTTTCCAGATGGGGAGAAATAAAATTCAAATAAAAACAAACAATATATTGTACGAAATTGCAAAATAACAATAAACATAATAATATGTGCTTACGATTGCTCCTCGCACAAATATTGCTAGTGTTAAATACAGAGAAAAATATGTAAGCTATAGAAGTAAAAAGAAGAACGTTAAAACTTACCTAGTAATATTTCAAGCTTTAACGATATAATATAAAATAAAAATAATAATCTTAAGATAGAAATATTCACATCTAATTACATATTTAAGTCTCGCTTTGGTGCAAGTTCCGGAAAAGGCAGTTTATTCCCAATCTACAAGGCGTTCGGTGTTTACAGGCATACCGATTCGAATCTTTCCACACATGATACCACTCCTAGGACAAGGGCGACAAGGCGCTTGATTGATATGGTTTATAATAAAGAAGACCATATAAATTAACTTCTTTCTCAACATTAAGTTTCAATACAAATAATTTCCCAGAGTTGATATTAAGTAATCATTACTTGAATCGACTGAATAAAATAACAATGTACCAATCCTTTGTGAAATGTCGACTGCAAATCCTACGACTTCGAAAAGAATCTCCGCTGTACACAATTCCCATATTTTCTTGCCATATCTTTGACCTGTAATATATTTTTATTATATTGTTGTATATTTATTTTTATGCAGATAAACTTACTATTTTAAGACTGAGGGAAAATAATGCATTTTTTCAACCTCCGGGTCCTCAAATCCGCATACAAGGCATAGTGCACGTTGTGATGACATTTTCTTCAACTAAACAAATAAAAATAAATAAATATTCGACACTACGTACCACGTTCTGTGGTAAATAAAAAAACAAAAAAACATTAGAAAACAATCTAGTCTGAGGGTGTTATTACATAGTCAGTCCTTGTGTGTTTATGGATTTCAAGAAAACATTACCTACCTCTGATAAAGAATATCGCAACGAACAACAATGTAAATGCAAATCAAAACAAAATCGCAAAACAATAATCAAAATGGCCACAACACAAGTACACATAAATTCGTGAGCGCATGGCGCATGCCCAGTTTGCCACCGTGCTGCACTCTACATTCACCTTACATTATGTGGAAAGGAGATAGCCATATAGCATATTCATTGCTTAAGACAAAGATGGTAAATTTAACTATTATCGGACAAATGTTCATATGAAGTTACACGTCTCGGTTGTCTCTGGTGTTGTGCTTTTTAGTGTCGTCTCTTAAGAACGGTCAGTTTACCGTTCTTGCTGCTGAACCTAACCTAAGTTTTAAGTTTTTAAGTTGTGTAACCCTGTTTGTAATTACATATTTAAAATTCGTAGAAATTAGTAATTTAAATTTAATATACATTTTTGTTAAATGTATATAAGTGTTGGTGCCTCTACTAATCTGTTTTGTCCTCGGTTTTGTCTGTAAATTTTTAGGTATGTAAAACAATTAATTCAGTCAATGAAGCTTATTAATCTGGGCTAACGCTTTTTCTAAACAAAAAAAAACGTACACTTTTGCAATATACATATTAATTATGTTTATAAACAGCGGTGGGATTTACTTTAATTTGTTTAGTAGTAATAATGTCCCGAGCCCAAGACGTCCTATGTATATTACGTTCTCTACAAAAAATAGTTGATGCAGGTATTAAATTACAAGAAGAAAATCTTGGGTTAATATGGAGAAACTCGAGTATACGTCCAATTATAGAAAACTGTGCTGTAGATATGCAAAATCCCTCAAAATTAAAAACAGAAAATGTACTTGATATTGCTAAGGAAAGTGTTGATCGTATTTCAACAGTTGTACATGGTTTAAAAGTGTACACAGACTACTCTTTGAGGAAAGGTAAGTTATTACTAAACAGATGACTAATACTCTACTAGGAATCCTAATATGGTAAAGATATGTGGGTGCATGTAGTTACCAAAATTTACTAAATGCATTGTGTTATGTCAAAATTAACTTGTTTTTTTTTTAACATTTTAGAACAAGTTTATACAGATTTTGTAGATAATATTGAGCAAGACCATAAAAACGTGGTAAACATCAAAGCAAATAGTAAAGGAGACAATTCATTACTTAGTACACCTACACCTGAATTGGGAATTAAATTAACTAATAGTGACAAGGAACTATTAAATAAACTTGACATGGAGCATAGAGCAAAGTTAACCAAAAAAGAGGAGAGAGAGGAATTTAAAGGTGAAAAAGAAACAAAAAAGGTTGATAATATAAAGGTGACTTCTGTACCAAATCCAAAGTCTAAACAAAAGGTATTGTATTTATAATATATTTTAGTAAGTTTAAGGAGTGAAAATGTTAATGATGTGAATTAAAATTCTCGAAAATTCCTATGTATTATTTTAAAGAAAACCAGATTTGCATAGATCTTATCTAATATGGACACAGCGTAGTACTTAACAAATACTTTTCGTGGCTTGGTAAAATAAGCAACGCAGTGAAAAAGTTGACTCGAGTATTGTACTTTATTATAGAGTATGTTTCCAATCTTGTCAATATCACTATCTCTTTTGGTGCTTATATCCTACTTCCGGTTTAATTGTTTAAAAATGCCCTGTATTGTGTAAAAATTTATATGGAAAATAATTAATAGGTATACCTACTTGCTATTTCAAGTCAAGAATTTTGAATATTTAGTGTTATACCAATCCGAGATAGTCATGACGTCTATATATTATATATTATATTTTCTATACAACTGCGATTTTTACTGAAATGTTTTGTTTTATTTTGATATATAATATTTAGCGAATATAATTCAAGTTGTTAATTTTTTAGCTCTGTGATAGTGCCAAACAGAGAAAGGTTCCTTCTTCAAGAATAGGGAGAATGGTCTCTTTTGGTACCCTTGCGGCTGGCCTAGGTTTAGGAACTGCGACAGAATACGCAAAAAGAACACTTGGTATTGGCGATCAAGGTGCAGATGCAAATTTGTTCATGAGTAGAGCAAACATGGACAGAATTGTTGACACCCTTTGTAAAGTTCGAGGGGCTGCTTTGAAACTAGGGCAAATCATGAGCATTCAAGATGAGTCGCTAGTCAATCCAGAGTTGGCAAGGGCATTAGAAAGAGTAAGAAAATCAGCAGATTTTATGCCCAATTGGCAAGTAGAGCAGGTAATGTCCACTGAACTTGGACCCCGTTGGAGGGATCATTTCTTAGAATTCGAGGAAAGACCTTTCGCTGCTGCTTCAATCGGACAGGTGCACCATGCGAAGTTGAAAAATGACACAGACGTAGCTATTAAAATTCAATATCCTGGAGTGGCTAAAGGAATTGAAAGTGATATTGATAATTTAGGCGGTATCATGAAAATGTGGAATATTTTTCCAAAAGGAATGTTCTTAGAAAATTTAATGACTGTAGCTAAGAGGGAGTTGGCATGGGAAGTAGACTATATTCGAGAGGCCCATTGTACAAGGAAATTTAAAGATATACTAGTTGGATATAAAGATTATTATGTCCCTGATGTAATTGGTAAGTGAATTGAGTGGACCAAAAACATTAACGTCTTGTGGTGTGAATCTTTTAGACCATGTGTTTTTATTATTGAATGATTATTTTATGTATACGGACTATGAGGACTGAGGAGTACTGTATTTATTTAAGTATTTTTTTTTTAATATTTATCGCATTCCATTCTACATATACAGGGTAATTCATAAGTAATGGTACACAGACCAGTAGCAGATTCCGAACGTAAAAATATTGCGATTTGGCCAAACTTACAGGGTACCCAGCGACCGGGAAAACCGGGAAATGTCAGGGAATTTTTATGAGGCAGGGAAAAGTCAGGGAAATCGTAAAAAATCAGAAATTGTCAGGGAATTTTGACCTTTTGTCTGGAAAATATGCAACAGAATTCAAACCTCTTATTTATTATTTTTATAATTATTATTATTTAATATGAAGAAATGTTTTACCACAATTTCTTTTTGTAAAACTAAAAAACCGCCCTTGGATCATGGTAAAAGATCGTATGGTTGGTTAGTTTAGTAGTAAATATGAATAAAATACGATTTTGTCATTTCACTATAAGGTGAGATGGTAGTCCTGTTTATCTAGTTATCTAGTGTCTTTTACTTTTTTGTGGTGGCAATGGTAAATCAGTCACTCAAGTTTCTTCCGTCTTTGAAGTTGAATTACTTGAAAACGATGCATTTAATTGACATATTAAGAGATACAAAAAAGTCGATAAATGGTACAGGCAATAACACAAGCACATCGATTTTGTGAAAAAACAGTGGCGTACTTTTGTTTTCATTTAAAATAATTTTTGACTAGTCCGTACGCACGCCCTGTATTCTTGATAAAAAAATTGCAACCATTATCCAATAAAGAATGTAAAACAACCTCTCTATGCTAAATTTCAAAGAGCTATCTTTTGTTAGTATAGAGTTATGGCCAATTATTCTAAAAAAAATTCCATTTTTAACACCCTGTAGATCTTAAACAAAGCAGAATTCGACCATAGTTTATAGGACAAAATGTCTTTATTTTACGCTGAACTAGCTCCTGGTAAAATCCTGCTATTATAAACTGGACCACCCTGTATATGAAGTTTATGTATTGTATATTTTGATATTAAATATTTGCATATTTGGTCTGGAATTTTCTATATAATGTTCCTGGAAAACCTGGAAAAGTCAGGGAATTTTGAAACTCAAGTTGACTGGGTACCCTGACTTACCTTAGTCCAAAAGTTAATAATAACCAAGATACAGGGTGTCAAAGTTAAAATTTATTTTTTAATTTTCTTTTGTAATTTAATGAATTTTCATTCATATTTTTCTTGTGAAAATTTATGAGTGGGGGTTATTTGGTGTGAGAAATCATAATACACCTTCAATTTTGGTATAACTCCTAGAGGGCGCTACGTATGCTGCGTTTAATGTGTAAAGATGACCGTAACTTTTTTGCCCGCACCCATACGGGAGATTTCACTTATTAATTTCATTCTTCCTAATAAAAAATGTGTACTTGTTTCAAGTCTCTAAATACAATAGTTTTTGAGAAAATTGCAAATCAAAAATTCTATGCGTATTCATTATGCACTGAAAAATTATTTTTAAAAGTAGGCGTTGAGATACAGCATTATCGGAGGAAATAAAGATAAATATTTATCAAGTATGCATAAAAACAAAAAGTACCTGGCAAACAACCAATCTTTTAAACAATAATTAATTGTTGCAGAAGTGTTGTGCTTTTTATTTCTTTCTAAACTTTTTTAATACCTAAAAACTGATCGCCACATAATTTTTTCGAATTCTGAAAAGAAGTGATCAAGTTGAATATTTATTGTAGTATTCGTTGTTATATGTAGTTGTTATTATTTGTAATGCATTGTTTACCATTTGGAATAAAATTATTTATGCCTACTAGTTAAAATTGTTTTGTTGTAATGTCTGAAATTTTGAAAAGTTGTTTTTAACGCCAATAACCACTTAAACGGGGTTAACTACATAACAGAAAACAACATTTTCAACGCAAAATTTCGAATTTTGCCGCCAAAATAATAAAAATAATTTTTCAAATCTCATAGTGAATTTGCATGGAGTTTTTGATTTGCATTTTTCTCAAAAACTATTGTATTTAGAGACTTGAAACAAGTATACCTTTTCACTGAGAATTTTTTTTCATAGCCACAGCTAATTTCTTGGCTATCCCAGCTAAAAAATTTGGCAACATAGGCGCCAGCCAAGGTATTTACTGTGGTAGGAGAGCGCACTTTACTACTATGTCTTATTGGTGGTAGCAGAACTACTTTATAAAGAGCTATCTACTATTATAGGTATCTAACTTTGCTACGGCAGCAAAGATATGTTTTACTGCACAGAAAAGATATCTATAGCTCCAAAAATGTACTCTCTAGGGGCTGCAGTGTTTATATGCGTATTAGGCGGGCACTTATACTTGTTACAATATATATTAGAAATACAATATGTCTACGTGAATTTTATCTGTACATACATCTTTAATTTGCATCATAGAACCACTGCTGGGTGCTAAAATTATGTGCCGCTGTCACTTTTTCGTTAAATGTGGATGAGATACCTCTTTAGAGTCCGCGCGCCTCAAATATTCCTTGTATTTAGAAATTAATCGATGAGGTATTTAATTAGCTCCTTAATTAAGATAATCTGGTTTTCCTAAAAAATAGTTTTAAATCACGTATTATCGCAGGATATTACTATATAATACATTTTTCGTCCTCTGGATCAGTATGAAAGAAATGCACAAAATTAAAATATTATTCTTCCCCTCCTCGAAAAAATATGGCTGCTAATAAGATCATCGAATCTGAAGATATGGCACGTCTGCGACTGCGTCTGATGACGTCACAACATGCAGTATTATGGTTACAGCAAAAAGTTTCACTACCATTGCAAGGTTTTTCTACTACCCTACTTAATTTCTTATTAATTATTGCAGCATATATATTTTAGTAAAACGAATATTGTTTGCAATGAGCCGTAGGTATAAAAAAACATAATGAAAAAATAGAAAACACAAAAGAAAACTAAGGCACCTTAATATTTTCATTGAAAATGATTAAAACCGCACAGCGACAGCACACACTGAGAATTTTTTTTCATAGCCGCAGCTAATTTTTTCGCTATCGCAGCTAAAAAATTTGGCAAAATAGGCGCCAGCCAAGGAGTTTACTATGATAGGAGAGCTCACTTTACTACTCTGGCTTATTTGTCATAGCAGAACTACTTTATAAAAAACCTCATTACTATTATACGTCCTTAACTTTGTTATCACAGGAAAGATATATTTTTCTCTACAGAAAATATATTTATAGCTCGAAAATTGTACTTTCTAGTGGCTGCAAAGAGCTGATAGCTACATTAGGAGAGTACCTACGTTTTAGTAAAATATATACCTATTTCACTTCTATTCTATATATGGTCTCTATATTAGAAATACAATATGTCTACGTGAATTTTATCTGTACTGCTTTAATTTGCATCATAGAACCACTGCTGGGTGCTAAAATTATGTGCCGCTGTCACTTTTTCGTTAAATGTGGATGAGATACCTCTTTAGAATCCGCGCGCCTCAAATATTTTAGAAATTAATCGATGAGGTATTTAATTATCTCCTTAATTAAGATAATCTGGTTTTCCTAAAAAATAGTTTTAAATCACGTATTATCACAGGATATTACTATTACAATACATTTTTCGTCCTCTGCGGATCAGTATGACGTCACAACATGCAATATAGTTTACAGCAAAAAGTTTCACTACCATTGCAAGGTTTTTCTACTACCCTACTTAATTTCTTATTAATTATTACAGCATATGTATTTTAGTAAAACGAATATTGTTTGCAATGAGCCGTAGGTATAAAAAAACATAATGAAAAAATGGAAAACACAAAAGAAAACTAAGGCACCCTAATATTTTCATTGAAAATGATTAAAACCGCACAGCACAGAAGTCGAAACTGGCAACTGATGATTGGCGTGGTCTGATTGTGATGAACGATGAGAACGACATGCATGGACGCCCCAGGCGAAGTCTGGCGAAGAACTATTTTTAATTTTTTACGTCTTTTACATGGCTTTACGGACTACGAAGGCATACGGAAACACTCGAACGGTTCCTCACTTAAAATAATATTTGCTACCACAGGAGACATTCTGTCTGTGACACTAAAAAAAGGCAAAAAAAATTCTCTTTAATCACAGTGAAGCATTTAAGTGATGTAAATTCCTAGAACAGTAAAAATATTTTTTTTTATAATGTCATTTTGCTATAACACGAAAATTATATTTAGCGGCAGTAAGGTACTTATCAATGGGCTCATTTCGTGATATTTGCTTTTTAATTTATTTTAGCATTTTCCGTAAGTATTTCATCCTCTAATTATATAGTGAAAAAATTAGATCGCTAGCGTTAATATTAACCCTAATATTTGATTTCAAATTCGTAACATATTTGAAACGGCTATGACGTCACACCACCCGACTCCACTGGTTCTATGAGTTATGCGGATATATGGTATTTAGATTTCGCTGTATCAAAGACGAAGCACTTAAAAGATGAACGAAATTACCACTTCCGCCGTGTGTATAGTAACTGCCGCCAGTATGAAACTATAGGAAATAAGCTAGCGGCCGACCGCTGCGAGTGGTGTGACGTCACAGCGCTCTATTTTCCTTATTTATTTTGAGGGAGAAGCAGTTGAAAAAAAAATTTAATATTTTGCACATTTACTAAATACAAGGTGTACTTTCGGAATATGAATTAAAAAATTTTTCCGAAATGAGCCCATTACAATAAAGCGGTATCAGTAAAGTGCATTTTACTGAATGAGGAAAGTAGTACTGCAATTCCTATAAAAAATTTTGCAGTAATAGCCAAAAAAAAGTCAGCAAAGAGTTTTCTCCTGGCCATTTTCTCAGTGAAAATAATAAAAATAATTTTTCAAATCTCATAGTGAATTTGCATGGAGTTTTTGATTTGCATTTTTCTCAAAAACTTGAAACAAGTATACCTTTTTTATTAAGAAGACAGAAGAATATAATTTTTAAGCGAAATCTGCCGTATGGGTGCGGGTAAAAAGTTACGACCTTTTTTACACATTAAACTAGTGATGTGAGTGAAGATAAATATCAAAATGATATATATCAAATTTTGATATATATCTGCTATGATATAAACGTTAATAGCTGATATATATCATTCCCCCACCTAATTTAAGCTGATGAGCAAACTTAACCTAACATTTCAGTATCAAATGTCAGTAATTGTCAATATTTTTCGATAAGCTGGTGCCGTTCTTATTTACCGATTATCTTAAAGTGATCGTTACATGCTTTTCAAGTTCATATGACGGTCTATCGGAGTTGTACAGCATTGGCATGCGAGAGGTCCCAAGTTCAGTACCCACATGATGTTTTTTTTTAATTAAATATTAAATATATCAGTTGGGTTTAGTGTGAGTGACAATATGGTGAAAGACGTTCCTTTTTTAAAATAATTAAAACAAAAATGTATTTGGGGGAAAAAATCTTCAACAATATCAAAGTCAATCATTTAATAAGAGCGGCGCAAGCGTAGCAATGGCGTATAGAGAAATCGGCGGTTAAGTAGGTTATTTAACAAAATAAATAGGCAATAGGCATTGAATTGCAAAAAAAACATTAAATTTTGAATTACATACATTAATAGGATTAGTAGATCAAAAATAATAAAAAAATAATACATAAGAAAAAACGTAGAAATTGGTTAATAACTTCTTCAGAAATACAAATATTATATATGTATTTGGTGTCAAATTAACAAGGAAGACGTAAACAATACATAAAAATTAATTTTAATAGAGTTTGATTTTAGCAAAATCATTTGATATATAACAAATGATATATATCTGATATATATCACCTAAAAATAAATAGCATGCTATTTTACATCACTACATTAAACGCAGCGTACGTAGCGCCCTCTAGGAGTTATACCAAAACGGAAGGTGTATTATGATTCCTCACCCCAAATAACCCCCACTCATAGATTTTTACAAGAAAAATACAAAAATTCATTAAATTGCAAGAGAAAATTAAAAAATAAGTTTTAACTTTGACACAGGGTGTCAATCTTGGTTACTATTAACTTTTGGACTAAGGTAAGTTTGGCTAAATCGCAATATTTTTACGTTCTAAATGTGCTGTTGGTCTGTGTACCATTACTTATGAATCACCCTGTATTTCCTATATTCATTAAATCTTATATTCCCAACACTTAATGGATTGAAGAAGTTTTGATATGTTATCGTGATGAACTAAAAACTTAGAGTAACTCTTTAATGCCAAATACTACTTAAAAAATAATAAAAATACATTAATATCTAAATATAAAGTATGACTAGGTTTACATGCATCATATTAAGACTATTCGTATGCTAAATATTACAGATTATCACTGTTATCTTGATGTTGAAAACCATCATGTTTTGTGTATAATAGTTTTTAGACATATTAATAATTATAGTTTTGCATCCATATAAAAGGCAAACTACTCTTTCTTCCTCTTTAACATGCAAGATCTGCAATATTCTTCCGAGGTTTCACTGAACAGAGTATAGATACCTAGGTATGTAAAAGTAGTTATGCCACAGAAAAACTTTTTTGCGATCATAGAAAAAACTACATGCTTAATTTTATTTGTCAAAAGCAAAAATGTTTTTTTATTATATATTGTTTTGCTGATTTGAAAAAAAATAGTTCAAATTAATTATAATACCATAAAAATCAGCAGAAGAGAACCAACCATGCCATCGCTAGTATTTGTATGGTTCAAATAAAACTGCCGCATTAGTTAAGCTCATACTTGCTCATTTATACTAACGTACCTTTTTCTTTCTGTTCTTATTTGCGATTTACTACTTCACTTCTGAACATTTTCCAGACAATCTAAAAAATATCTGGATTTTTTTTAAATAATCTTTACGCCTGTGACTTTACGTCAAAGTAGTTAAAGGTTGTTTTTTTAACATAAAATATAAATAAACTAAAATAACGATACAATCATAGACCAGCAGTAAACCTACAGACAGTCTCTTTTTCCATTCTCATTTAACGAATGCAAACAAACAATGTAAGTTGTAGATTGGAAATAAACTCAATATAATGTGAAATTTATCAAGCAGATAATTGTTTAAAATGTTAACTTTACCTTAGAAATATGAAATATTATATATGTGGTCAGACATAAGAATTTGCTGTAATACCACTTAAAGAAATTTAATAGAAATTTTACAAGTATTCATTTAATTAAATTGTAGGTGATGTATCTACCAAACAAGTATTTACCACTGAGTTATTAGATGGTGTTCCTGTGGATCAGTGCTTTGATCTCGATATAGAACACAGACAATTCATAGGTGAAAAAATATTGGAACTTTGTTTGCTTGAGATACTAAGATTTAGGTATATGCAAACTGATCCAAATTGGGCTAATTTTTTGTATAATCCTGCCAAAAAACAAGTAAGTAAATTATTTTGAATATCGGGTAACTGATATATTATTATAAATATGTTTATTTTACCATTGATTTTTGTAGATTTTGTTGCTAGATTTTGGTGCCAGTCGTGAATATTCACGAGAATTTCTGGATAAGTATGTTGTAATTCTCAAAGGTGCTTGTGATGGTGACAGAGATACTGTCCTGAAGGTATCTAGAGAACTGGGTTTTCTAACTGGATATGAAAGTAAGGTAATATAAATTTTAAATCTCTGATGTAGATATATCTCAAATTTTAAATGTATTTTGTATTGCAATTAAAAAGCGTTGGACAGTGTAGTCCCATTTTAAGACACTTTTTTATGATAATCAAATTTTTACAGTACCTACTGGAAAATTTTTATACTTTTTTTAATACAAAATTAAGTACAATGTTAAGAAATGGTATGATACATTTTAGCATGCCACACTGTCTGGCATAGGTATACGTTAAATAGCTCTGCCTGCTGTTATGTTTGTTATTAAACACAATTTAGTAACTATAGAAAATTGGCCACTGAGTTAATGTGTGTATGCCATGATGGCTTACATTGCAATAATGTCAGTTAGTCCAAAGACAATTTTAGGCTCAGTTAAACATCCCAACTCAGGGTCACATTCCCAATGCCGGATTAAGGATCATTGGGGCCGGGCGCAGTAAAAATTAAAAAATTATTCTCGTAGATCTTTTTTTATTTTCCTGTTAAAAATATTATACATTACCACGATGCACGGGGCCCTCGAGACTCGGGGGCCGGGCGCAGTTGCGCCATTGCGCCCCGGTTAATCCGGCATTGCACATTCCATTCTGGCACATCATTTTGCAAAAATAATAATAGTACCTACTCCTTTATTTTGTGTTATATTACATTTGTTTTTTTCAAATATTTCTAAAACAGTTGCACTTTTTTTTTATTGACTGATTTCAGAGTTCATTAATATCAAGTTTTGAATTTATTTTGGCAAATTTTAATCTCGTTTTTTCTAAATTAAGTATTTCTTTCCTTTTCTTTGTTTGGGATTTATTACCACATTCCTTGAGATTCCTATCCAAAAAATTCGATTTATCTAAATATCCAAATTAACCAGTTTAAAACTGGGAAATAACCTCTACGCCTTTGACGTAATGTCAGAAGATCAGTTAGAGGGTGTTTTTTGACAACTAATAGGAATTAAATTAATACAAAAATACTGCGCTGATGTTTCGGAAACTATATCCCTTTCCTTTTTCAAAGTTTAGGCTTTAGATTTTTATGTAACGTGTAGAATAAAAATCTAAAGCCTAAACTTTGAAAAAGGAAACGGATATAGTTTCCGAAACGTCAGCGCAGTATTTTTGTATTAATTTAATTCCTATTAGTTGTCAAAAAGCACCCTCTAACTGATCCTCTGACATTACGTCAAAGGCGTAGAGGTTATTTCCCAGTTTTAAACTGGTTAATTTGAATATTTTTTAGATAAATCGAATTTTTTTGGATAGGAATCTCAAGGAATGTGTTAATAAATCCCAAAAAAGAAAAGGAAGATAAATAATTTATGAAATGCCACAATTAACATTTAAACTATATTAAATTAAGTATGTATTTAGTATTTGTTCTTGATAGCCATGCCCTAAATATTATGGCATGAGTCCCATGCTCCAAGACAATGATATTGTTACCTAAATATTTCACTAGCTGCCGCTGAACACATCAAAGGTTTCAACTTTTTTAAGATGCTCTAAAAAATGATTTAATTTTTTAGATTATGGAAGATGCTCATGTGGATGCTGTCATGATATTAGGTGAAGTGTTTTGTGATGAAGGAAAGTATGACTTTGGAAATCAAGATATGACTATGAGAATACAAAATTTAGGTCAAACTATGCTCGTTCATCGATTGTGTCCTCCACCTGAAGAAGTGTATTCATTGCATAGAAAATTGTCTGGTGTAGTTTTATTGTGCACTAAATTAAAAGTTTCTATAGCTTGTAGAGAAATGTTCCTAAAATTATATAATGAATATATGAAAGATAAAAATTAACTACTACAATATTTTCTATTTTAACATTTGTTGTATATGTTATTTACTTTGTTTTATTGTTACATATATATTAAATTGTAAATTTAATGATTAATAAATTAATTTCTTATTATATTTGTTTCATTTGCCTTTGAATACCAAAACTAACTGAGATGCAATTGTGAAATTTGACAATATACAGGGTGAATTTTTAAATACACTGAATTATTTTATTCCGTTAAGCTCCATGGTTCGTAAAAATTCTAAAAATGGTCATTTGTAAAATAAATGAAATGCAGTCAAGAGAAAAATGTTTGAATATTTATTTAAATATCACGACTCCTGAGCAGAACAGCTGATGTGTGTAGCGACATAAATGACTGCACCCCCACCCTTTGTAGCTACCGCGTTGCCGGCTTAGTTCAGCCTGTGCATCCATGATGTTATGTGTGAATTTTTCCTAGTGTTTTAGTTTTAGATTTCAGTTTTGTCTTCGTAGCTACCGCGATGCCGGTGTAATTCAACCTGTGCATTCATGATGTCAAGTGTGACTTTTTCCTAGTGTTTTAGATTTCAGTTTTGGTTTTACTTGGTAAAACTTGGTATAATTCTATAATTCTGTTTGAGGCAACACTGTGTTTGTAACAAAGTCAATGCCAAGTTCACCGGTCAGTATATCCCCGCAGTGGGACGATTTTAGGGTTTATTTGTTGAAACATTAACTATGGAATTAATTAAAACACTGCGAATTCATTAATTATGCTATAAGAAATTACAGATTGAAAAAATTCAGCGTATTTTAAATTAACCCTGTATATATTTCTCAAGTTATTTTCATCTGGTCCTGTCCTTAGACTCTGATGTACGATGTACTCAAGCATAGCCCTCTACAGTTTCAAGCCATGAAGTTTGAAATCTGGCAACGCGACAGGTAGGCCACTCTGGTCGTGTTGTTTACCAGCGGTGTTTGTTTAGTAATTACTTTTTTAGACTTTGTACTGTCTGTACTTTAGTAGTGTTATTAAGAATTATTATTAATAATTTATTAACTTCGGTTATTTGAAGTTTTTAAACTGGACAAAGGTAAGAAAGCATTATATACGGTCATTTAGTGAAAAAGTCATCTGACAGATAATGGATGCAAACAATGTTTAAAGTTAGGAAAAGTGATAATAATTTAATTAAATAAAATATTTAAGCACTAAAAAGGTATGTATATATGATTGACTTACCCGTATTTTATAACCTATTATCAATAACAAATGTAAACTATAAAGACATGGAACGACATTGTTGTAATTGAAGCAAGAAAATGTATAAAATGCGGTTGGACACTGCCAGAGGGCGACATTAAATTTTTCTTCTTACTCTGTTAATAGTATCCATAAAACATATATTACAATATTGCTTTAAAGTTGTTTCAAAAAACGTATTAAATATTTAAAACCAGTAGTATCAGTAAAGAAACAGAGAAAGAACAGTATCGCCCTCTGGCAGTGTCCAACCGCATTTTATACATTTTCTTGCTTCAATTACAACAATGTCGTTCCATGTCTTTATAGTTTACATCTGTCATTGCTATTATAAATATAACATAATATAATAATGATATAAACTTATAAAACAAAAATAAAATAGTATATTGTACACCTTGCAAATTGTTATTTATAAATGAATACAGTTTATTTGACAAATGTTACAAAATTACACGTTTCTATCAGTGGATGTTATAAATTTATAAATTATTTGCATCCAATTCTTTGACATTACATATGACTCATGACGCGCACTAAATATGCGTTTATTTTTTATATTGTAGATGCCTCGACATTGCTATGTATACTATGCGAGTACCTACTTTAAAAACTGAATCCTCAAATAGTACTTATCCTTTCCCAAAGGATCCAGTGCTGCAATAAATTGGCTTAGAGCTATACACACGGAGGACTATTGCATTAGTAAAAATTCAGCTATTTGCAGTTTGCACTTTGAAGGCAGAGAAGTTACAACCATGGAGCTTTATAAAGATAGGTAATACGCATGAGGCTAACTAACATATCTCAAGCGAATGTGGTAATAAATCCCAAAAAAGAAAAGGAAGAGAATAACATATCCTCGTTTAAATGAGGATGCAGTTCTTCACATATTTTCCAATCAACCGAAGTATCTTTCTACAACTAAGCCAGTGTCTCGACGTAATCCTGAAGAAAGAAGACAAGATGCTAAAGGCAAAATAATGATATTGACCAGTTTCTTGCCGATGACAATGATGCCATCATATCAAGCTTTGAATATTTTGTGTAGGCTGTGCCAAAAAAATGATGCTTCATTAAGTGGAATTACAAGTGTGTGTGAACAATGTCTTGTATTTTTACATTTTAAATAGGTATTGACTACGACAGTGAAGAATCTGATACTGATAGTAGCGAAGTAAAAGTAGTTTCAAGTATTAGCGTAAATCAAAGTTTTAATGTTAGTGTTTTTGTAAATAGTCATGAATTGCCATCAAGCAATTTAGAGTGGATTTTACCCTATAAGTGTATATTCGCTAGAATTATATATTTGTAAATTAATTATTCATTTTGGCGAAATAAATTTATAGCACAAGTTTTGGGATCTTTATACTTTATTTCCTAAACAAAATCCTTAAATCAGTGCATGAAAGTAAGGGATGGCTGAATTACAAACAGGACTACCATTGACAGGAAATGCGATGTTGCCATTGTTACTTCATGGCTTGTAACTGTAGAGAGGGCTATGACTCAAGTGAATTTTTCGTGGCAGCCTTTGGAAATAAAATATTTCCTGCCTGGATAACATATGTGGTAATAATAGTATCTTATATTACTAGGAGTAGAACGCACTCTTTTTTTGTGTTGAGCCCAGGATTTGCAGCTGAGGCGAAGCCGAAACATTTTTTTATTTATATATTTATTATAAAATGTACAATTATTCAAATTAGCTCATCACAGCGACAGGCGCCTGTGACTCCGAATATCAACATAACCACTAATGAGTAATGACATAATATATATGACAGATGGTTTGTAGATAGCGCGTCACCGGCCGCTCTGGTGGCTTTCCGTACTAACATTATGTTACTAGTAAAAAAATTTCCACCACGGTGGCGTTCTGTATTACGAAAGCTCTGAAGGGCCACATGATATATTTTTAAAAAGGTGAAATTTCAACATTTTTTCTTGAAATTTCAAGAAAAATGTTGAAATTTTACCTTTTCCAAAACTTGAAATTTCAACTTTTGTCTTGAAAGTTCAAGAAAAAAAGATGAAATTTCACCTTTTTAAAAACTTGAAATTTCAACTTTTTTCTTGAAATTTCAACTTTTCTGGAGACACAATGTATGTTCTGTCAGATACAAAGCTAGTCTATAATCAATAATGATATGGTGAGTAAGTAGTGCCAGTTATCATCTTAAATGGTACAATTTTGATTAATTATTACGTATAAACTTTTTTTTCACAAGTGTTAAGTATAGGTACAGGGTGGGCCATTGAAAAGGAAACACACCTGTTTTGGGACACTTAGGCTAGTTTTTTGAAAAAGCGCTCGGACAGGTCGATTCTTGATTTTTGGGGGACAACTTTTGATGTCAAACTTGACAGTTTTTTAAAATTTTTTTTTCGTCCCCATGAAAAGCACCCTCTAGATTAACTAAGGTGGGAATGTTGTTTGGGAAAATAATCCTGAAACACTTCACCTTTTATCTTCTGAATATGGCACATTTTGATGTCAAAATGTTTTAAAATGCCAGGTCAATCCCCTAGCCCCAACAACCCCCAACAAAAACAAATATTACGGTACGGTGGTCGAGTGACCCTTAATTTTGAAGGTCTTTTGATTCTCCTATGCGAGTGCATGATTGTTTTTAGGTTTACAAAAATGGGAAGTGTAGAAAAAAAATTAAAACATCAAAATTCAGCGTCAGAAGAAATTTTTATTAGTTCACATAGAGAATCAGAAGACCTTTAAAATTATGGGTCATACGACCACTTTACCGTAATTTTTGTTTTTGTTGGGGCTACGGGGTTGACCTGACAAAGTCAAATTTGACATCAAAATGTGCCATTCAAAAGATAAAAGGTGACGTGTTTCAGGATTTTTTTCCCAAACAACACCCCTACCTTAGTTTACCTAGAGGGTGCTTTCATGGGGACGAAAAAAAATTGAAAAAACTAATTTCGACCATGCTGTCGCATAGAGAATTGAAAGACGATTCACATGAGGGGTCGTTCGACCCTATTTAAATTCTTGAGTTAGGGGCTGCTGGGGCTAGGGGGTTGATGTGTCAACGTCAAGTTTGACATCAAAAGTTGTCCCACAAAAATCATGAATCGACCTGTCCGAGCGTTTTTTCAAGAAACTAGCCTAAGTGTCCCAAAACAGGCGTGTTTCCTTTTCAATGGCCCACCCTGTACCTATACTACTTAACACTTGTGAAAAAAAAGTTTATACGTAATAATTAATCAAAATTGTACCATTTAAGATGATAACTGGCAGTACTTACTCACCATATCGTTATTGATTGTAGAGTTGTAGACTATATTCTATCTGACAGAACATACATACAATTGTCTCCAGAAAAGTTGAAATTTCAAGTTTTCAAAAAGGTGAAATTTCAACTTTTTTTCTTGAAATTTCAAGAAAAAAGTAGAAATTTCAAGTTTTGAAAAAGGTGAAATTTCAACATTTTTCTTGAAATTTCAAGAAAAAATGTTGAAATTTCACCTTTTTAAAAAAATATCATGTGGCCCTTCAGAGCTTTCGTAGATACACATTGGTATGTATGTATGTAAATAAGTACCTACAACGAATGAGGTGAGGTTGGGTAAACTGGCTGAATACAATGTAGCTTTAGAATATTATTGTAGGTTAATGACTTTAAAAAGGAAAAATGTATGAAATGTAGGTATTCCTCTGCTTTTTCTCTGAAGTTCGAGACTGAGCACAGCTCTGTCAGTTTTTATCATACCTATACTCGATATGAAGATAATCTTGATGGGTAACCACCAACGAAACAACGACCTTGTCCCACCTTCTAGCGGCTTGTATATCAGATGTAAGGCAAGTAAAAAATTCCTTCTTCGAAAAAAATGAGGTTTATTGAAATTTTCAAGTTTTTGTAGCTCATCTGACTTCAGTGATTGATCATTAGTGGAAGCAGGCCAATACATTTATATCAGTTAGGAATAAAAATGAGTCTACTAAAATCTAGTAATTTTTGACCCTAGCGAACTATAGTTCCATGTGCACGAAATATGTAATAATGCAATGAGACTTGCACTCTTGGACATGATGTCCGATGGAAATAGGAATCGAAAAATTATTGGATCCACATAAAATAATCACTTTGTAACAGGGGCCCTGGTTCGTCTTAAATGTCCAATCCTAAATAAACCTCTTAGTTACAGCAGGTTACTTATATCGAATAATATTCAAC
Organism: Rhagium mordax; assembly: GCA_963680705.1. Taxonomy (NCBI): domain Eukaryota; kingdom Metazoa; phylum Arthropoda; class Insecta; order Coleoptera; family Cerambycidae; genus Rhagium; species Rhagium mordax. The sequence continues at coordinate 57,839,080 of OY796660.1, read as the reverse complement.
AATTTCTACAAAAGGGGGTTCAGCATACCCGAAGGAAACGCCCCTCATGGTAAACGATATGACGCGTTCCACCGAGTTTTCCATGAAGCGAGCTTGATACCAGTGGACAATACACCAAATTTCAGTTCATAACTCCATCCGTTTTGGGTTAGAAAAAAAGAAAAACTTGTAACAAAGTGAATTTTAGCAGGGAGATATTGTTAGTTTTAAATAAAGTATAATTTTAAATGTATAAAACAGGCAGGTAAAATGTAACAAATATTAATTTACTTCAAATTAAGCCCTCTGGAACCGCGTCTTTTCCGTTTACAAATTTTTAAATTATGCCGCGACGAATGCAATAATCCCGGTATTGATTTGATCACCCCATATGCAAGAAAACGCTGGGACTGCAGCGAAACTGCAGCGCCAGTCGACAGTACGCCAACATCGTACGTCAGATGCTACAAGTCAGCTTTTCGTTCAGAGCGCAAGATAGGTAGGGATACGTCATAAACCGGCGATAAAACTAACACACCCGTCGTTTAACGTTCAGTTGAGCTTTGAGCTGACGCTCCATCCTGACCAGACCACCAGCCCAGAACGAAGTCCGAACCGCCTCACCGCCTAGAAGGAAGCTCCGCTGTTAGAAAGAGTAAGATATATTTGGTTAATCTATTGTATTTGACCGGTAATTTTATTTCAATTATTTTTCTATGTATGTTCGAATTGTCATGTATGATCCGCGCTTAACGTTTTAGTGGCTTAATTCTAAGTCAGTACAACGTCACGAGTAACGTTCCGGTTTAGAGCAAAATTGTGCTTCCGTGTATAGCGTCTTGATAACCTGCCAATTTGAAGTGTGTAATCGCTTACTGGCAACGTTACCAAGTCGTCGTCGTTATTTTCTGGCCTAGCCCTAAATCGCGTGAATCAGTTATCCCCGCGTAGAAATCGACGTCTTGACGGCCTGCTGATTTGACGTGTGTAATCGCTTAACAGCACTGTCATAAGAGCGTCGTCGATATTTGATTCCGCTCCGCGTTAATAAAATCTAATAACCGCGAAACTCGACGTCTTGACGGCCTGCTGATTTGACGTGTGCAATCGCTTAACAGCACTGTCGCCAGGGCGTTGTCGATATTTTGTTCCGCCTGCACCGTATTAAGAAAATCTGTAACCGCGAAAAACTCGACGTTTTGACGGCCTGCTGATTTGACATGTGTAATCGCTTAACAGCACTGTCGTCAGGGCGTTGTCGATTTTATTGCTATTAACTTCACTAGTTCGCGTCTTTCCCCCTGGGCAGCCAGAAAAATTAGTCCGCGTGTTCCGTTATTTCCATGTTTTTTTTTAATATAAAATTGTACTCGTCATAAAATTAACTGCTGAAAAATAATTCGAACATATGTTTTGCCTGTAAATCATACTGTCTTGTCTGGTCAAATAATAGATTGCCAACCGAGCTTTGCTAGTAACTTTTTGTAGATAGTGCTTTTTACCTGCCGCATGATTTCCGCTTAACCGCTTTACCGTAGATTTGCTTACTCGCTTTATTTGCTTGCCGTTTTTCCGCTTAATAACCGTAGTTTGCCGCTTTTAGTTTTGCCTAGCCTGCCTGCCTTAAGTTTTGCTGTAAATACTTGTGCTTATATTTGTGCTTTATTTTTACCGTAATTATATTAAATTTATTGTATTAATTCCTGAATAAAACTTGTTCTGTTTTTAATTCGAAATTCTGAGTTTTCTTTATAGGTTAATTAGACCCCTGGCTTAACCGTGTCTTCACTGTAGCTACCTGAAGCCTCTATTTTCCTGCTAATAGAGTAAAGTGGTCTTTCTGCACTCTAAACAGAAAGTGGCGTCGTCCTAAAAAGCACCGCCGCCCCTCAGGCGTCAAAGTAACCTCTTTCGAACTTTCGACATAACGAAAGAAGGTTACAAACTATTTCTTTTTCCAAATTTCAACGCCCTCTCTATCTCGAAAAATACGCCTTTCCGACATATAGTTCATTTGAGAAAGTACTATTATTTCTTTATGTTCTATCACCTCCTGAAGTCCTACCCCTAAAAAATGGGACACCCTGTATATGTATAATACGGGCTATTAGTGTGACGTCAGTCGCCGCTGTATCCAAACAAACTTTAAGGTTAAGAAGATTTTAATATTTTATAAAAGGAGATAAAGTCGGGCTCACCAATGTTTGCGGCTGACTTATTACTTACAGAAGATATTACAGACATGCACGCTGTAATACTAAATATCTTCTTTGCACGTTTAGTGCAGTTGTTCAAACTGTACTAAATGTGCATATAAGATATTTAGTATTACAGCGTGCATGTCTGTAATATCTTCTGTAAGTAATAAGTCAGCCGCAAACATTGGTGAGCCCGACTTTACCTATCGTTGATAGTTATTATATATTCCTCGACTTTTGTCAAAACTGCTTTTAATACATTTAAAATTCACAAACGGAAACATCATATTAATATACAAAACAAAGGTAAAATAGTTTGTTTGGATACAAAAAACGGCCGCTATACGTCATCACTATACAGCGTATTCTTTGGACGAAAAACATGCGACTTTTATGGTGTGATTTTGGCATGTAGTTTTACTTACAGGGTGTTAAAGTGTAAATTTTGAGAATTATTTTTATGAATAATTCTATTTTTTAAGATTTTTACCCGAAATTTTGCGTAGGTACACTTTTATCTTATTCAGATACACTTTTTGTGCAATTTTTAGTAAAAAGAGTCAAAGAGCAAATGGGGAAAAGGGGGGTTGTGGTTTAGATGTTTAGGATCAACTTATGGCCCAAAAGCCATTTGCCCCTTAGTAATGCAAAGCCACCTATGATATCAAAATAAACGGGGAAAATAAAAAAACATATTAATATATGTTTTTTTAGGCATTTTTTTATCAAAAATTTTATTAATGAAATTTATTCTGTTTAAAATAAGTAAGTTGGTATCGACTTCCGGTTAATCGGAAGAACCAAATTATTGTAATTATTTATTTATTATTGTTGGCTTGGCCACACTCACTTTAGTTAATTCCCAAAATTTTCAAAATACGCATGCGCTTTTTCATATATCGATCGATTCATCAGTTCCCAGTGAGACACCCTGTATATATTGCATTTGACAGCCGCAAACTGAAACCGTAAATATCGGTCGTGTAGAACAAAAATCCACTGTGTTGGTTATAAAATTCTGAACAATTATATAATGTTCAAAATGTCCGTCCGTCTATTTGTAGCCGACATGTTTTTTCTAACACAAAAACCGCTAGTACGTCAAATTGAAATTTGAACTGTAAGTATACGGGCTATAGCTACAGAAAAAATCCCCGATTTAAATAAAAATCGATGTATAAGTAAATAAGTTGAGGTATTATTTTAATTTAAAAAATATAACCTGTGATATTATTCTAAAGACTAAAGTAGTTTCTAGAAATATAAAAATTGTGTACAAATACAAAAGCGGGAATTTTGCTCAAGTTGGCATCATCAGGTAGATAATTTAATTACATCCATATCTTTTTACTATTTTAAAAATTAAGATTTGATGGTGCTAAAAAAATCCTATAAAATGTGCAACAATTATAAAAAATGCAATAAATTAACTTCTTGCAAAGAACATGCAACTTTCATCACTAGTTTAATTTAACGATTGAGGGGGTATCAACACTTTGAAATAAAAGTATGGATGCTTCGATGCGTAAGTATACATATTTTTAAAAATATCGATATATCAAAAAATATTCAAATATTTGCATCTCTACACAAGCGCCAGTATTTTAATGTTATTTCATAATCTGAGCTATAATTAATATTCCCATAGATCTCGTTTTGCCATTTATTTATATTTGTAAAACAATATTTTGTGGTACACTGAACTTATTATTCAGTTAGTAATTAGGTTAAAAATATTGTATTTCAAAAATGAATTATTTTCCATGTATATAAATAGTGTGGATTACTTTTAAACATTAAAAGTAATACATCAGTTCTTATAGTGTGATCTAGGCCTGTTTATGATGAAGGCTATAGTAAGTTACCTATTTGTTGATATTTTGTTATTTTCATTTAAAATATTTACATCAGTAAGTAAATATTAATTATCAATTAAAATGAAGCGGTTGCCAAATAACTTCATAAATGGGATATTAATGTAAACCTAACAAAAAAGCGATATTAATGTAAACATCTAATCTACTTATTATTATTTGTTTTATTATTTATTGGTTTATTTAGTTGGAGTACTTATAATTAGAGCTCATAAAAAATATAATTAATTGTTATAACGGATATTTAATTTTGGATATAGTAGGAGAACCCTCAACCAAAATTTCGAGTTATCACGACACGGGTAATTTCATGAAAAATGTTTAGTTGGAGTCAACAGAAACAAGTTTTATTTATGAAGGAAAGTCCCAGGACGTTGCGGAAAGGGTGGAAATAAGATAAGATATGAATTTTTTAAAAAGGTCGATTATACCGAAAAACTTTACTTTTCCGGGGACTCTTGCTCCCCTCCCGGAGGATTTTTTCAACCGAACTTTCAAGAGAGCTTTATCCATCCGCGGCCGAGCTCGGATAATCGAATAACTATTATGACCCATTTTTTTACATCTTCGATAATTTTTTTCACCCCTTTAGCAGCGAGATAGGCAGTCGCAATAGATTTTTTTTTTCATATTGACATACAAAAATATATATAATCCTCGTGTCGCGATGAGGTCGAATATCCTGGTGAGTGCTCTTCTACTGTATCCTAGTTATGTTATAAAACAGTAGGTAACGACTACTGGTATTAAAGTGTCAGAAGCAATTTTCTGAACTAAGATAATGCGGAACGAAAACTGCAAAAAGTGTTCATTTATTAAAAACGTTTATTGGAAATCCTATTTTTTGTAGATATTTATATGTATAATTGTTTGACTTACCTACATTTTTTTTGTTTGATATATAAATCAAAAATCTACACCAGCTTTCTTCCTTTTGTTCATTTGGCACATATCGCACATCGCACTGAAGAAGAAAAAAAAGACCAGAATAGATGCGAATTGTCCCCATCTAACAAAACAGACTTAGATTAGAAATTGATTGGAAAACATATTGATGTCGTGAAATCACTGATAAATTTTCTACAACCGATTTGCGGTTATGTTTTGATTTCGGTTGGTTTACGTCTAATTTTCATTAATTTCCGCAAATTTATGTTCATATAAGTACAATCCACTCTACGAAAGTCGCATACAGTAGCCTATAACGGAATGCATCTATTTACGCGGTTCTAAAAATTTTCCAATTTTTCATTGTTGATAAAAATGTCACTCCTCTTCTAAAAGTAAAATAAGATAAGATTATTTTTGACGTAGTACCTATATTTAATTGTACCTATATCTTAAAACATCGACTATTGAACTTTCTATTTGCAATTTTAGAGAAAAATTACTTAAAATTGAGTAATATTAAAACTAAAATTAATCGTACTAATTATTTGTTCAGCATTTCACAAAATCTTCTATCAAACATATAAGAAACCTTTTTTGCATGACGAATTCGCCAAATTATTTGTCGCTATACTGAATTTGAAAAAAAAGTGCCATTTTGGAAAAGATGACGTCTGGTACATATTTGACATGAAAATTTTGAAGGCCATCCAATTATCTAAAAAAATATTTACTTAAAATTCAAAGCTCTCCCGAAAGTAATATCAATTATTTTTTTACACAAACTATGCATCACTATGAAATATATCTTCAACCCAAATTGAAAATATTTTTATCTCAAAAAGTTTTATTAATTATGTATGTCGATCTGTATAACGATTTCTGAACTACCTGGTAAACCTTAGAAGAAATAATATAGTGATATAGTGAGTTTAACCCTCGGTGAAACCATTACAAATCAGCGATTAATTGAATGATATTCATGATTTCCTCGATGATGTCAATATTGCAGTCAGTTTTTATCAAACAAAGCGAACCTATCTATAACTATATATACAGTGTGTCGCATTTAAGAGTGGCACACCGTTATAACTTTTTTCATTTTTATCCGATTTAAACTAAATTTCACTAAACGATAGAGTACATTAGGATCAACTTATGGCCCAAAAGCCATTCATAAGGTATTTTAATTTTAATTATTACGAAAACAATGTACATTGTCGTTTATTTCAGTTGTTAAATAAAGTAAATAAGATCAACACGGAATATATCCATTGAAAAATCAATGGAATATGTCATTTTTATCTTTCTGCATTATATTGTTATCAATAACGTTATCAAACATTATTTTTAAATTAATACTGCAAAACACAAATACCACTTTAAGGGGTTAACAAGTTTTAATAACATGGATAATATATAATGTTTGAGAAGAGACTAAATGAAGCTGTCGCATTTACCGATCCATTGTATTTTGCTATTTTCAAGTTGTGGTTTATTTCTAGATTTCAACATTATTGGTAGTTACAATAACTTCGGTAAATGGAGGATATCTTCATGGAGGCCATATTTCCCCAGCTACAAACATAGTAGCATCCCGTACTATAGTCGGCAGCGCTGTAGGTGGAGGTCCCACTAATGGTGCCATTTCTGCTGCACAATATTCTCAAACAGTTTCAGTCCCAGCAAATGTTCAGACCGTTATATCCACTCATTCGGTTCCAAGTTATGGATATTCTGGTACGAGTAGTAGTAACCATAATCAAAATACTAATGGTGGAGTAGGATATTCTGCTTTAGGATATGGCATTGCTGGTCAACATGGTAACAGTGGTGTAGGCCATAACTTAGGATATGGCCAGGTTAACCAGTATAGTTCCAGGCACTATTAATATTGACAAAAATATCTAGCCACTTGGACATCTTATGTAAATAATGATTTTTATTATTTTTAACTTTACGATCACCCTTCGCCTGTTCTTTTCTTTTTTATTTCGTGTATAAATAAATATGACATTAATATACTAAAGTGTTTTATTTAAAGTGGACATTTTCAGATAAATGTTAAAAATAATTATTTAAAATATGATTACTAATATCACATATCCCATGATATATTGTATATTACATAATCTTGAATTAAGGGTTCGTGTTTAAATATGCTTTGTTAACTTTTTTAACGTAGGTATTTAAAAATGTAGATAAAAGTAAATAATTTCAAAAATCAAAGATTAGTAAAGCATTGTTGATTTGTAGAAGAGATTTTGGGTTCTTTTTCGCGTTGAATATGTTGGATTATTGATACTTCGAGCATGTTGTAATGATCTTCTTTGGAGCAAGATGGGTTCTGTTGGCCTGAGTCTCAATTTATGTGTTAAGTACAATTTTCTAAACGCCATTGAATAGTTGCATACTTAAAACAATATACAGCAAACTTCGTATGTTTATACCACAACCATCTTCTAGGCTTCGTTTTGTTGTTTTCAGAACAACCCGTACCTATATAATCTCTGACAAAATATCCTTTCATACTATATTTAAAAAAAAAAAAATAAATAAAATTATTCTTGCGTGACTTTAAACACGTTAACATCTGTTACGTTGGTGTGTATCTTTGTTGTGATATTATTACTCGACAAATAATCCGAAATGACCTCCCTGACCAAACCCATATTACTTTACCAGGCTACTAGACTACTTTAATGCAATAATCTCTGCATTCTAATCGGGGCGTTGTCGTGAAGAATATTGTGAAATGAGGAAATAATTCATAATACACTTAGCAGTAATTTTATACTCATTTTAAATTCCTTTAAAAAGATTTTCCTTATAAATTTATTTGAAAAGTGGGACGTGATATACCCTAATTGGATTTCTTAATATATTTAAATACACCCGATGGAGTGTAATAGCAGAAATCAGATATTACTTTACTTTTCGATGCACCTCTTTAAATATCCTTATTTTATTTTCAAATAAATCACATAAATATACAATTTTATAATTTTTTAAATGAATTCAAAGCCAAAATAAATCTTAATAAAGTCATTTTCATTAACGAGTATTGCTTTTAGCAAAACATTGATTATTCTTGACATTCTTCATTAAGAGCAGCGCCTAATTATTAAACAACTACTCTACACGTCTATTTCACAAATGTTTCATTGGATTTATATCCGACCACATCGGGTGTTCTATGCCGATGTCATCTGACATTAAACACAATGGAAATTAATGCATGTAGCAAACCAATAAAATTTTTGAATAGAGCTACACATTTCTTTTGGAGTTTTTCTCGACAGATATACAGGGTCCTGCAACAGTGCGTCGGGCTTCCATAGCTCCTATATCATACAAGTTGGAGAATGGAGAAAATAGAGACAGATTTTAATGGATTTTTTGGTACGATTTTAAATTTTTTTAAAACTGTTTTTTCTTATGGGATTATATCAAGGACATCGTATACAACGAGCCGCCAACAACCGAGATAAATATGCAAGAGAGAATAATACATGCGTTTGAAAATATTTCACCTCGAATATTAACAGAAGTGCAAAGGTCTTTTCGAGAACGAATAAATTTATGTTTACAGCAAAACGGAAGACACTTTGAACATTTAATGTAGTTGTAGTTTAATGTACCTACTGCTGTTTTATTAAAATTTTCTTTAAATGAAAGTCGTTAACGTTCTATCAGCCCATGTTTAATATTTGCCAACTATCTCAAAAACGGATAGAAATTCCAATAGTAACACCTATATAAAAAAAATTTCATTCAAATTCTGCATATTACTACGTAAAAATATACAGGGTGTTCTATTTGAAAAAACTGAGATAAATCAATTTAAAATACTCGGAATTTGAATTTATTTTTCGAGTGCCCTGTACATGATGAAACATAAACAATTTTAGATGCGGTATCCTACGACCTTTATCAACAAGTTTTGAACCTTGTTTTGTTTTCAAATCTCCGTTCGGAAAAATTGAGAGCGTTTTTCTTTAGCGACGTAAATTGCTTTATATTTCATTTTTAATTTTTTACTTCCAAGTGAAGCATTAGAATGTTCCCATATATTTAGATGTGAATGAGGAACATTAGGGCCGTCTGATATATGGTAAAATATATAGGGTGTTTCATTTAAAAAAACTTGTCTGACAGACGTCACAATTCCTTGTGACACCCTGGACGTTCGAAAATAGTTTCCTGCAGTGCTCCTTCACATTTAGTTAAGAACTGTACTCGAATGAATTTCCTAACTTGTATGGTATAGGAGCTATGGAAGCCCGACGCACTGTTGCAGGACCCTGTATAGAAAAAGTAAAAAAAAAATATTTTTTAAAAATTCACAGAGAATTGAATCTACTTACTTTCGTCTGGGGATCATTTTATTGTAGGAAGATAAAAAATGTGCAATTTTATAAAATCTCATTAAGATATTCTCGGTAAATATATGGATATTTTTTTATATGCTGTTATTTGTCTAATGACTTAAATATTACGGGTGAGCTATTTTGAAAAAATGCTCATTGCTCATATTTTTCAAAATCCAGAAAAGTTGTAGAGCTGATGTTAAAAACCTAGAGTTTATTTACATTCTATAAGGAGGGTTTAAGTAAAAAGAAGATCAACTCCTAAAATATTTTTACCTGAGGTACAATTTTGTACTTCCTTTTTCATGGTTGACAGTTTAGTTTAATAACACAGGCCTACAAAAAAGGTGTCTATCCTGGGGCCCTGGCCATACCTATCCCTTGTATTTTGAGCCGCTGAATACGAATCTGCCTTCGTTTTGCCCCAGCCTGTCAGGTTCTTTTTTTAACACCAAAAAAGTCTGTTGGATTGTAAGATTGCTTATCCAGTCTTACATTTAAATCAGACTCCAAAAGCGATTCAACTTTGAAACTTCAACCTAATAACATTGTGGTTCTTCAGCATAATAAATAAATAAATAAATAAATAAATACACCACATGTAATTACAACCTTCTTTATCCCAGAAGGCTCTAGAAGAGCCTTGTGCGGGAGGGGGCTACACATTTAAAGACAAGGGACACACATACAATAATGGGTAATGGAAAAATCTCTCTCACAGTATTTTCCATTGCCACGACCGGGAATCGAACCTGGGACTTTTGGGTGAGAGGCTACCATCTCGACCATCAGTCATATGACCACATAACTCAAGGAAACCATAAAACCCCATAACTCCTTAACCCCATAACCTCTCAAACCCATAACCCTGAGAATCCGATGATAACAGTGGGGAATCTTGATTGGGTAGTTAATGAAATTGTGATTTAGAATCTCGGATCCTTGTACTTGAGTATCATACATTCACAACCCCATGATCCCATAACATCAGTATCCCATAACCCCGTAACTTTGAAGATCCAACGGAAAAAATGGAGATTAAGTAGAGAAATTCGTGTCATTGTAACGTTAAAATCTTGGAATTAATCAACCTATGGCGTGAAGAGCTCTTCAATGGCATACCCTCTAACCTCATTAACCTCATAACCCCATAACCCGGAAAATTCAGTAAAAAAATAGGAGATTCTCGATTGGGGAACTATCTGACGCAGTAACCCCACAAACCCATAACTACATAACTCTAGGCATATAATAGAAGAATGTGAAGAATTTGAATAGGGGAACTCATGCGTTCATTGTGTTCTCGGAATTTTGAAATCGAGTAGGTAGCCCGTGACCCCTTAGCTCTTAAACAGTCCGTATTCATTTAAAAATGAAACCATGTGTAGGGACTATATTTATGGGCCACATATATATTTAGCTCTAAGGCTAGAAGAGCTTCTAACAATAACAATTCTAATAATTCTCTGTTAAGAACATTTGCATGATGATTTAAAGTTTTAGACTGTAGACTCTGCAGAAATATACCTAGTGGACCATATCATTTTCAAGTACAAAGTATTAGCTTGCAGAAGACACAATATTTACTGAAAAACCTAAACAAAACCGGTGATTATCAAAATTAGTTCAGTCGCGGATCAGTACCTATCTCTCAATTAATGGTGGAGGAGTGCCTGGAGTGAGTTTGATCAACTCGTAGAAGGAGAGTACAATAATTATACTGAAATACAGACAGACCAGCCCTAGCCCCTAATATTCTCTGTGGATGTTGCAGCAGTTGGCAGTAAGGCTACTTTCGACACAGAACAGCAGATTATATTTTTAACCAATCACAGCACGTTTATGATATAATATCGCTTGTTTTCAAAGATGTTCTGTTGGAAAATGTTAAAATTGGTCGAATTTGCTACTTTGCTTCCTCAACTACCAATTACTTCGACTGTTTTGTTCTAGAGTTCTGTACTGTGTGAAAGCAACCGACTAAACAACTTAAATGAAGTAAATTATGTGCATCTTAAAGATTGTGACTCTGACATATTACCAAAACTAAATTTTTAATTTTGCTGTTCAATTAACCTAGATTTACATATAGTCAAATGCGTGAGGTTAGGATTGTATTAAATTTATATGTGTATATAAGTAATAAGTACCCACCTACATCCTGACCCGAATTTGAACTGAGTCACCCTAAATATAAACCAAATTTACAAAGCTATAACTTTTTTACTTATTTATGGGTTGCATATTTTTCAGTTGTTTTAATCCTAAACTTTTTAGCTTTAAACACCGGTTTGAAAATATTTAAATTTGCTTCATATGCACCCCATACAGGGTGGTATATGTGAGCATGTTTTTTTTTTCACTTTTTAAGTCTAGTGTCTCGTATTTATCGAACAACCTACCCTGTATATTCACTTTATGGCACAATGAGTAACTACAAGGTGTTGACAACATGTGTTTTTTTGAATTTTGGCATTTTGGCTCTATCTAATGTAGTTCAAAAAGTAGCATGCTAAAAATTTATTAAAGTTGGATTGAATGCTTTTGATGAAATTATGACACTTCTGTCACGCTATTGCTCAATACTTACTTAAGTCAAAATGCCTCGCATAGAAGACGCTATTTTTGAACGGCGCATTGGAATGATTGAGTCATGTATATTTCAAATCACGAAAGAAGACCGTTACGTCATCATTATAATTCGTAAGAATCAAATCAGTACTGCGTTAGTTATTAACAACGTCAGTCGGAGATATTAACAGTCACATATCATGGACTCCCTTTCCCTGTCTCTCTCGTTTTACTATTTTGTAAACAAAGAACGTTTGAAGCGTACGTTGAATATTAATTTGTGACGTAACGGTCATCTCGTGATTTGAAGTATACATGTTTCGCATCGAGATGTTACTAGGCGTTTGAATATATCTAGGTGTTTTGTAAATCGAGCTTGGAGAAGATACGTACTTCAAATTATACCCACGGTGGAAGTAGACGTAGCACAACTGCAATGGACATATTTTTGAGAAGAACTGTTCTGCGAAACCTATACAGGGTGATTCACGTTGACCGCCTATTAGAAGTATCTCGAGAAAGAAAAGATATATTGATTTGAAATTTTGGTTATGGCCCTAGCTGGGTAGGATCTATTTAATGAAAATATTTTTAAAATGGTGGCATTTCCGGTTATACCGGAAGTTGACCCTAACTTTGTTATTTTAAATGACATGCCCCCATTTTCAATTTTTTTTTAGATTACACGGAAAATTTAAAGGTCATTTCATTAAAGGTTCCCTATGTCTAAAATGAATACTATCTGAGATATTAATTTTTTTCCCAAAATATTGACGGAATAGTTGTATAATGTAAAAATCAATATCTCAGTAACAATTAATGACAAGACGTTGAATTTTTTATTGAGGTAAGACAAGGTATTGGAGCTATCCATCATGTAATAAAATTGTCAAAATGTCAACTGCAAAGTTTCTAAAATTAACGATATCTATCGACCTCATAGAAACAGCAATAAGTCATTTTTTTTAAATAGAACCATATCTAATTGGTGTATTTACACCAATCGATAGCGAGAAAAAATGCGCATCTAAGCATGTATCATGTTCCTATACCCAAAATGTATGATTCTTTAGATATTTGCGATTTTCTAATTTGATCGATTAAAATTGAAGAGTGCCGGTTTCTAAATAGTAGGTATGCTTAGACTTTGACTGTGGACGAAACAAAATACAACAAACTCAACAAATGTGACAGCTAATACGTAACTCGTGTTATTGTTTTTCATTATAAATATTCTGTATTGTGTCTTATTGTGGGAAAAATGGCAAATAATTACTCAAACTCAGATATTTTTAATTTAATATTGCACAATACAGAATATTTATAATGAAAAACAATAACACGAGTTACGTCACATTTGTTGAATTTGTTGTATTTTTTTTCTTCCACAGTCAAAGTCAAAGCATACTAGGTATTCAGAAAACGGCACTCTTCAATTTTCATTCTGAATACTATGCATGTATGGGACGCTCTGCAAAGAAGAATATCAAGCCACCCTTATGCTGCCAATAACGCTAATGAATTAGCTATTACTCTTCAGGAAGAGTGGGATGCTCTTCCAGGCGACCTAATTAACAGAATTATGCGGGGAGCCATGCCAAGACAAGGTGAGCCCAAGGAAGAGCGACGCGTTATTAAATTAGAAATCAAAGTTTAAGTCAATTTAATTGTTATGACTGTGTTATCTTTTTGCCGTTCCAATATTAAAATGGTTTTAAATTTGTTTTTCAATTTATTTCTTGAACTAGAAAAGATAGAGGCAAAATTAAAAAAATGGTATGTTGGTAACACCTATTGGTATCCATTGTGCTATAAAATGAATAAACAGGTTGTTCGAAAAATACGAGGCACTAGACTGAAAAAGTAAAAAAAAATATGCTCACAGGTGTCACCCTGTATGGTGTGCTTATGAAGCAAATTTAAATATTTTCGAACCAATATTTAAAGCTAAAGTACTTAGGAATAAAATAATTGAAAAATCTCTGCAATCCATAAATAAATAAAAAAGTCACTGCTTTGTAAATTTGATCTATATTTAGGGTGGCTCAGTTCAAATTCGAATCACGATATATTATACTTCTTTGAATAGTTTATCTTTATTTAAGGGTATCGTCATTAAACATTTCAATCTCCATTATGTACTTAAAAACATTGTAATATAATTTAATTTTCCAGTGATTAAATATCTTATTTGCTGCATAAAACCATTGGGAATTTTATTGACGTAGACAGGTAATGATTATTTTTTTTTTAAGTGATCAATGGTCAAATAGTACTATAAAATTAAATTATATCAAGTAAACAATTTAGTGCATACGATTTATATGAACGAAGTTGTTGGGTGAATAGTTATCATGATATTGAAGGTAATATACATATTTACTATTATTCATATTTTTCGACCTTTCATATTTCAAGAAACAAACCCAAACATATATTTTTGTGGACAGTTGATCTGCCTAGTATAAAATTGGGTTGATGTGGAGTAATGCAATTTTGCATGTAATTAAAGCGAGATTCGTGTAGGAGCATATCAAGGATTTTGGTGAACTCGTTGACGATTCTAATAGGCCTTATTACGAACGTCTTTTTTAATTAAAATTTGGTGTTATTTTATAATTTTCCGAGTACTTGAGAATGTACGATTTTTTAGTGCTAGATTATACAGTGTAGCCAACGGAAAGTCGAGCACCAAAGTTGTTTTGGATTTCAATCTTTTGATAGAACTAGTTAGGTATAGCTGATATAAAATTTGTTTCTTAAACCGTACATTTTTTAGTTTATCCCATTCAGTCTAAAATTTCAAAGTAATTATTAGTTATAGGTAAACTGTTACTGACATTTTATGTAAATACTGATGAATAAAATAAAAAATGCAAGCTTCTAAATTGAACAAGTAGGTATTAGTCCAGTCAAATTACACTTTGACAAGGAAAAAATTGTTAACAGGGCTTTGGCAGTTGGAAATGGTAAAGTGGGGTATAATAATAAAAAAAAAAATCCATGCACTAGCTGGAATGTTCCGGGGGGGGGGGGTTTGGGGGGGGGGGTCAAAGGGGTTAATTGTGTATTATTGCGGTTTTCGGATAAAATTGAAGTCGGAGAGAAAAATATTTAATAGAAAAGTTGCACATCGTCAAAAAATCTACAACTTTTCTAGAAATCAATTTTTCACATATCCTCAAAATATCCGAGAAAAATGCGAAAAACTGGTTTTCCTGTTTTTTATTTTTTATTTCTGTCAAAAAAATTTAAATTTGACGTAACTTGGTGGAAATATACCTCTTGGTCTTCTAAATATCCACAAATTTTTTCAGACCAAAAAATTCATAGGTTTCCGAGATATTCCCTTTTCTTGGAAAAAAACATTTTTTTTTAAATGAAATTTGTCCTTTAGGAAATCATCGCACCGACTTGATTTAGGTCTTAATTTCTTCGTTTTTACTTATACTTTTTTAGTAAATGATAAAAAATAGTAGTCTCCATTTAAAAACACGCTCAAAAATCTAAAAAAACAAAAAAATGACTTTCGCAAAAATCAATTTTCTTTGTATATGTTTATAATTTATTGAAATTTTTATATAATCTTATAAAACTAATTACACCATTGAATTTTACGTAGAAAAATACAATCAGGTAGGAGGAAGCAACATGTTTCAATTTATTCTCCAATTTTTAATATTACATATTTACAAGATAATATTATAATTCATATCAAAATTAACACTAATTAACACAAATTGACACTCAATGGTGTAATCAGTTGTATAAGATTATATAAAAATTTCAATAAATTATAAACATATACAAAAAAAATTGATTTTTGCGAAAGTCATTTTTTGTTTTTTTTTCGATTTTTGAGCGTGTTTTTAAATGGAGACTACTATTTTTTATCATTTACTAAAAAAGTATAAGTAAAAACGAAGAAATTAAGACCTAAATCAAGTCGGTGCGATGATTCCCTGAAGGACAAATTTCATTTAAAAAAAAATGTTTTTTTTCCAAAAAAAAGGGAATATCTCGGAAACCTATGAATTTTTTGGTCTGAAAAAATTTGTGGATATTTAGAAGACCAAAAGGTATAATTCCACCAAGTTTCGTCAAAATTAAATTTTTTTGATAGAAATAAAAAATAAAAAACAGAAAAACCAGTTTTTCGCATTTTTCTCGGATATTTTGAGGTTATGTGAAAAATTGATTTCTAGAAAAGTTGTAGATTTTTTGACGATCTACAACTTTTCTATTAAATATTTTTCTCTCCGACTTCAATTTTATCCGAAAACCGCAATAATACACAATTGACCCCTTTGACCCCCCCCCCCCCCCAAATCCCCCCCAGGAACATTCCTGCTAGTGCATGGATTTTTTTTTTGATTATTATACCCCACTTTACCATTTACAACTGCCAAAGCCCTGTTAACAATTTTTTCCTTTTTCGAAAAAAAAAATGTTAATTTGACTGGACTATATCCTTTTTTTATTTAACAGTTGAATCCGTCAGTGTGTATAGTGATAAGATCACTGTATTTTTGCTTTATTTATGACTAAGTAAACAAATGTTATATCAATATGACAAATTGAAAGATTTGGTAAGATATACAGTGTATTTTTCGCAACTGTACCCCCCCATATATCGATTATGTATTTAAGATTTTGTTCAAATTTGGTATACTTCTTTCGTTTTAGTTTTTGTTTAAATTGATGTTCAAAAAAAATGTTAATCAAAAATATTCATTCCTCACACAAAAATAAAAATTGGTTTTAGTTTTTGTTTAAATTGATGTTCAAAAAAAATGTTAATCAAAAATATTCATTCCTCACACAAAAATAAAAATTGGCGACAAGATTACCAGTTTGAAATAATTTTTTTTTAAATAATAACGTTTGACTTTGAAATCAAACGTGTCTAATGCTTTATTACCATGATTAAGTATTACAAACTTACAGAATTTAAAAGATACGAATTTAATTCAGTAACGTTATGGTATATGCGAGAGAAATGTTAGCGAAATAGCTAAACATTCGTCAACGGCTACAACTTTTCCTCTTTGTTTCCATTTAAATAGTTAAAAAAATTAATGGCAGAATAATCGTTCATATGAATCTATAATTAAAATTACAATAATATTACCTTACCTTGAACACTTACCTTTATATGAATATTTTTAGAGTGACGAGAGAAGTAGAACAAATACGTCCATATAAATAATAACATTATAGTATAGATATAAAAAAATTGTAATTATATGACAATAACAATTCAATATATTCAATAAATATAGTGCATAAAATAATATTCTTGATATCTAAATGACTTAGATTTGAAGTATGTACTGTGTACGCGTTTTTAAGATTTTCCCTTCCCATTTTCTTTTGGCTAAAGAACCCACGAAAATTAATTGTTATTACTTACAGGTCACATTTCTACTGATGTTAGTGATAACTCTGGCATACACAAAACCCACACCTGATCCTAATTTTGTAAGTACCTTATTATTTATTATTTAATTATTTTTGTTCTGACACTTTTTTTAAATTCCCTCGAATAACTTTGTTGTTGACTTTCAAATAAAATAATTTTAAAATGTTTTAGTACTGCTTTGTTACTTGAAACACTTTATATCGTATCTCAAATAGTATCTTAGATTAAAGCACTGTTGCTTCATTACTTTGTAATTCCTAGCACAAATCTTCTTAAAAAAAAATTCACACACACAGTCAATTTTGTTTGCTAAAATAATAAATATGTTGAGAATTAAACTATGAATACGCTTTTAAAACTCACCCTATATTAAATACTGTTACAATACTTTACCTTTACATTATTTTTACTATTTATAGGTTGCAGCAATAGGGCCATTTGGTGTTGGTTGGTCTTATGGATTACCAGTGACACACTATTCATACTACTCTCCATATTATTATCCCTACAGAGTTTATATATAATATTTATTTTTAATATAAATGATATCTATTTAAGGTGGCAAAAAAAATGTAACGTAATGAATAAATTGAATTGAAAAAACATTCTGATTACTAAATTTCTACATATTAAAGGACAGCCTGGAGTAATTAAGTAATTCTAGTCGTAGCCTATCGAGAGATGTTGGGTTATGTTTTAGTTCTTTCTGATGCTAGTTGAAATCAAAGCGTTTAATATATATATGTATGTATATCACTCGAGCATGATTGCTCCGCGTGTGATAAAAGAGGATATGGGGGTAATTTCATAGAAATGCAAAAAAAAATGGAATTGTATTTAAATATTTAAGATGAATCTCAATCTCGAATGAGCCGAATAAATTGTTCGATGTTAGTGGAAATCGCCAGTTTCTATTGAATGTCGACTAATTTTTAGACATTTATTAATGTAAATGAAAAAAAATATATCAATAAAGTTTTTGAGAAAAGTTTCATTTTTCTAATTATTATCTATTTTTATCGCAGACTACAAAACATCATTAAAACTTCATTAGTTTCTATTTTTATTTTATTTATATTTTATGTCAAAAAAAAAACAACCCTCAACTGTTTGACGTTTGACGTAAAATCACAGGCGTAAAGGTTATTTTTTTTAATCCAATTTTTTTGATTATCTGGGACTATTCAAAAATATGGTATAAAATCTCAAATAAGA
Source organism: Rhagium mordax (assembly GCA_963680705.1). Lineage (NCBI taxonomy): Eukaryota > Metazoa > Arthropoda > Insecta > Coleoptera > Cerambycidae > Rhagium > Rhagium mordax. The sequence goes on along the minus strand of OY796660.1, from coordinate 57,820,563 downwards.
AAAGAAAGAAACAGAGAAAAAAGTTTAAACTTTAAAATGGATACAAATCTTTTCCTTGATAATTAAAAAATAAGGAAATTATAATCAAACTGAAAATGTGTCATTTTTGTTTCAATTCCACTACTTTATTACTCGTGTGTTCGTAAATCTTAAATTACTTTATTGTTATTGCATATCAAAAAATACCATTCAAATTTTAGACAATAGGCAATAAATAACACAGGCACATGAGAAAATGGTGTGTCTGCCAGACTGAACCACCATACTGTTAAGTATTTTGATGGGCTGAAGCCGATTCTGACTACAGATTTGCTCCATTGGGTCCCTTGTTTTTTTAACTGTTTTTTAAGATCAGAAAGAAATTGTGACATGAAGGCAAATGATATCCTCAAAAATAGTGGAATTTTACGGAACTTTGAAGTTAGAAGGTCTGTGCTGTGTTAGAATGAATGATTCGGATTCATTGACTCAAAATACATTACATGGTCTTATTCATTTTCTGTTATTAGGTCCATGATGTTACCATATAATGAGATTGTGTAAAATTTTGTAGAATTTGACTCCCCAAATACATAAGAATAACGTGCCTTCATTTTCTTTCAATAAATAGAACAATAATGCGTCACAAAAAAGTGGGATTTTGAGGGATCTTTAGATATTTTTAAAGTTGGAAAAATGGTAACCCGATGAAACAAATCTGAAGACAGATTCAAATTCTGCGTATCAAAATACACAAAGGGTGGGCTAGCTGCCGGACATGACATTTTTTTATTAGTGTCAGAATGACCATTTTATTTCTCTAGTAATGTAACTAAGCAAAACACATTTTTTTGCATACGAGCACACTTAATCGAAAATAAATTTGAAAATAAAATTTAGAATTTCTCTACAAAATGATTAAAATGGGCGGATGGTATCCAGAATTTCTTCTATATTTTAAAAATAAAAAAATTTGGAATTAAATACAAGATTATTACTTAACTTAAGTTTTTCGATTTAATAAGAATATTTTTTCAAAACCTCAAACTTTTAAAAATAAATGGAGCACTTTTAAAAGTCTTCACAGCGCTGCAAGTACCAAGACAAAATGCTTGGAGATTGATTAGTGATGTTGCCAATTATTTTTTATAGTCCATTGTAATTTAAATTACTTGAACTTTAGCGAATGTTCGAGTACAACTCTTTACAAATTACAAGTTTAATGTTCAAATAATTTATTTAAAAACATACTAGGTATATAATGCTTATATGTACAAACTTAAGTATCCAGTGAGCGACAATCAAAATAAATATTTACACGTTAAATTCAATAATGACCACCGTAATAGTCTCCTTTGTATGACCCATCGTCGTATAATTGCTCTGTATAATCTGGGACGTATTGACCTTCATGTCCTGATCCAGCTCCAATACCATAACCTGCTCCAATACCATAACCTGCTCCGCCAACAAGCCCTAAACCGGCGAGGCCAATTCCTCCATGGAAAGCAACAGGAGCAGCAGCTGCTACGTATCCTGGTGCAACTGCCGCAGAGACAACACCACCTGAACAAGGGAAATTAAATAGTTAATAATTTATGCAGAAGTGGTTGGCATACCAACTTAGTATGCTGTAACAGCCCATCTAGGCTACGTGAAAATTAGTTAAAAACGATTTATTTCATCCCGTCCGGAAAGTACAACATTACAGTATTCATATGCGGCCGGAAAATGAGACATTACGGTATCAGAGCCGGTAAAGTACCGGAAACCACCGGAAACTTATTACGAACCAATCACAAACTGTTATTATACCTTTTGACAGTTGTTTGACATATTAAAATCAGCCGTAAATTTAAAAATAGTGTCAAATGTCAAATGACATAAGAAAATAACCAAGTGTCAAATTATACAAATATACTAATATACTTACAAGAAATGACGGGATGAAATAAAATACCATTCGACACACGTCCGTAAGGTGTTGTTCCAGCCTCGTTTAGATATTCTAGACTCGGCTCCTGACGTCGCCTCGTCCATAATATCTACTCGACTGTAACAAGTCACCTTCCGGACACGGTACTTGTGAAGCTGCTTCAGTATATTCAAATGTTAAATACGTTAATCTGATTTTATTGTTATACTTTGAGATTCTGGTTCAGTAAATTCTTATTTTGAAACAGCAAAATATGGTGAAAGTTGAATTTTGGCAGGCATTACCAAAAAATCAGACCTTTTGTTTTTAAGTAAAATAATTCACTTACGACTGAAAATACACAGCAAAAAACAAAATGCGTTGTTGAAAAATTAAGAAACTCCACTTTTTTGTGTCACATTCTTATATTTTATAGTTTTATAGTTTAGTTTAGACCTTTAATTAGCAATCAATTGAAAATAAAAGGAGATTGTTCGAAAAACGGTGGTATTAATAACAATATATAGTCTACATAAATATAATTCAATCTATATTCTATGTTTACATAATGTATTTTTTTTAGACTGTAGACATTCTAATCGTAGATACATCATATTTTATCTAGTCATATTTCTTACACAAATTAGTGTTAGTATTAAGGTAATTTGTATTCATATTCTCCTTGTTTCGTTTCTGACTTGTGTAAATACTCCGTGTATAATGCACCAATAAATGAATTATTATTATTATTATTATTATTATACCACTTTTTTAACAATTCAAATGTTGACCTTTTAATGTTAAAATTTAAAAAGAGCACCTGAACTTATGTTAAAATTTTTAGTTCGATTCATAATATTAATAATAATCTCTACATTTTAAAAGGTCTTTCTTGGTGGCGCTTGCAATATAAAAACTTTTAGTTCATTTCTTACTAATTCTTCATCAGTGTATTAAAAGTTCTCTTTTTACCGATTTGAAAAAGTGCTGAAGTTAACCATAAACTGCATAGAAAAAGAGTAAGCTATCAATTATTATTTTTAGAAGGTGAGCTGTAGCTTTTTAGCTTTATCATTGTTTAATACATTTTCTTTCGCCAATATGAAAACTAACCAGTCTGTACCTTGACCCACAACTACTACCAGATTTTGGCTATGATATTATAGCGAACTTCACATGCAGCAAGTGCGAGGTGGATGGTTTGCGAAATAGGGAAATTGTTATTTATCTAACCGTACTGTTTCTTTCATCATCATTATAAGACTAATTAAAAATAAAAAAATATTTATTTTCATTTGGTACAGTTAATGCTTTTACTCAAACTTTTACAAGAATAAACATCTCCTGCCTATGATCTAAGGATTGCACTTACATTTGTACGTAGTAAAAAATAATAAATAATAATGTGTGTATTTCTTAATATGACAAGCTAAAGATTAAAAAACAATAGAAATTATACATTGCCAGTCTAGTGTATATTTGTATCACAACTTTATAGCTATTACAGATACGTAATTATTTTAAGTAAGTATAAAAGTTGTTCAACAGTCACCACAAATATTTTATTAAGGGTATTTAATTTTAATTAGGGAGTAATGAGTAATCGGTTATAGGTTAAAAGAAGGACCCTGTATATTATGTCATATTCAGTGAGAGAACATCAAGATCATTCCAATGAACTAGCATACACATGTTCGTATTTTAAGTAAGCAATTTAATGAGATATTTGCAAATTCGTTGAATTGTCAAATTTCCTTTACAAGAAAATTTTGTTCTTTTTAATGTGAACTAAATTTAACTTATTTAATGGTACAGTGAATTACTTATTTTCTACCATGTATCCGGTTTTAAAATTTTATCTGTAGGATGATATACTTTCATATAGAATTTGGGGAGTTAAAATAGTAATTAAAAAAGTCCACACATGGGTCATAATAGTTATTCGATTATCCGAGCTGGGGGTGGATATTAAGCAACGAAATTTTCAGGGATTCGAGAGGAAGGTTGGTTCTAGCTCACCAGAAAAAATCCTCAGGGGGAGGGGAGCAAAGGCCCACGGAAAAGTACAGTTTTTTTGGCAAAATCGACCTTTTTAAAAAATTCATATCTCGGCTAATATCGGAGATGGGCCTAAAAAAACGAATTCTTCATTTTTCCTTCTTCTTTCGTTCGGGTCCGGATCCTCTAGATGCAAAGAGAAAGGCTGTGACGAGTTTCTAAAGGCTACATCGCTAAAACCCGACAAAATCGCCTCTTTTCAAAAATTCATAACTTTGTTAGGAGGCAAAATCGAGAAAACGATTGCGCCTCAGGATTTTCTAAATTACATCTAGTTTTCAAAAAAAAAAAACGCCACCGCGCCGGTCCATATCGAAGGAGGCGCGAGTTATTAAGCTCGGCACGGACGCGTGTTTGGAGAAATTTGAAAAATTGAAAAACTTGCGAAAACACGAAATCTTTAACGCTATTTCCAAACGAAAAATCGTCGTCGGGCCACCGTTCTGGTAAGAAATCCAAGGTAAGAGGGTCCAACTTTGAACTACACCGTAAATCGTACGGTCTCGCTGCGATTTTCGAAGCAGTAGGAGCGAACGAAAATGTGTAATTTTGACGTTTTGACTAAAATTTTGAAGTTGGGTTAAAATTTTCAAATTTCCTGAAGCGGTGATTGTCCTCGCATCCCTTTCTAATCTCTCAAATTTTACACAATCCTCCGACACGGGGATATTGAAACGTTATAACTTTCTTAATACTCGAAAGATTGCTACGAAATGCAGCCTAAAAGATTTTCCTGACACGAAGACGTCTGTAAAATACGACGCCACGCGCCGACACTTGCTAGTAAAAAAGCCTATGAAGCTGCAAAGTAAAAAAACTCACACGAAATTAGAGCGAGTCTGCCTGATCAACGTAATTTTTTTTTTACCGACTGAAAACTTATTTTCACCCTTCGCAACATCCTGGGACTTTCCTTCATAAATAAAACTTGTTTCTTCTGCCTCGAACTAAACATTTTTTCATGAAATTACCCGTGTTGCGATAACTCGAAGTTTTGGTCGAGGGCTCTCTTACTATAAGTCCAAATTTTGTTCCCGGAGGAAAAAGTTTGTTACATTTGATATCCAATGTAAAGTGTAGTTGCAAAGAGACAATACATAATTTTTCAAGTAGAAAAGGAAATTGGTGGAAAGAAAGATTTCATTAATAAAATACGATAGAAAAAAGTTTGCAGGAGTAGGTTACCGACTCAAAAGTTGCTAAATAATGGTTTAGCGTTTTTAATTATTAATATCTTGGGGAATAAAGAAATTGTCGATTTGTCGGATTGTTCGTATGTGACCAAATGGAAGAACTGTGAATTTTATGGAAGAAAATTCTAGGAAAATGACAATAAATATACAAACATTTAATTCATTATTTGTTTTATATCTAATTTTTTCGTCATAAAATAAACAGCTATTTTTTACAACTGCAAAAAAGGTTCTGGAAAATTACTATATAGTTGTAGAAAGGCTGGTTCCTCTGTTTGTGTATCATGTCAGAATAACCCTTGCACAAACTTTATAACTAAAAGTTTACAAGACGAAAATGAAAATGATGAATATTCTTTTCAAGATGGAAATATTGAGGAAATTTAAGAAGAAGAGACTTAGAGACATCACTGATGACGATAAAGACGTAATGATTAATAAAGCGTATTATTGTATTATTTTAACAATTTTTTTTAAATACCTATTTATAAAATAAAAACTTTACAAGTTTTAATACTTTAATGATTCGTTTAAAAATGTCAGCAAAATAATTTTTTTTTTAACTTATTTACAAAAAAACTTTATTTTGATTAGATTACCCGATTATTATGACTACTTTCAGATTGAAGCTGATATAGTATCTTTTACCCTGCAAACAGTTAGTTAAAAAAAAATTGATTAGCTAATTAAGTGAGGTTTTAATTAATTTAAATTATTCGAAAATTTACCAATTTATAAAAAAGTATATTTGCTGATTGTAGTTTTCGTTCAATACCATAACTACTACAAATTCATCTGGATTGGTGGGTTATTCATTTTATCGGAGTAATCTTGAACCTTTAGATCTAATATATCTCAAATATCTCAGTATCCATAGGAACATTTAAATGATTTATATACATATATCTTTCAACCATGTGCAAAATTATTCAATTTTTTATTGAGGCAGAAGTAGCACCAAGAAAATTGGTTGCATATTGAGCCGTATAAAAAATAGTCTTTTGAAAATGTTGGGAAATTCGTTCCAACATATAAAAAACACTTTTAGTGGGTATGTAAAAAAGAGACTATTTAAAAAAATATAATATATATATATAAACAAAATATTGCAATATTACTGTTAATTTAAAACATGTATAAAAAAAGTAATGATAACTTAAAATCTCGCTTTTATTATGAAAAATTTGTTTAACTAAGATTTGATGTATTGAGAGTTGTGTTGTATCGAGTGCCAGTAACAGAGTTTATCTGCATTTTTTTAACTTGAACTGTCACCAACGAGCCGCACAAAAAACACTATTCACCTTTATTTTAAATTGGTAAACTTGATAATACATTCGACATTATTTTCCGTCGTAAATGGTACTTCAAAGTGCGAAAACCTTGTATGCAACCGCGTTGTAATGGCCCTAACCACATACGCATTCCTCATCTATATATATTTTGGATATTCAATATAAAATTATTCTACCTGCATGTGCTGGAGCTACCACAGTACCACCTCCCACTGCTGCCGAAATATGACTGCCATCAGGCCCAACCAATGCAGATTTAGATCCAGGTCCTTGGATAACAAGTCCATGTGTAGATGGTCCTACCAAGCCAGCTCCGTAATAGCCAGCCTGGGCGGTTGCTACAGCAACACAGAAGAAACATAGCACAGCCTAAACAAAAATAAAGCGTTAAGTATTAGATGGTTTGTTAAAATTCAAATTGCTCAAATAAGTAAACATATTTTTTGTGATACACAAGGAAAGAGGAGAAAACTAATACCAGTTTTTTGTCATTAACAAAGATTACAAATACGCGAAAATGAAAGGGCTAAAATAAACCACTATGATCTTCCATTCCCTAGTCTACAGTCTAAACTACCCTAAAATGTTAATGTTCATTAGACCGAAGTTGATTTACACCCATTATTATGTAATTGCTGAAGAGCTCTTTGGATTTCCGCAGCAAAGAATTTTCGCACACATAATTTCATCTTATTTTGATATGAGGAGTTCCCTCTTTAAAAAGGTACGCCCTGGAGGTATTATTACTGCTTAACAAAGTATTGGTAATTAGCAATGCAATTGACATTTAATTAACTTATGAATTATGTATATTCATAATCAATAACAATTATACAAATATAATTAAATACTGTCGGTAATTTAGCAATTATTACTTCAGTTCATTTTTATATCGTTTTTATATTAAAAAAATATTGGTACTTACCAGTGAATTCATATTGTAAACCACTCAAAATGCAGATGAAGGATGAAATAACATCATATTTGTGTAGCCCCCAGTTTTATACGAATAAATCTGAATTGACCTCGCCTTCACCACTGGCCCTTGTTGTTATAATAAATGAACATTGTTACACAATAGTTGCAAAAAAAACAAGTCAGTTTGTCAGTAATCTACAATATCGAGAATGTACCGAATTTTAATTGTTAAATTTGATAAGATAATAATTAATGTACATATGATAACTATGCTAGTATTATAATTTCCGCGTAATTGCAACTTACTTTACCCTTGGCCTTGATTAATATTGAAATGGAATGCATAAAACGGGTGGAGTCTTGCTGAATGAGAAATGTAATAAGTACATATAGTAATTTCATGCAATTTTAGAAAATATGCAAGATAAGAGTTTTTATAAGTGTGGGTTTTATTATCCCGAATTAGCCTAGCGTCTTAAGAATTTTTTTTCCCATTAACATCCAATTTACACCATTCAAAAAATCTGTTTGGATAAACACATTTTAATATTTTTTGGATATAAGTTAAATATCCTAAGGAAATTATACTAAAATTAGATCATCATTGATTAATATTTGTAATTCCTGCATCCGACGCCGACGTTAAGAAATAAAATGTAATTCTCGAAATCGAAACATATCTAGATAATTTGATGAAGTATCACTGGGTTAACCTCGCATATTTTTATAAAATATAGTTCAATGTTTTAAATCGATGCATCATTGAGCCGATGAAAATTTCCATATTATACTATTGAATGGATGGGGTGGCATTTACGAGGACCAAATTTTTATAAAAGATTTTAATTGCTAATTGTTATCTTCTTATATATTCTTCATCTTTCTGTAAAATAACGTTATAAATAATTAATTCAATAACAATTGGTGAGGCAGAAGTAGCATCATGGTTTAGTATAATTTCTTCATTATAGTTATCCAGGGAGAGGCGAAGATAGGACTCCTTAGACTGCAATACTCTAGGAGGTTGATGTGTCTTAGTCCTCACTTGTGAAACAAGAAAATCGTAGCAACTGTGGCAGACCCCATCCTTGAGATGTTGTCAGACCACTTGGTACCCAAATACTCCCGCTTTAAACCTTTTGAGGTAATTATACCTGATCGAGAACTATGGAAGGAAGGCACAACAGATTTTGTTAACAGATGAATCCAGAACTGAATCAGGAACAGGGTCTGGTACACATGGTGAAAACCCCAAGGCAAGCCTAGCTATGGAGTTGGCAATCACAGGAACTGGAAGCATTAGAATGGCTACAAAGTGACATCAAGATTGGAATGGGAAAGCTTAGAAGAGCTCAATGTTTTGGTAAAACGAGCCAGCACTTACGATACCAAAGGTTACTGCAAGAAGGTTTGTCAGACTTGGTCAACAAAGAAAGTAATAAATACTGGCGAAACATATCAGGACAAAGACAAGGCAAAGCGTTCATAACTGATCCGTGCATAAAGAGCTCAGCAACTGCTTACTCTAAGCAGGAATCAACTGAGAATAGTAAAACGGTTACTCACAGGTCATGCACCAGTGAAGGTACAAAGGTACTGCAAAAATGGGGTTGTTGGTGACCTTGGTTGCAGACTTTACGGAGGGGTGCCGGAAACAGTGGAAATTTATTTTATTTAATAAAATATATCCATATGAAACGACCTTTCGAATGGTGTAAATAGTACCGTTTGAAAAAATACATTCAACATTGCAAGGGTGCACCTGAACACCAAAGGTGCGTTTTATTTAATAATATTTAGAGAACTGACCAATAACGTAAAATAAATGTTTTTACGTAATACATCTGTAAAATTCTTTGGGAAATTCACTTTAATCTCTTTATAACATTACCATTAAGAAAATTTTATTTTATACAAAAGTAAATTATCCTTAAAAGTAAATAATTCAATTATGTCAATATGGGAACCCACCTATATTCTTAAGTGCTACGTTTTTCTTGTATTGACACTCATTGTTAAATCTAAGTAGTAACACTTTTTATTACTTGCTTCAATTTATCTACTTTGTGATTTTCTTAGATTAACCAAGAGAGGTACCTACACCTACTAATAAAGATAAAACTTTTTACTTTAAAATACGTAATATAATATTAATACAATCCAACAGATATAAATAAAATTGAAATTGTGCAACATAATGTGAACAAAAAAGAAATAATTGTATGATTTGCTCCACACCCTATAATTTGAACGTGAAGGATACCTGTACTATATTATAACGTAATTCATAACTACTTTTTATAGCTTCTGTGAGATTTTAACAAATCATGATGTATTAGATTCTTAGAGAATATTTTAACACAATTACTTTCCAAAAATGCGATTATATTTGGGGGAATTTATAAATTCTTAAAATACGTTAGAATATTAAAATGCTCATATCTTTTTGAACGGTTTTTAGTATTCTAAAAATTATTTATTGCTGTCTTAAAAAATGACAATGGGATTATATAGAACAGGTAATACTTGTGAAGATGAACTTCTCTGAACTCCGAAACACGTGTCCGTAGCTGCTTCATGTTTCTTTTTCAGGGTATATGGCACTATTCATTTATTCATTTTCTTATCTTTATAGTGTTTTTAAAACGTTTGTAAGGGATTCACAAATAAAAAAGTTACAGGACCAGACCAAAATCCGTAAAAAATCAGATTGGCATTTATTTTAATTTTTTAATTTTAATTACAGATAGGAGTTTGTATTGTAGGGTCACTTAGCTATATTTGTTTATTTGTTGATTACATATATGTATTGTTTGTGTAAGTTTATATATTGTTACTATTTTATTTTATTTCATGTAATGTACTCGTGTGTCTATATCTATTTAGATACATCTAAAACATTTATTTAATTTGTTTTATAACATTTCTGACATTATCCGAATACTTGTAAAAGTCTTTATGGAAATAAATTATTATTATTATTATTATTATTATTATTTAAAAAATGGTAAAAAATTTCATAGAGACATTTTAAGAAATGAAATGTGTAAAATTTGACAACCCACACTAATTTGGAATTGTTTGTACGTGCTATGGCTAATAGTCCAACCAACTGCCCAGAATGATAAATTTGGGGGCGCCAAAATTGATTGAAAGAGAAAATTAAAATATCAATAAAAACAATCAATAAAAACGACCAACAAAAAAATTAACCTTTTTGAAACAGCGATAAAAATCAATTAATACATTACACAGCTTTAAGCTCATCCGACTTAAGATTTTCCCAAATTAGTTAACCCAGTAAATATGTTGCCTTTTTTTTTGTTACATATGTGGCTTAAGAGTAATGCCTAAGGATCAACTGTTAATTGCAAAGACCTTGAAGTTTTAACCAACGAAGATTCATCTGATATAAACGAACGAGATCTTACAGATAAGTTCTGTTACCATTTTACCATTTTAGATAAAAAATTAAAAATAAATTTTGCATCGAACATAAATATTGGTCTCAGAATTCTGTTGACTCGACTTGTAACAGATGCTAGAAAAAAGTTTTTTCAAAAATAAAATAATTAAGAATTACTTAAGGTCCACCATGAAACAAAACAGACTAACTGGATTGGCCATGATTGTTATAAAAAAAGAGTTATGTGAAAAATACGTTTTAAAAAATTAGAAGAATATTTTATTACACTTGAAAATATTTTTAAAACTATGCTCAAAGATTTCAAAAATACAGATGATATCAATATTGTAACATTCTTCACCTCAAGTGCTGGTGTTATTAAGAAAAATACAAGTACCTTGCATAGACCGAATTGCAACAACAACAACCATTGCAACTACCCCTGAACTGACCAGGTAATCATTACAGGACATTATGCTAATGGTTTCTTTAAACTACAGCAAATAAATGAGGAATACAATAGAATAGAACTGCCCCTGAACTATCCTTGATCAGCACGTCAATTGGGATAATGCACTGAACACCTGGTCCCAAAAACCAAAAAGTGTTTTACAGATTCTACTTAAAAAACATGGTAAAAAGAGACACACTGATACTTGTGTTCTGTAATGACTAAGCCTAATCAATTCTACAATTTGAGGGAGAGAATTTCTCACAAATTTACTTCGATGGGATTTTGGGTTGTCTCTGAAAATATGAGAGATAGAAAAAAACCAATATAGGTGCCCTCGATTTTCGAGAAACAAACAATGGCGCAAACCGCGATCCTGTATCTATATCGACTACCGAGCTACAGAGCGTTTTTGGAAAATTGTCATTTTTGGATGAACTCTACTATATCCATTGAATAAAAAATAATAAAGAGGCGCAGCACCTGCCAAGGTTTCGAGATTTTAGTATTGTATTTTTTTGCCAATAACTTCTTGACTGTCGTCAATTTTCAGCGCTACGGGAAGGTATTTGCAATGTGGCTGTATAGCCCTTATTGTTGACAATCATGAAGCTATTGGTATAAAAATACAAAACCAAAATCTCGGAACCTTGACAGCTGCGCCTCTTTATTATTTTATACTCAATGCTATATCTCAATTCATAATCAACTCACACTTTAGTTTTTGACATTTACGATTGTTTCGAATTTCATTTTTTTCCATTGCCTTCTCAATAAATATTAGAAATGCGATAAATATGCGTGGATGTCAATGAACGACAATTCGAATATTTATTCTAGTTTGTTTTTTCCTATTTTTGACAAATCCATTTTATATTATAAGATGTGTTAATAGTTTTTCATGGCCTCCTCACAAATATATTTAATTTTTAGAAAATTGATCGCTTTATCTAGAAATAAATATAACATATTATATATCGATGGAAAACTAATTTAAATCGTGATCAAATAGTGAAATAATAGGAGACATATCAAGTATTATAGGAATAAAAAATTTTTTTGTTATGGTTACAAGATTTTTTATTAATGTCAATAAATACAATTTTAAGTATAAGAGTCAAGATAAAGGTAGAATTTGAATTTGACGTGATCCATGGTCTCCCTGAGGAGCCGAAATAACGGCGAAAGAACATGTACATCTTCTTGGGGACATCGTTTTTGGTTGGTGACCATAATGAATGAATTTTGTGGCGAGTTAAAAAAAAAAAATTTCTTTTCAATAATTTATTTTTAGACGTTTTGAATTTTGTAATTTTTATTCCAATTTTTATCATGCATTAAAGAGGATCCAATAAACTTAATAATTGTATGTTTAGCGATGAAACATTAATGGGAGTATATCAAATTGGATAGGCTTTTGTTATTATGCTTGTATAAAGCCTAAATAAAGTCATTTATAAACAATGCATATCAAACAAAGAAAGAGGATTGTAAAAAATTCATTAGAGTTGCTTCTCAGTGAATAATTATGATCTGATATAATCGCAGAAAGATCGTCAACATATATGTATTGAGAAGAAATTATTCCATAATGTGAATTCTTCAAATTCATTAACTTTCGATATAAATAGCGTAGGGCCCAATATTGAGCCCTGTGGAACTCCCGTATTCAAATAACACCCAGAGTTGAATCTGTTTATCTTACTTTCACAAATATGTTGTATTGAAATATACTGTTGATGGTTTTTTAAAAAAGAGATAATCCTTATTCTAATACCACGTCATATATATAGTACGAGTATAGATGATAGTTTTTCACCATTGACGCAATCGAATGCCCTGCCTAAATCAAAGAAGCTTTCAAGAGGGCATTCCCTAGTCTTAATATAATTTATTATTTATTATAAAATGTATTTACAGCTGTTATAGTTAGTTCTCCACTACGAAAATGTTAATGTTAATATTAATTTTTGAAAAATTATTTTAAATTCATTGAAAAATTTTAAAAATAATATGGAAATATTAAATAATGCTTTTGATAATTAATTTTTTAATAAATATAGATCTTGTTTCTTCAAAATTGGTACCACCTTGCACCTTATCAATTTTTGAATTCTCTGGAAATGTACCAGTTACAAAAGACATCTTTACTAAGTAAGTAAATAGTTTGATCACTAGTTCTTAACATCAAGCAATGCCGTATACTTTACATGGGAAAGTTCATGATTTTCTTCTAAAGTTCCCATCTTAACAAAAACCAACTGAAAAGATACAGTGATTCCCAATATTGTGAAGAATAAAACTTGATTTTTAAAATTTACAATACATCACGCATTTTCCTGAAAATCCGTAAATCAAATCTTGATTTAGTTAGCTCATAGTTATCTAGATGTCGCCACCAAGCACAATGATTTTCAACTATTTTATTGAATATATTCAAGTAGTATATTTCATCAACAAACACAAGTTTCTATTAACACAACAAATTAGATACAATGATACGAGTAGTAGTTATATGGCAATTTGCAATTTAATTTTTTGTGATTTAAATTTATTTCTAAATAAAATGATTCAGTCAATTTATTATGTGCTTTTTATAAATAATTTAAATTTTATTATTTTTAGAATAAAAAGTAAAAGAATATAAGATGGGGGTGACTGTTAATCCAATTATTTTAAATAGTAAGTTTAGTTTTAAAGCCAAATAATATCCTTAATAGCAATAGGACGACTTAATAATATTATGTGTTGCTTGAAACGATTATCCTAAACTTCAACAATTTATTTTATTTGTATCTGTATTTCACTTGCACAAAATTTGGAAGTACCCATTCGTAAAATTTTGGATTTCTAGGTATCCCAATTGGTTATGATATATTTTTTTGGCATTATTGTGTAGATATTACAATCGAGTATTAAGTGATGCAGAAAGAAAAGAAAATGATAAATGTAAGCCATTTATTTAAAGGTAAAGAATAATTTTGTACACCAGATTTCAAAAGCTAATAAATTTATCTACCCCATAGTCCGTGAGCGCCCAACCAACCTCCTCCAATTCCAATAGCTCCTGGGGCAACAGCGGCGCTAACAACTCCACCAGGGATGGGGGCAGCAGCGAGGGCACCGCCTTGAGCGGCTGCTGTGATTACGCTTCCGTCGGGTCCGGCCAAAGCTGCTTGAGCGGAGGGTCCTGCTACTACTGCTCCAGGATTAGCGGGTCCTACCAATGTGGCGGCTCCTCCCCAACCAAGTACTGAAGCTTGCGCACAGGCGACAGTGGCGACCAAGAAGACAACAATCTAGAACAAATATATAGTTTTTTTAATAAGCAGCACCGTAAGCTATGGGTAATAGAATTGAAAGTTTTGCAAGTTCAAATTTTCTTTTTTCTTCTAAATGGGAGTTTTGTATGAATTATTAGGTTAACATAATTATATATTGTTTTATCATCGCAGAATCATAGGTGTATCATTCTATTATTTATTTTGCAATTCACTTTTAGGTTAGATTCTTTGATTTGGATATAACAATTTATTTTCAGCTGAATCTAAAAAAACAGGATCTTTAAATTCCAACTAATATTGTTTGTTGAATAAAATTTGCATGATTAGCAAATAATAAAAATATATATTGAAAAATTTTAACTCTCAAAAGGCAGTGAAATATAAATATATACAAAATATATAATAATATAAAGAAACATGAAAAATATCATATAATATACCATTAGTATTTAATCTTATACATACTTTATTCTATACTTTCATCTAGGTCTAGATCGAGTTTTTTACATATGAAATTTTTAGAATTCCATGATTATTTCAAATTGGTTCTGAAACTACATAAAAAATTAAATGCATTTTTTATTGAAAGATTCTGAACATTTCCTACTCAGATAAATTATTGTTCTAAAAGGTTTCTTCTGCGTAGATATATTTTTATTTAAAGCCCTTCTATATTTTACAGTTACTTTTTAATGAGTTATTTATATTAGATAACGAAGAGGAAGGAATAATCGATTCACTGTTTCGCAGTATTAATTGAATAATAATATACAGGAATCGGCACAACGCTATTTTTGAAATATTTATACTGAGGCCACTCAAATCGGACTTAAAAATCACCTATGGCAATATTTTAACAGGAGATATTTAATGAGCAATATGTTTAAGGTCCTTGGCAATCATCGGTAGTTTAGAAATAATCTTACCAATGAGTTCATGGTGGAGTTGTTGGTGTTAACACAGCTGTAATAGAACTGTATGATTATATGTTATCATCCCTAGTATTTATATGATAAAATTTTTGTTGTAAAATTGCTAACCTTCAACTAATTCTTACGCGTATTTACTGCATATTGCATGTGTGACAATAACTGGGTATGTCTTGGGTGTACAACAAAAAGTAGTTGTTATAAATATCCTATACGTTATTAATGAATAATTAATTTTCTTAAGATAATTTTAATTATGCGTTAGTAATATTAACTTGGTAATATAGAAGGTATTTAAATAATATTGGGCTTAAATTCTATAATAGCTTAAATTCTTAAGACGTAAAGACTAACGTAATAGGTGTCCCTTTACCAAGTTTTACATAAAAAGGGAGTCCGTGAAATATTTATTACCTATTTATTTGGAACTACTTAACGTATTTCCGTGAAACACGCCATATGGGCTTTTATTTTGATGCAGTCATATACCTGATTACACAAATCTTCAATACTGCACCTAATCTGTCATATGCTTCAGTCTCTAGGTACATATTTGTTATGGTCAGTCATAATTAATATGCTTACATTTTCGGAGAGGCCAAACAATTTATTGATCAGCAATTGGGAAAGGAACAAACTCAATCGTTTCTGAGGTGATGCGAGAAAAGGCAACAATGGTGTGTTAACGATGAGCCTCTTACGATTCGATATGACATAATTTAAGAACATTTGGGGATTTAGGAATATTCACTTAGCTTAAGAGTTATGACTACTAAAAAATACCCCATAGGATGCTCGATAGGATGTTGTATGAGACATTTAAGTACTAATATTAATTATGATACAGACAAAGATAAAATATAAATCTAATCAACGATATTTCTGGTATATTTTTCTAATCATTGTTATTAATAATTGAGAAGAATATGATTTATCAAAACATGTTTAAATGAATATACAGGGTGTCCCGATTTTAAACCGACAAACTTCGGGTACAGAAAGTTCACATGAAATTATGACATACCCTTTCTAACATTTCTTCTCTATCGAACCTCCTAACGGAGATACAGGGTGTTGAAAATTCAATTTAATTTTTGTTTTTCTTTAATAACTTCCACAATATTAAAGATAGGGAAACCAAACTTGGTACACATAGTTAGGTTGTGAGGGTCCATCTTTGCTATTGTTCAGAGTTGAACTGAGGCGCGCCAGTGGCGTGCGGTGTGGTCACGTCGACATAATTTTAAGGAGAATAGTATGTGCACTAATTTTTTTCGCAATTCTGATCAGATTTTCATAATTTACGGTTAATTTTCTAAAAAAACTTGCTCTTGTAAAATTTTGACTGAGGCATTAGTTTTCGAGATATTTGCGTCTGAACAAAACGATGCACCAAAAACACAATTATCATGTTGGGAATAGTTCTGATGAAATCACGATATATCCCTTCTAGAATTTCTCTATAGCCATTTCTAACGGAAATACGGAGTTGATTTTTTTTATATTTGGATGTTGATAATTTGTTTATGTAATTTCGTAACAAACAAATTTTTCTTTTGACAAATAATATTGACTTGCAAAAGGCCTTAAAAACGCCTCATTGCAAAAGAAGAAAAACATTAAAAACATTAAATTGACAGTTCAGTTCAGTATATCCCTTCGAAAATCAGATTGAAAATAATTTTGAAAGGGCTATCTTAATTAATTAATTGTGTTTTTGGTGCATCGTTTTGTTTAGACGCAAATATCTCGAAAACTAATGCCTCAGTCAAAATTTTACAAGAGCAAGTTTTTTTAGAAAATTAACCGTAAATTATGAAAATCTTATTAGAATTGCGAAAAAAATTAGTGCACATACTATTCTCCTTAAAATTTAGTCGACGTGACCACACCGCACGCCACTGGCGCGCCTCAGTTCAACTCTGAACCATAGCAAAGATGGACCCTCACAACCTAACTATGTGTACCAAGTTTGGTTTCCCTATCTTTAATATTGTGGAAGTTATTAAAGAAAAACAAAAAATAAATTGAATTTTCAACACCCTGTATCTCCGTTAGGAGGCTCGATAGAGAAGAAATGTCAGAAGGGGTATGTAATAATTTCATGTGAACTTTCTGTACCCGAAGTTTGTCGGTTTAAAATCGGGACACCCTGTATATTAGACATTGTTGTTTATTTCTGTCCTCATTAGACAAGCATCTTCATCTTTTTAAAAAAAATTAGTTTTCTTCTTATTTGTTTCAGGCATTAGAGTTTAGTTTGGACATATCCTGCAATGTCTTCGCTCGCAAATTAAAGTGTAAACGTAAGCAAGACATGCACATTGCACAAATATTTTTTAGGAAAATTACTAGTGATACCAGAATACAGCATATTATCTTTATTTATTTTATTATATGTATATAAGTACAGGGTGTTTGGTAACTGGGTTGCCAAAATGAAATGTCATGTAAAATGCATAAAACAAAGAATAACTTTTTTCATATCGGGCTTCGTTTAAGAAACATTTCAAAAAATGTAAAAACTAAGAAAGCTATGACAATAAAAGTTTGTTTATTATTTGACAGCTTATGATCAACTAATTATTTTTCTCTACGTTGCATGACTTCTTGTTAGTGTTTTATAAAGTGTATTGAAATGCAGTTTAGTAATGAAGAGATTGCTGATAATATGTTTATGGGTACCCACATAATGTTTATTACACTCGCACGGGATACTGTATATACAATTTTTTGAATTTTGTTCAGGATTTAATGGTTTCGTTTTTGTTAATATGGATCTTAAAGTATTATTTGTTTGAAAAATTGTCCTAACGCCAAATTTTTTACCGACACGACGTAATTTCTCAGATAAACCTTTTATATATGGAATTAATGTCGAATAATGATATTCTGGTGTTATAAAATGTTTGGATGATAGGGCAAAAATAATTTCTTCTAATGATGAAATATTCAAACATGAAAGGCAATTTGTCAGGGAAATTTTAATTAATAATGAATACCCGAAAGAATTTGTTGATAAGACTTTCATGAACATTGAAAATAGAGTTAACAATCCGGTGCAACCAAAACCAGAATATCATTATTCGACATTAATTCCATATATAAAAGGTTTATCTGAGAAATTACGTCGTGTCGGTAAAAAATTTGGCGTTAGGACAATTTTTCAAACAAATAATACTTTAAGATCCATATCAACAAAAACGAAACCATTAAATCCTGAACAAAATTCAAAAAATTGTATATACAGTATCCCGTGCGAGTGTAATAAACATTATGTGGGTGAATCATCTAGACCACTTAATGTACGATTGGGCGAGCACAAAAGTTATATTAGAAAAGGTGATATTGAAAAATCTAAAATTTGTGAACATGCTTGGGAAAACGATCACAGGATAAAATGGGATTCAGCAAAAATTTTGACCAAAGAAGCAGACAACAAAAAAAGAAAAATCAAAGAATCTGCAATAATTTTACTTAATGAAGATAAATGCGTATATAATTGTTCGGTAGAATTTTGTTCAACTTGGTTACCAATGTTGAGAGAAGAACTCAATAAAATTAATATTATTTAGTATATTTTTCAACATTTCTATGGTAAGTATCTATGGAAATGATATAAACAATTTTTATTTTATGCCGTGTTATTCTACACGTTACATAAAAATCTAAAGCCTAAACTTTGAAAAAGGAAAGGGATATAGTTTCCGAAACGTCAGCGCAGTATTTTTGTATTAATTTAATTCCTTAGTTGTCAAAAAACACCCTCTAACTGATCCTCTGACATTACGTCAAAGGCGTAGAGGTTATTTCCCAGTTTTAAACTGGTTAATTTGAATATTTTTTAGATAAATCGAATATTTTGGATAGGAATTTCAAGGAATGTGGTAATAAATCCCAAACAAAGAAAAGGAAAGAAATAATTTAGGAAATGCCACAAATAACATTTAAACAAAATTTTGTTCTTAATGGTAGATTACTCAACCTAGTGCTTTATAGAAACAGTGCAATGTGGAGAAAGCTGAGGATTTTCTGTTGCAGAAGGAGGATCACCATACGGGGATCTCAATCTGCATGGACATAAATTATAATCAAACGAATGATAAATTTTCCACAAATTTTATACATCATTTCAACTTCCGAAAAGCTAATTTTCCTGTTTTATATGATCAGTCGTCAAATGTTAATTGGACTTTCCTAACCAATTGTGAAGATATTAACAGTGCCACACAGGAATTTTATAATATTGAACGACATATTTAATATCTGCGTACCGAAATATAAAACCTCTCATAAAAGAACATATCCACAGTGGTTTAATTCAAACATTATTAATAACATTAGGTCTAAGGAGAGATATCGGCGTAGGTATAAATCTGACAGAAATATTTTTGATCTGAACGAATTTAAAAGATTAAGAGGTTTGATCAAGGTAGAAACACACAAAGCTTTTCAAATCCATGTACGTGAGGCTGAAATAATATTTCTAAAGATCCCAGGAAGTTCTGGTCATATATTAATTCCAAAAAGGGTGTAACTAATATATCTAATGAAATGAATTATAATGGAGAACTTCTTAGTGAACCTGTTGCCATCGTTAATAATAATAATAAATAAATAAATACACCACATGTAATTACGACCCCCTTTATCCCAGAAGGCTGAGCCTTGTGCGGGAGGGGGCTACACATTTAAAGACAAGGGACACACATCCAATATCCGTGTATAATGGAAAAATCCCTCTCACAGTATTCTCCATTGCCACGACCGGGATTCGAACCCGGGACTTTTGGGTGAGAGGCAGATACTCTACCATCTCGACCATCAGTCATAATGCATATGCAGACTTCTTTAAAAAATCTTATTCTACTAATCAAAGCTCATCTGAGGAAGATCATGAATTAAATGTAAATAATGAATAGCAGCTAAACATAATTTCTATTTCTGAGACGGAAGTACTCAGCGCCTTTTAAAATGCATAAAGCCGAAACTCACCACTGGACCAGATGGTATTCCTGCCTTTTTAATAAGGGACTGTGCACATATATGTGCGTATCTCTTGTCCATATTATTTAATCTATCTCTGAAAATGTGTATTTTTCTTGACACTTGAAAGTTCTCTAAGGTATGCCCTATATTTAAAAAAGGAGTTATCGTCCCATAACTATTTTGCTACATGATAATATTTATTATCACGTGAAGAACAAGATTATCTCACAGCAGCATGGATTTATGAAAGGGCGATGAACAGTGTCAAATTTAATATGTATTACACAGTATGTATCTGAATCAATTGATATGAAGCTTCAGACTAACATTGTATATACAGATTTCTCCAAAGCGTTTGATAAACTCGATCATAATATATTACTTCACAAACTCGAAGATTTTGGTCTCTCTTTACATCTTACCAATCTTATAAAATCATATCTCACTGACAGAACTCAATATGTAGCTTATAGTGGCTTTAAGTCTGTTGAATTTATAGGGTCTTCGGGAGTTCCTCAAGGATCCATTTTAGGTCCCTTGTTCTTTAATATTTTCTTAAATGATATAGCTGATAACTTGAACGTTGAATACTTGTGTTATGCGGATGACCTGAAGATTTTTTGCAGAATTGAAGATATAGACGACTGTGTAAGCTACAATCTCGATAAGATAAATACCTAGTGTATACGTAACAAGCTACTGTTGAATTCTGAAAAGTGTTACGTTTTATCCTATGGCACCAATGTGTACCAACATGATTATAATTATAAAATAAATGATGACGTTTTAGCGAGGTGCACAACAATTAAAGACCTTGGAGTAATCTTTGATAGGAAATTATCCTTTTCAGATTATATTAACAGTCTCTCAGCGGAAGTATATAAAATATTGGGTTTTATCATTCGCAACGGATGTAAACTTTTAAATATTGAAACATTAAAACTGCTCTATTTCTCTCTAATCAGATCTAAGCTTGAATATGCGTCAATAGTTTGGAATCCTCACTATGGTGTTCACAAGGAGACACTGGAGAAGGTTCAGCGTCGTTTTTTTAAATATTTAAGTTTTAAAAATGAAGGTGTCTTCCCTCCCACCGGCTTCCCACAGGACGAATTACTTAATATATTTTCTATTGAGAGTCTTGGAGTCGGGAACGTTTTTCTTTGATACTGCTTCACAAAATAATTAACAATAAAATTGACTGTAGTGGAATACTCAACATGCTAAATTTTGTGTTTTCATCTTCCTATTCCGCGGACAAATGCTTTAAAATTTTCTGCTCTGCATTATATATGCCGCTTGTACAATAATAAATAAATAAATAAATAAATAAATAAAGACGTCTTTATTAATAAGGCGAAGTTTAGCCATAGACTACTCTTACACTTAACCTTATCTAAAAAAAAGAAATTTACACACATTGCAAGTGAGAAAGAATATACCAAATCAACAGATTAATTTGAATAAATAAGCTAAGTAAAAGCTAGATAAATATAAGCGCACAGAAAAACGAGAAAGAAAAAATAATAGAAGTAAATATATTATACATAATTAAACTATTGTACAGAATGAATAATTGTCAACGAGATGTTGATATATTTTGTAGTACTGTAAGAGATTTTATATAATTTGGTCGAATAATAATTGTACTGATTGTATTTGTGCTGTTGTTAAATTGTGTTATTGCAAATCTCTGTTACGCTGCATATATTTATTTTTCATATTTGTGTTAGTTAGGATAGATTTCTGTATTGTACGAATTTTGTGTTTTTTCCTATCCTATAAAGGGTTCATGTAATTGTTGGATGGAGTAAATAAATAAATAAATAAATAAATAACCCATTTTGTTCTTAAATAATCACAGATTGGGCCACGCCCAGATTTAAGAAAGGTATGGAGTATGGAGACTATGGAGATAACCAGGTCTATAAAGGGTCTTAGAAACTGAACAGGAAGTGTAAAGGTAGAACTGGGATTCTGTTGGTTAGTATTCGAATTAGTGCATCATAACGGCTCTCATTCTCATTTTCGAAGAGAATTTAACTCGTTATGTGGATGAGACTCTTCGATTTGAGATGTTTCCTCAGACAGTTACTGTTGGTGAAATATTCTTTTCTATAATGCTTTAACGTTTTTAGAGCAAGAAGTGGAAGCTAATAAAATTCTAGTTCCATCATGACTTGCTGCGTCTTAATCCCATAGAACATACCTGGATATGTGTTATACGATGTTTTTTTTTGAAAATCATCAAAAATTCTGAGATATTTTAGTCTTTAGTATGAGTAGTGGAATATACACGGGATTAGACTGTATCGCAAAAAAATATATACACTTATTATAGTGATACGCAAATTTATCATTTTATCCGATAATAATTCCTGGTAATTTTGTTTAAATTTTATATTGTAGCGGGAGGTTGTCAATTATTTACTTATGTTTTCCCCAAAAGTACCAATACCACTACCGCTGCCATCTTGGAAAGAAGATACTTTTCCTCAATTATTTTCTTCTCTAGCTGCTCGAAGTGTGAAAAATGTTTGTCTTTCTGGCCGCTATACCTCGTAAAGTATTAACAATAGAGAAAAATTGATTTAATGATTTTAGGAACCTTCTCTATAACACAAAAAAGTTTCCTACAGAAATTACTATAGAATACTCCTTTTTATAGACTAGTACTAATACAGCTTCTTTAAATGTTGTTCAAAAGTATTAGATTAAATTGTAAAAAAAATTTTTATTTAGAAAAATGAAAAATAAAATTGGACCATCTTATCGATCAATTACTTCCTGCATTCTTTTCAATTTAATTTATCATTTAGTTATCATTTTTACTTTTTTAAATAAATAATACAAAACTTTTAAAAGAGTTTTCCCAAAGTTTTCCTTTATTTTATGATATACCTAGGTAATTTGTTTTACTACCCATAAGCCATTTCGTTTATGTAGGTATAGCATAATATCCTTTTCGACCTTTTCTCTAGTGAAAACTTTAAAACTAGAAAGCAGACTGATTATATCGTAACAATATAATCAAATCTGCACATTCATCAAATGTTAATGTTAAAATTATTTCGCTCTTTGTAAATATGTGGAATTTTCTCCTACATATGAGACTTAAACTGGTTAGGCGTAATTACAGGGTTTCCTTGTAATAAATAGATCAATAAACTATTATGACAGTAATATAATAGGAGTAAGCTTCCTATATATGGGAGCGGTTAATAGGTAGATTAAATCAAATAAATGTAATAAAGCCTACTGTTAGAAACAGTAAGTAAATAAGTAAGTAATGCAATACAATACTTCTGTTACATAAGAAACGAAGTTCACGTACATGTCGTAATAACACTTGTTTGGGATTTTCATCTATATTAATTAAATTAATTCATTACCTCAGATAATATGATCTACCAAGTTTAATTATATCAATTTTAGTCTAAAAATTGTACCCGTGAGTCAATTGTCTTGCAGTTCGACAAAGCGTACACTTTGCTCATTTGATATAACCACATTGCCTGATTTTAGCTGAGAATTCCATATGTGTTATATGTGTAAGTTTAAAAAATTTAATAAAATGTTCAATGCCCTCTCCGTCATATTATCCTCCTTTAGTAGTAGTTATTGGTATTGTAAACTAAGGTGCTTAAAAAGGAATTGTGTACAATCAGTCTTTCGGAAAAAATATTACATGAAACGAAACGAGTTGTTACATGAATTTAAGGAGACATTTGAAATTCTACAACCTTTCATAATGACTGTGAAAATTCAAAATGGACGCTGGCTCATAGATTAACTATGTTTTACAAAGATTTAGGGACGACCGTTGTTCGAAAATAAATTAAAACTTTTAGACAATACAAAGGATAAAATTGGTACATGTGAAAGTGCAGGGATTTACAAAATTAGTTGCAAGATTGTAATAAAAAATATATTGGGCAAATCAGACGATCAATTCAAACTAGGTTTAATGGACATATTGCTCATCTCAAATATGGAAGAACGGATAAGTTTAGTGTTTGTTGTCTAACATGCTTTTAAAACAATCAGACAATAGATATTAGTAACCAAGATTAGTTATAAAAATAATAGTATCAATGGTAAAAAGGAACTATCCCAAATAGTCCACTTTACTAGTTAGTTGACAACGGTTCTTTGTTGTACCGTGACAATGTTTGTCACAGTTCATCGAGTTTAGGTATAAATACCTAGTTTAATGTTATTCTAGTAATCAATTCATGATCAATGATGACAACTTGGTTAGCGAAACGTGCGGCGTCGAGTACAGTGTTACTGTTTTGAATTTTATGGAGTCAGTGCTATAGCCACCTCAAAGGTTCCAGTCCTCTCCATCATGAAGGCTAGAAAAATATATCTATTTTTTGCAATAATGTGTCTATCCATCATACTATTTGGTACTAATATTAGAAAGCCATATGAAACTTTAATTTTATAATTCTCTTGGTTTTTTTAAATAAGGGTACTAACATTTCTGTTCTATTGAAAAAAAATCGCCAGTCATGTAATTAATTCTGATGATCGTCTTTATGTCGGTATCAAAATATTATACACAGGTTAGGCAAATTTGGATATTCTTATAGAGTAACTTGATAACTACAAGAGATATGGAAAAATGGATGCTACGTTCTCGGTATTTTTTTTTTGAGAGGAACTCAATGGTGAAAAACAAAATTGGCTATCGTCTTTTATTTTCTAGTTCGATTTTTCAACTTTTCGATACATGCCGCTATCTCGGTTGTTAGTGAAATTAAAAAAGCCACGTGCACATTCTTCAGGTACTTCAGGTACAAATTTTAAATATCTTCATTAAATTTCAGTTAACATAAGATGAAGTTGTGTTTTGTTAGAATATTGTATTCAAAGTAATAACAACTCTGATATTGCATCCAAAACATACTTCAATCGCTGTTTAGAAAGAAGACAACCTCACAAATCTATTTTTGAGATATTAAAAAAAAATTCTCGAATTTTCAGATAAAACTAATAAAATGGGATATTTTAAAGTAAGTTTTCTTCAAAGCTTACTTAGAAAACTGATTATTTTCATATTTTACACTAGTAAGTAATTTTCTCTTACATTGTCATATATCGTTGAAAAGGGAATTAAGAGCTCTATTGAACCATAAAATAAATTCATTAATAATAATATATGGTACAAAAACGTTCCATTGGTGAAGTTTGGCATAATATACTATTTTACCACTTAACCCAAACAAAAGTTTATAATCAAATATATCTACTAGTTACATAATAATTAACTAAAAATACTATAAATCAGTTTAGTTCAAGAGCCTCTAACTTAAGAGTAAATAACAAATAGTAACCACAAGTAAGAGATATATTTAAATGCAGTTTATGAAATTAACAAATACGTTATTGTATAAGTTAATAAATACACTATTACATAAATTAATTAATAAAATAATAAATAAATTCATCATATTTTGTTAAGCCGAATATGAAGCGATAACAGGAGTTTTGTAATCTTTGAAGTTTTCTTTTCTCAACGGTATCTATAAAATTACTATACACTACATCGCAATAGTTAAAATGTGATAGAACCAACGTTATTCATTTTTTTTAAGATCTCGTCCAAGAAAATATCTGTTGCTGTAAAGTAATTTTAATGATCCGTAGGCCAGACATTAGGGTATATATTATGCGCATGGAGAGTTTAAGATGATGATCTAAGTTTAAACCTAAGTTTTTTACTATTTTTTCAGGAGGTAAAATTCCGTCACCTATTTTCAAATTAAAATATTCGTAAACAGAAGCTAGATCTTTCTTAGGCCCAAATATCATTAATTTACATTTTCTAGGATTCAATTTTAAGTTATGTTTGTACGAGTTTATTTTAATTTTATCTACGTCTCTGTTGAGTCTATTTTGAGCCACTACTAAATCTTCGATGTTAAAACTACTATTTATTTGAGTGTCGTCTGCATATCTATGTATTTTGCTATTTCCTACCGAATGCAATATATCGCTAGTATAAATGCTAAACAATAGTGGACTTAAAATTGAACCATGAGGTTCACCAGATAAAACACTTCCAGAAGAAGATGTTGAATTGTGAAATAATACTTTTTGAGATCTATTGTGTAAGTATGCACTAAAGAAAGTAACACTGTTCTGATCGAGACCGTAGTATTTGAGCTTTGCACACATTAGTTTATGGCTAACCGTGTCAAAGGCTTTAGAGAAGTCAAGTATCACTACAGCAGTTACTTTTTTCCCTTAGTACCTATCACAATGTCATCAACAACCCTAGTAAGAGCAGTTGAAAGATCTGTGACTTTTTCTAAAACATGACTGATTTTCATGCAAGATATCATTTTGACTTGAGAGTTGTTTGTATACTATTTTTATAGTAACTTAGATATAATAGGTAAAATACTTATAGGTTTTAAGTCAGATAGAGAATTTACATTGTTTCCCTTCGGCAAGGGGATAATTAAGGCTTTCCAAAAATCAGTAAAATATCCACGTTCCAGACAGCAATTGACTATGTGTTATGTAGGGTTCAATATATGGACAACAGTAATTTAACATAGTTAATGAAATTCATTGCTCTCCACAAGCATTAGTTTTAAGGCTCGTTACAATTTCACTTCTTCAATAGTAGATAATTTAAAAGAGAACAGTGCATCGTTGTGCAAATTATATTATAAAAATCAGTAAGCTCCAGTGGTGCAGCCAGAATCTTGTATTAGGGGGGTTTTCAAAAGAAATTGAGAATAGTATTAAAAACGATAATATATTATAGAACACAAAACGTAACGTACCTGTAAAGTACATAATACATGTGTTGCCAAGAATATTTTTTTATTACCAAGATTAACAGTTTTAATTTGTGTTGGGCGTCTCTGTGGGGGGGGGGGGTAACCCCTAAAACCCCCCCTCACTGCGCCACTGGTAAGCTCATTATTGCTTTAAGTGTGAAAAGACGAGGCAAAGTGGTTATTAATATCAGAAGTATTACTAATGGAACACAAAATTTTAAATTCCGTAGATTTTTTTATGCTAAATAGTCTCAATATGGCGCCAAAGTCAGTGGCATTAACTCAAAAACAAATGACAATAAAAGCACTTTGGAAAAGTGTCCAAATAATGTACCAGTTAACAAATTAGGCAGATACCTTCTTTTTATTTCATCCCATCCGGAAAGTACTACATTCCAGTATTCATGTGCGGCCGGGAAGTGAGGTATTACGGTACTAGAGACTGTAATGTGCCGGAAGCCAACGGAATTCAATACGAACCAATCACAAACTGTTATTATACCTTTTGACAGTTATTTGACATTTGACAAAAACTAACCCCAAATTAAAAAATATTGTCAAAATTGTCAAATGTCAAATGATCTAAGGAAATAAACAAGTTTCAAATTATAGGTACAAATAGACAATCAATGACGGGGTGAAATAACATATTATTTGATACACGTCCATTAGGTGTCGTTCCAATCTCGTTTAGATATTCTGGACTCGGCTCCTTCGTGGCCTCGTCCATAATATCTATTCGACTGTAACAAAACAAGTGACCTACCGGACTTGTAACGAAAATTACTATTGAGAATAGCCTGAAGAACGTGCAAATAATTGTTTTCCTAATTTCACTAAAAGTTGAACATCTAACTTTTGTTTATGACTCGAAAATAAAAGACGATAGCTACTTTTAGTGTTCACCATTGACTTTCTCTCAAAGAAAGACATCGATAATGTTGCATCCATTTTTTCATATCTCTTATAGTTATCGAGTTACACTATAAAAATATCCAAACAGGGAGGGCCTGTACATGTAAAACATAAAATCTGTTTGAGGCTTTTTCTTTAGTTGTACGAAGCTCGAGATACTTATCACCAATATGAATAATTATTGTTATTACATGTAGTTTGTCTGTATCGACCTCATTTTATTTTTTACTTGCTTTTAATTAACTCCTTCCATCATTCAGTTTTCAGAATGTTTGTGTACTTTTTTTAATGTTAATAACTTAATTAAAGTATGACTAAAAAGTAGAAAATAAAAAAATTAAAATTTTGTTTTTGAAAACTTGCTTTTTTTAAAAAAAGTTACACTAAAAATAAAAAAAAAATTTCATGTACGACTGCAAGAAAAGCAAGGCGTGCGCACCCCCAATTTCCACCCCTTTCATACAATCATGCGTACAATCATATAAAGTGAGCTTTTTTAAAAAAAGCACGTTTAAAAAAAATTTTTTTTTTAATTACTTATTAACGAAATTTGGTATACACGCGTTTTAGGTCATGCTGAACAAGAATCTGTAAAAACAAAAACCCTATCTCAATCGCTAATATAAATTCCTAATTTTTGCCAATTTCTTTTAATCATAGTATTTAAGTTTGAAAAAATTTTGTATTAATAACTTTTTAAACACAATCTGAAAGGAAAGAAGTATACCAAATTTGATCTAAATCGATCAACAAATTGCCTAGATATTGGGGTGTAGTGGTGAAAAGTGAGACACACTGTATAAATATTTGATGGTGAATAGGATTGCAGGAAACAACTATCAGTAGGTAAATTCCCCGACCTGCATTAGATTACGCCTGCAAATCCAAATTGGTAGCCAATATTATTTGTCTTTTTCTCTCCAGACCGGTTTCGAATTTTATTATGTTTATTATGTTCTCATCAGTATGCCATAGGTAATTGAAAAGACAAATAACAAAGACAAATCAAACAGTCTAAGATAGATTAAGCAAGGCAAAAGTGGTAAGGAATAAATGTATGTGTTTAACTTAAAAATACAGCTTACAGCCAAAATTATAGTACTTAATAATTTTCAGAATTTTCTTCTCAATAAGTAAATAAATATTTTATTTTAAGGATTGCGATTCTATGGATTCCTCCATCTTAAAATATTATTTATTATAACTAGAGACTATGAATTTATATGTCACCAAAGTGACAGATTAATTGCAAATACCTTGAAATTGACTTCTAATCTTAGGTCTAATTATTGTGTATTATTATTACATTGTTTCACTCAAGTAAACAGTTAATTTCCAACTTCAATACTTACGGCGGAAGGTATTAAATTTCGATAGAATACATCGGAAAGTTCTTTTAAGCTTTCTTTCAAAAGTAAAAGAATGTAAAAATAATAATTAATTAAGTTTCGTATACGTGGTTTAGAAGCTAAAAATATATAAATCTTAACCAACCTTTCGGACAGGGAAAAAATACAATACATATGGACCGATTTCTGACTTATTTGGATATCATTGTATCATCCATACCAATTGTATGTGCATTAAAGGCAAGGCCGTGAGGCTACGCACAAGTAGATGCTTTTTAAAATAAGTTTGCTTTGCTCGCAGGTCGTCTGTTAGAAAAATTTAAAATCATTGACATAATGATAATATGGTACCTGGGATACAAATAAGCTATCTTAATATTTATGTTTTATTAAATTTAGGGGTTCTTGAGTTATTTTAGTTTTTCTTCCACAAAAATAAAAATACAATTACGCAGATTTAATTTAACGTTTCGGAGAGGCTCCTCTCCATCATCAGAAAAAGTTTTTATTAAACAAAATAGGTGGGTATTACATTTTTTTTATAATTTAATCTATGTATAAAATTACACTAAAACTAGGTACTATTTTAAGTTGACATTATTAAATCATCCATGCAATGTCAACTTAAAATAGTACCTAGTTTTAGTGTAATTTTATACATAGATTAAATTATAAAAAAATGTAATACCCACCTATTTTGTTTAATAAAAACTTTTTCTGATGATGGAGAGGAGCCTCTCCGAAACGTTAAATTAAATCTGCGTAATTGTATTTTTATTTTTGTGGAAAAAAAAACAAAATAACTCAAGAACCCCTAAATTTAATAAAAAATTACTTATGGTTAAGAAGAAATATATGATTAATATTTATGGATAATATAATACTTTATTTAATTTCTTGTAGCTATGTACATATAGATTAGTTTGGTTGCTCTTGTCGTGGGTTGTCGTAGTTTATTTCAGTGTGGCTCACTTTGCTCAGTAATACTCAACTACAAAAGAGTTCAGTTTTATCCTACTAGTATAACTGAAAAACATTTCATAACCTGAATGGTTTGATTTTACCACTTTAACTTATTATGCACCAAAAACTGTTTATTTTTAATTCCCATGATTAAGATAATTTCGGATCAAGAGGATTCAAACCACGAAATTGCTAATTAGATCGAAGCACTTGTTACATATCGTGCCGTGTATGATCCTTTATGCTTTTTACTTATTTATACAAATTTTTAACGTTTGCATTCCAAAATAACTCTGTGGTATAGAGTGATATATCATATTAAATGATGTGGCGAATAATACTGGTGCATTAAGTAACAAAGAAAATATATTTTCTACCTGATTATAAAATAAACAGTTATTCAACAATATCTCCTTACAACCACGTAAAACAAAATCTTATAAGGAAATACTTATGAAATATGATAATAGTTTAATGTCCTGGGAAAGAAAATTATTTGAAAACTGATAGCAACCTGCCCTGCCCACATATTTCTGCAATTAATATAATCAAATGATGCAAGAGTAATCAAAGTGTAAAAATACTCAAAGTATACAGACCAAAGGACGATAATAGTGTGTCACACGAATAAATGGGCACGTTGGACATACATAATGAATGAATGAAGTTGAAGGCTAGTTTGTACTATAAGTACGGGGGCTCACACTTCTTTTAAAGTAAATCATAAACAGCCCTCAATATGAACACTTTGGTAAGTTTGTAGATTTTATTACTAAATGTTAACCAATACTGAAAAATATATAATATTCTTGAAGAAAATACAAAAGTAATTAAAAATAAGTGACTTTTTATGAAACAAAATGAATATATGAAAACGCTGTTTCATTCATATTCAAAAATAATTTGAAAAATAATAGGTTACACATTTTTGGTGTAAGTTTCTAAAGTAATACAAATGAACTCAAATTAATAATTAACTGTTCAACCTCATTATTATATACTTCATGCTTCCATTCTGTCTTCACAAATTATTTTTTGTACATCACGCAATGAATAAAAATATCTGCAGGAATTTATTCCTGGGCTTCTTGTCATATCTCCAAAACTTGTTTAGAAACCAACTTCGTTAATATTTATTCTGCAGACCCAACCCTAATGGATTATATTGCCAGGTGGAAATTTTAGCACTTAACCATGTTCTTGGAGCAATTTTTCTACGGTGTACCTTGGCCTATGTTATTAGTTTTTCTAAGAATTTTATTTCATTGGGCCATGACTCATAATGGTTTACTGCATTTAATTTTGAAGGGATGAATAATTGAAAGATTTTGTACAATACCACATCTAGTTCTGGTGTGGAGCACAATACGCTTCCTCTTCGCTGTGTAGCTTATTTTACAGATTTTGCATTGCCATATCACCAAACAGTTTTTTGGAAAATATTAATGATAAAGAACCATCTATTAAATTCACATTGGAGATAGAAAATAATAAAGAATGTTTGAATATTTTAGTTGAAAAAGATAAGAAAAGGAAACATATTGAATATCCGAAACTTCTCAAAAATATCATATTTAAATTTTATTTATGATTTATATAAAAAAAACCTTTTACTGTTCCTTTGATATCAATTTACAGGGTTTTTATTTAAGAAAAATTCAGATATTTTTTAAATTATCTGGAATTTCAAAATGTTCAAGAACACGTGGTAATAAATCCCAAAAAAAGCAAAGAAAAAATCTCACCAAGTTCGTTTGAATGTCAAATTGGTTAATTGATAAATTGACACGGATGTTAATTTGTGAGCTTCTTCTTGCACTCACGTAAAAATACTTAATAAACAAATCTTAATTATAGACATTGTTATTAGTAAATGTCCGAACTAACATTATAACCCATGAGTAAATTGATGCATGCTAAAATAGCTGATAATTACTATTGGTTTATTGCAGCTTATCTTAAAACGGATCTCTGCAGCATTTCTTCAATAAATAAATGTATGAATTATACAAATATATTATAATTATTATTATACTAGTTTTTGTAACCGATTAATAACATGTGTTAACACCAACAGGTTTTCATCACTGCCTTAGTTGCACTCTCCACCGTCAAGGCGAGTATCATCGGCAGCGTTGGTTTAGTCGGACCTGCAGCCCCAGCAGCTGCTCTCCAAGGACCTTCAGCACAAGCTTCTGTAGTAGGACCCGATGGTAGTGCTATCTCCGCTGCTGCCCAAGGTGGTGCTTTAGTAGCCGGTCCTACACCTGGTGGAACAGTAGCCGCAGCAGTTGCTCCCGGAATTGTAGCCGCCGCTGCTCCCATAGCTCTTGCTGCTCCAGCTGTAGCACTTGCTGCACCTACTGGAGCTGTAATCGCTGGTCCTTCTGGAACTGTGGTTACTAATAATGGTTTGGGATTGGCTACAGGATTGGCAGCTGGAGTTGTTGCCCCAGGTATTCTTGGTGCTCCAGGTATTCTTGGCGCTCCAGGTATTCTTGGTGTTCCAGGTATTCTTGGTGCTCCAGGTCTTCTCGCTGCGAGAGGTTTAGGTTTGGGGGGTTTGGCTCACATAGGATAATTTTGACAACTATCACGTGATGTTACTGCCAAGACAAAATGCTGTGTTAAATATTTGTTTCATGTTTTAGTTAAACATTTTAACCTTAGGAAGGATATATGTTTCCTGTATATACAGACTGTTCTAGAATAATAAAATTATTCCTTGCAAGTGATGTTGTTTTGTTTTTCTACATGTTTATATTTTATTAATCAAGAATTTGATTTAATACTGGCTGCCAATACCTATAGACTAAAGGAAGTGTTTGCAAAGAATAAAATTATTCTGTACAAAGCAAAATTCCGGTATACCTTTGTAAATAGCGTTGATTAAACTGAATTAGAGTTTTGCCAATGGATTATCGAATATTTTTTAGAATACAGGGCACTTCACAAAAAATATTTTTTTATCGATGAAGCTACATTTTCTACCAATATACAGGTGTTTTCACAAGGTGCAGAATATTGGACAAAATAAAAAAATAGAGTCTGGTAGAATGACCTGCTAGATCGCCTGATCTAACACGTTTGAATTTTTGCGATTTTTGCGATCATTAAAAAAATTATTTTACATAAAAAAGTCTATGTAAAATTTTTTAGTTCATAAAAATAATGAAAAATAAATTGACGTGAGTGGAAATTGCGTTAAAACAAATAAATTAATATGTTTCGTATTATTTATATTTTTAGATGTATGTACCTACAGATATATAATAAATTTTTGTCTTGTTGGCGTAATTAATAAATCTGTCTTGTTGACGTAATTAATAAAGTTTATTTTGATATAATAATCGAGGCCATAATACAGTGCAATGAATTTGATATTAATATTTTTAATTTATATCCGATATACAATATTAACGCTCAGTGAATTAGAACTTTTGACGCAAGCATAATGTTTTATGAAAAATAGCCGTCTAAAAATAAAAAATATATCTTAGGTTTTACTCGGGAAAATTTAATAGACGATGGATCTCGCAAAAATAAAAACTTGTATATTTTAAAGCTTCGTTTTCGAGATACAGAAGTGTAAAAGTTAATACTTAAATACTTGACCCGTTTTGATTAAACTTGGCACATTTATAGCAATAAATAAGGAGCTTAATTTGATGTAATTAGATTTAATTTAACTATTCCAGGAACAGCGTTGCGGCATCCTAAATAAATATTTTAAAGCAAAATTTTAACACGCCTTTGCTTTTTTATAAATTTGATATTATATTCGATATTATATTCAGATTGAGTAATTAACAATAAAATTTTTTTCTCTCTTGATTTTTTTGTCTATTTTGCTTACTTTTCGAGAAAAAAATAAGATATGTTTATCCGCCTGCGCCTGGAAAATAAATAAAAAATTCAAGAGACAAGTAAATTGGATTTTTAATTACTTAATCTATACATCAAACTAAGCTCCTTATTTATTACTAAAAACGTGAAAAGTTTTATCAAATTATTTGAAAAAATAAAGTTTCTTTAAATTAACTTTATAACACCTGTATTTCGAAGACGAAGCTTTAAAACATACAAGTTTATGAGAACTTTTATTTTTATTTTTGCGAGATCTGTCGCCTATTAAATTTTCCCGAGTAAAACCTGAGACTACGTGCTGCGCCATTGTTGAGGGGCTCCTATTGGATATATTATTCATCTATTTGCTAAAAGTTGAAGGAAATACTACGATACCCTGTATACAGTGTGTAAAAATGAACAAATTTTATTAGTATTTGGAGACTATTTGAAGAATACTTCATAGAACGACTGTTTTCGTAAATCACCAGACTATAAAATTTTTGCTGCTACCGGCAAAGAAAAATTTGATTAGTTACGAATTTTAAAAGAAACTGAAGTTATATGATTTTCCTTGTAAGTCTCCAAATAAAAGTTTTTATTCTAACTAGCCTCAATTATTTCTACAAAAAATTGTTGAATGTTTTTTTGGATTGCATATTATGTTTTCTAGATAACACGTTAAAATACTACAACTAGTATATTGTACCACTTTATTAAAACAAATGAACAAAAGACTGGTCCAGTAACCAAGTTTCAATTTTTACAATTTTGGCGGATGCGCCAGCCTCCCGATATTGTTGATATAGAATCGTTTTAGAGGGCGGCTTTAAAACTGTTTATTGTAAGTATATATTTTTTAAGGGTTGTTTGAAGAACGCTTATTTCATCTTTGACATGACAAGAACGCTATTCTTGTGATAATTTCATATTTTTGTTGACAAAAAGCAGCTTGATTTTACGTAATAAATCTCCAAAATTACACTATAAAAACCATGCATCTAACTTCCTGTTTATCTAAAAATAACAACTTAAAAGATAATTATTTATGTATCAAGACATTAAAGTTTAACTTTTTATCATGAATGTGTAAGTTTATTGGACCTTCTTTAATGAATGATAAAAATTGGATTAAAAATTACAAAATTCAAAACGTCTACAAATAAATTACCTGTTAAAAAAAATTTTTTTTACCTCACCACCAAATTCATTTATTATGGTTACCAATTAAAAAACGATGTCCCCAAGAAGATGTATGTACAGGGATATCCAACGAAAATGACCACCCCTAATAACTTCTTTATTTTTGATGCTATAAAAAAAGTTTTTCTATAAAAGTTGTAGGGTTTATTGAAAGCATTTAGAATATGTATTCAGAAAAATAAATGAAAGTCGTTTAGAGGAGATATGGTTTTAACTTGCATTTTTTCAAATGGAGCATCCCATTTTTTGCATTTTTGAAATCAAGGTACTTTTCTCATTTCGAATAAGGTATCGAACATGAAGGGCGTCATTTTGAACAGTTTATGTAGGATAGTTTTAATTACTTTTATTTATAGTTGTAATTAATATCTAAATTAGCCAAGACTAATGCATTCTAAAAATAAAAATCTGATCTGTTATTTTATTTCCTTGTTGTTTTCGGGCCACAAAAATTGCAATAATTAGAAAATCCTAAAAGATAATATGATATATATATATATATATCTATATATTCGAAATGAGAAAAGTACCTTGATTTCAAAAATGCAAAAAAAATAGGGTGCTTTATTTGAAAAAATGCAAGTTAAGGGGACTATTCGAACCAGTGTTTGTAAGGTCATTTGTAAAAATGTTTTTCTTCCATACGGCTTAGCCAAATTAAATCAAATTTGAAACATCGGTAGTTGAAGGTGTACTAGAGGAGCCTTAATTTAATTAATTTTCATCGCAAGTGTGAAAATTTACACTGTATATATAAGGTGAAGTTGCCGCTATTATAGCTCCTTAATTATGACATAAATTGGTAAAATTTAAAAGAAGCCTTCTAGAATGAACCTTTATGATTATGCTCATCAAGTTTCAAATTTGTATTCCGTACCGTTTGATCAAAATGATTTTTTTAAATATTTACCTTTGGCAATAGAAATTGGACCAGGAGGTGGTGCCTCTCGTGGCAGGAACATCAACTAGTGCGTTTTTTATTTGGCTTCCCATAAAAAAAAAATTCGGTCCAAATCGAACCTAAAAATTTTCTTTTTTGCTTCCAAAAAAAATGAGACGCTGTGAAGATGATAACTAGCGATTATGGAAAAAAGATCGAATTATCGATTACGCTTGACGCTTGACAACTTAATACATATTTCATATTCAGATTTTTTGTTATTATTATAATTATTATTTGATAATAATTATTAGTGATAAAAACCACATTATTATTATTATTATTATTATTCAACTCTGCATACAAAATCCTATAGGTAATTCTTCCAAATAAAAGTCAAGATAAACACTTTTTGACCTGAGTGTACAATTGCTCGACAACAATAGGTTTTATGGCTTTCCTCTATCCCGTCGTAATGTGCGGCTAATTCACGTATTCTGATACAATAATGTTTTCTACACGCCTCCCATTTAATTTATATAAGTTTGTCACGCTCCGAATGGCGATTACCCGTTCTATGCCTTCGAAGAGATTTTGAAGCTAGTCGCCTTAAAACCATATCTCCTCTAAACGACTTTCATTTATTTTTCTGAAGTATTCTAAATGCTTTCAAAAAACCCTACAACTTTCATAGAAAAAATTTTTTTATAGCATAAAAAATAAAGAAGTTATTAGGGGTGGTCATTTTCGTTGGATATCCCTGTACATGTTCTTTCGCCTTTATTTTAGCTCATCAGGGAGACTAGATCACGTTAAATTTTTTTCAATAATTTATTTTTAGACGTTTTGAATTTTGTAATTTTTAATCCATTTTTTATCATGCATTAAAGAAGGTCCAATAAACTTAATAATTGTATGTTTAGAGATGAAACATCAATGTGCCATGAGTATATCAAATTGGATATGTTTTTTGTTATTATGCTTGTATAAAGCCTAAATAAAGTCATTTATAAACAATGCATATCAAACAAAGAAAGAGAAATGTAAAAAATAAAACATTCATTTTGACGAGCTAATGTTTTAATTTCTCTTAATTAATAATATTTTAATTTGCTAAACATACCTACAAAAATGTTATTTTAGGTATTAAAAAGCATATTATTTCCCCTGCTTTTAATTTTACGCACTAGTGCGTAAAGTGACATACTAAACAATTTTATTGCATACTTATTAGAGCACCTATAATAATCATATCTTATTTTAAAAACGTTAAATTTGGTTATTTAATTTTATGTAGTCCATTTATTTAATATCATGGTATTATTATAAAACATAGTAGGTACCTAATTTTCAGTATTCTTTAACAATATTGATTGGATTTTTTACAATAATTCTGAAGTTTCATTTATATTCTTGACATTGACATTAGACAAAGAAGTAATAGATATTGTTTCACTCATTTAAAATTAAGTGGGCTATTATAACAGTATTGTGAATGTGATTTTTAAATGACATGAAGTTTTGACGTTATAGGTAAGTTTTGACGTTTCACATTATTATTAGAAAATTTAGGTCCATTTCGGTAGTAAGTAGAAAAAATATTGAATGCAATTCGTGCGAAAAGTGAGCTTCTTCACTCATGGGATTGTCGCATTTACCTACGGCTCATGCGTCAAAATTCCCATTCGTGAAAAAATCTCACCTTACACACAAATAACTATTTTATTATAATTTAATTTTCCGCGCCCAATAATTACAGATGATGCAATATAGCATCGGTACAAATTAATTCACTGCATATGCGACAAATATATCAGGAAGGTGCGATGAATTGAAATCCATAAATTTTAAATGAAGGTCTAAGTAGAAGAGCACGGAAAATATAAAAGAGTCCGTATTGTTGATGTTTTACAGTTTACAACAGCCTTCAAGATGACCACATTGGTAAGTGTCTTTAAAAAGTAAAAAATGTTTTTGTTAAGTGAATTTATATTGTGTAAAGAAAATGTAAAAGTGGATTGTTTAAAATGTTGGTGTTTCAAAATGTGTGTCTTACATCTACCTAAAACATTTTTAGTACTAACTTTTCGAAAACTATTTAATAAAAGCTTGTATGCGTATGTCTGTATTAATCGGTGAGGACAACATATGCGTGTCATTTGGGAAATCAAGTGTCTATTGTAATTAGGAGTTCGAATCCCAGCGTAGGCGTCGACAGTGGGGAATGATTGGCACTTACGATGGTTTCTTAAGTTTTTCCCTCAACTCCGCTTCCTGCATTTGAATAGTATCTAATAGATAGTTATGCCCATATGGGATTTGTAAGCTGTACTAAAAATTGTGACATAAGATTCGGAGGATAAATATATAAAATAACATTGAAAACCTTGCCCTTTCTGAAAATAAATTAACATGTGGCTAGAAAATTCAGCTACTTAGTATATTTTAATGCAGCTATAACTAAAACTATATCACCCCCAACGAGTAAAACTATAATTATGTTTAAATAAAATACTTAAATTTGGCAATTAGTGATAGCAATTTATGATTTTTCGAATTTTCGTAGAATAATAAAGCTATCTGTAAGGTCTAACCAATTTTTTAAAACGCATATTAAAACTCGTATACATGGTGATCCAAATTGTACCTTCGATAATTTGGGAATCAATAGAAAATGTGAAATTAATGTGAGTTTTCTTATATCGAAAACTTAACCGTTTCAGAAATAAAGGGCGTTAAAGTTACATTTTTTTTGTATTTTTTTGTGTATCTCTTGAAGTAAAAGGAATATTTTATTGAAATTTGGTGTGTACATGTATGTAAATAAGTACCACAATTAATCATTAGCTTTGTTTGTCATCAGCCACTAGTGTACACTTTTTTACACTTTTTGCCAATAAGTCGTTTGTTATAAATTAGTGCAGACAGTGCTAGCCGTTTGGTATACCAGTATAGTGTACACTTTCTTGCACTTTTGACACTGACTCCTGAGGAGGTGTAACGAGTGTCGATAGTGCAGCGCAGGCACCTGAGTTGAAGTTTGAGGCTGTTTTGTGGTTTGAAGTTTGAGATTTATTGAAACGGGTTGTCTGACAGAGGTATGAATTGAAATAATGTGATTTTGTCACAGTTATTTAATGATGAGAGTGAAGATACTGGTAGTGAATCTATTATTGCTATTATTTATAGGTTATGTTGATTTTCTGACAAGAGTACGTACACTCTAAAGTTGTTTGTTATAGAATTACACATCTGCACTAGTTAACATTTTGTACACTTTTAAACCTACACTTTTCTGCACTACACTTTGATGACAAACAAAGCTATTATTTTTATTTTCCTACTTCAACCAGAGGCGTAACGATGGGGTGTGAATTCCTTTGTTTAAAGAAAAAGGGTACGCCAATGATTGAAATTGTATTTCTTTTCCCAGTTTTGAAATCTACAGTCAGTTTACGAATAAAAAGTCATCTTTTAGTTTTTCCGTATAACTTATCGTTTTAGAGTTAAATTGTAATTAGAATTCATTGTATATTCATTATTTTTACGTGTACTCTCTGATTTTATTTTTAGTTGGCTTTGCTTCCATAATTCGAAGATGTCGGAAATATATTGAAGTAGGTGCCGACCATTTTGAACCGAGTTGAACAGCTCTTCTAACGATTTTAGTTTATTTTATTGATATTTTATTTCTTATACCGGGTGACTACTCCAATTACAAACCAATACAAAAGCTATTCATGTGCATCACAGCCACCTAATTCTGTTTTTAAAAATGAAATAAAAAAGCTCCAAAAAAGAATTCAAAAAGGCACAATTATACGTTAAATGATCCGCTGGTCTCAAAAATGTCAAAAAAACAGGATGTTCCACTTGAAAATCAGAAGTTCTGGTCAATTCCGGTCAAACCGGAAGTACTTTGAAATTCAAGATTATCCTAAAGAATATGTAATATTATCTAATTCACGTCTTCCAACTTTCAAATTTTTATCTGATGTAGAAAAGTTATTACAGGTGTTTTATTAATGTTTGAAATATTTGTTCTTATGAATATGCAATGAATTCTAATTAAAATTTAATTGTAAAACGATTCGTTCTACGGAAAATCTAAAAAAGGAGTTTTTATTCGTAAACAGACTGTAGATTTCAATAATGGAAAAAAATGCAATTTCGAACATTGGCGTAGGTACCCTTTTTCTTTAAACAAACCTCACACCCCGTGGTTACGCCTCTGGTTGAAATAGGAAAATAATGATTAAAGGTGGTACTTATTCAGGAACATGTATCCACAAAATTTCAATAAAAAATTCCATGTACTTCAGGAGATATAGAAAAAAATTAAA
Organism: Rhagium mordax; assembly: GCA_963680705.1. Taxonomy (NCBI): domain Eukaryota; kingdom Metazoa; phylum Arthropoda; class Insecta; order Coleoptera; family Cerambycidae; genus Rhagium; species Rhagium mordax. The sequence goes on along the minus strand of OY796660.1, from coordinate 57,779,847 downwards.
AAAAAAAGTAACTTCAACGCCCTTTATTTCTGAAACGGTTAAGTTTTATGTTTATTAAGGAAACCACATTAACTTCACATTTTCTATTAATTCTCAAATTATCGAAGGTACAATTCGGAGTTCGGACCACCCTGTATATTAAGGAATACCTAATATTTTTATAAAAAAATTTTGTTCACCTTAAATAATTTTGAGATATATAATAATATATTTAGATGATAATTTCAAGAATAAAATAAAAATCCATGGTACTGTATTTATACATGATTTAGTGTAAAATCGATATGTGACAAAGTCGCAAACTTTTCTACATTAAACATTTTTTAGGGAATAAGTATTTTTATCATTCAACTCAATTATACAAAATGCTCCATATTTATACCTGATTCACAATAGACATTCAACAATTTTTAGTTGCGAAAACTTATTGTCAAATGATTTCAAAAACGTTTTACTAGTAATTAAATTATCTATTTATATCAACTTTTCAAATAGTTTATAAATTACTTCATTTAGGTTTTATACAAGCATAATAATAACAAAATATCCAATTTGATACACTTATATTGATATTTCATCTTTAAACACATAATTATAAAATCTATTGGATATTTTAAATACCTGATAAAATTGGATTAAAAATTACAAAATTTAAAACGTCTAAAAAATGAATTATTGAAATAATTTTTTTTTAACTCACTACAAAAAATTCATATATTATGGCTACCAGTAAAAAAACGATGTCCCCAAGAAGATAGGTTTCCATTACATTCAATGCATTTTCTAGTTTTATTAATTATACGTTTTGGTACATTTTTTTTAAAACCTTTCCTAATATAATACTAGGAAAATCATCTCTAATAACTTATATTTCATGTCATCGGATGTAGTTGAGACAACTTCATAAACTTTATCTTTGACAAAATTCCTCTAAATAATTAATCACAGCCAGTTTTATCCGGAAACTTAAATTTTTTTGGTCTTGTATCCAAATAAAAACACACAAATTTTTAATTTCCCTCATAATGGGTATTGTTTTAAAAATGTGATTCTTGAACAGATTTTATTTATAAACACCTACATTAATCAAGAATTTTTACATCACAAAAAAAATAGTGGATCACTTACCTAAGAATTAAATTTTTGAAAAAAAATTGTGTTCATGAGTTACTTTCAGTTTTTAAAAAGTTAAATATCCTAAATTATAATAGAAAGAAGGCAATGCTGTATTTTTTGATATTATGAAGCTAGTAGCCGATCACACCTCAATCGCCGCCTTGTTATCTCCCAAGAAAGGAGACGCAACGCTGCAGTCACAATCGCCGTGGTTTTGGAACTATTGTTTGTCTTTGGCAAGCATAGGCCATGGTAATAACTTTTCTTCTATAAATGATTTAAAGTAAAACATAATTTCGATGAATTTCTCCTATCAAAACGAGGCAAAAGTTCATATTTCCATGGACCCAAAAACTACTGGCGATGCCCTTGGATTTAGCAAACAAAAATTTCCTCCTCGATAATCGCATTCGCGACTTTTAAATAATTCCCATTTGAAGTATGAACTTTAAAAATCACTTTAACATTTGTCTTAATACCCTTTTATGCAACAACAATCTATGATTTATCTTTTTATGCTGGAAGTGATTATTTATAGTGTAAATAGTACTTCTGTTGCACAACAGTTTGTGTACTTATTCTTATACTTCCAGGTGCTTCTTGCTCTTACTGTACTCTCCACTGCCAGTGCTTCCGTGATAGGTCTTGGTGCCCTGAGTTTGATAGCTCCAGCAGCTCCTGGTGCAGTAATTCAAGGTCCTTCAGCACAAGCAGCTGTATCTGGCCCTAATGGAAGCGTCATAACTTCTGCAGCTCAAGGAGGGACGGTGGCAGCTGCTCCAACAGTTGGAGGTGTTGTAACTTCAGCTGTTACACCAGGAGTTGTTGCAGTTGCTCCTGCAGCCCCGATTGTAGCAACCGCTCCGGCTGTGGTTGCTGCCCCCAGTGCTGTAATAGCGGGACCTTCAGGAACGGTATGTTTTTAAAATAAGATTTGTCTACATTTCAATAGTGTTTCATTGTTGAACTATGGTTTGAATCTTTGAAGGTGTAAAAGATGTATGTGATAAAGACTTTGATCACGTGACATTTATAAAAGTGAAATTACAAGAACTAACTTTTAATTCTTCATGAAGGAACCTAATATATTCCTTTAAAATATCATCCATATGCATTATGAGATAAAAGGAGCAAGAACAAAATTTTTTGAAGTATTACTTATTATTTTATTCAAGCAAGTCTTGCTATTGTATATTATGCAGCATAGTATAATTTAGAGTACGTTATTAATATATTAACATTATATATTTTATTATTTCAGATTATCACTAATGGCCTTCCTGCTGCCAACATTCTACCAATTCCTCATTGGCTTTTGGGATAACAAATGCTAGGATCTGTATCTCTCTCGTAACAATGTAGTCAACCCACAGATGTGTTCACCCAATCAATGGTTATTTATAAGTTTTTTTTGCAAATTCGTATAGTTAGAAGAATGAACTATACATTTAAATTTGTAAAGCATTTATGGAATAAAGTTTTACAAATTTATTAAGTTTTATTTTATTAATTTCGTACAATAATATCCAAATATAAATGCATTGTTTTAATCAACACTAACGCCAAAAAAGTAATCCAATATTTCATTTCTCCAAAGTTGTAAATAGATTCGACCATTGTACATTAAACATTAGACTATGATGTACCTCGAGACATAATGCTAGGATCTATTTTTGTTAATATTTACTTAGGTAATTTATTTATTAAGACTAACAACAGTTGGCAAACATAAACTCTTATATTAAAGGACAGTTGATGTAGAACGTTTCTTTGAAGCACAATAATTTTGATTTAACAAGTAAGGATAATATTTATTTTCACTAAATGTCGTTTGTGGATAAAGGAAGAATTATAGATATAGACCCCTGTGGTATATAAAATATTATAATATTTCCTGCAGATTAAACTTTGCTAACAAAATAACTATTTTGTGCATTATTTCTACGTACATATTTTGCGGCTTAAGCCACTGGCACTGGGGTTCAGATGTTTTTTTAGTTAATCAAAATATCACTTTTGTGCTTTTTTAGCATTTTTAATTTTTTGAAAATGTCTCGAAAATGTCAGTAATTTAAAAATGTCTACGAAATGGTCGTAAAATTCTCTAAATATTTTTCCATTTAAGAGTCTGTATCAGATGCAAGTCTCGACTCTACCACACCCCGCACAGGTCAGTTTGACATGATGCAGTCAAACCAAAACTACCGCGACTGCAGGTTGCAGCAGGTGCATATGTGTTTTCACAAATTCGTGAGAGATGGCAGCACTTTTAAGGCATGGACATGCACTTTTTGTTTTTCAAATAAATTAATTTACAGCTCATACCAAGAGTTGGGAAAAATTAATTTAAAAGTTAGAAGCAATGGATAATGTCAGAAAGTTAGTAAATTTGCCCAGAAAAATATAAAATGCACGCAGACAAATTTTTTTTCTTTTAAGAAAAAAATAAAGTTCCGACATTTTATACATATTTTAGATTAATCTGATTAAAATTGCATTCAAATCGGATAAGTTTTAAACGAGATATTCGAAAACTACGATTTAAGTGGGTATATGAGACTCTTAACAGCTTCTTTATCTCTAATAATCACCAAGATAGAAATACATGCACACCCAATTTGGGACAGACTGCAAAAGGGTGACAATTTGAAAACTTTCGGTCGCTATATCTCCTGAAGTAATTAGTATATAAAGAATCGCTCAAAACCGTTTCGGTAGTAAGTGAAGCACGCCAACCTACCCCTCAAGTTCAAGTACTCCAACTTCAAAAATCTTTAATGGCAACCTCCTGCTTGTGATGCCTCGTTACATAAACTACTATTATTTAATAAACTGTTTATAATAAATGTTCAAAATGATTTCCATTATTTTCTAGACAAAACATTATTTAATATAAATTACTTTATTTAGGCTTTAGGTATACAAGCATAATAACAAAAAACATACAATTTGATATACTCACATTGATGTTTCATCTCTAAACATACAATTATTAAGTTTATTGGATCTTCTTTAATGCATGATAAAAATTAGATTCAAAATTACCAAATTCAAAACGTCTAAAAATAAATATTTGAAAAAAAATTTTTTTGACTCACCACAAAATTCATTCATTGTGGTCACCAACCATAAACGATGTCCCAAAGAAGATGTACATTTAACACTTAAACTGTTTATATTATTATTATTTCTTAGACAAAAATATAGTCTGTTTCAAATACTTCTCTGGGAACAGAGAATTCAGCATTCTTGAATGATTCTTTGCCGCAATTCATTAATGGATTGAGGTTTGGTTTTATAAATAACTGACTTTAAGTAGCCCCATAGAAAGAAGTCCATAGGAATTAAATCTGGTAACCTTGGAGGCCATTCTATGGGTCCTCATCTGCCAATCCACTGCTTTGGATATTGCTCCTGTAATCACTGTCTAACTGGGAGTACGTAATGTGAAGGTGATCTATTCTGTTGAAAATGTGCAAATTTTCAGTCAATGCATGATTCCCGTGGGCGTTTATCTGATTTTCCAGCTCATGTACAATTAAAGGTTAGACGATTTCTTTCAGCATTTCAGGATAAATACTGCCATTTAAATTTCCATCAATGAATAATGGCCCGATGATGACATACCCTGGTAAGCCTGCCCACGCATTTATCTTCTCAGGATACTGTATGTGAAAACGTGGATTTTCATCACACCAATAACGGCAGTTCTGTTTTATTAACTTCTCGGTCATTCAAATGAAAGTTACATTCATCAGTGAAACAAATGTTTCTAACAAGTTGAGGCATAGCAATAATTGTGTTCACCATTAATTCACAGAACTCAATCCGCCGATCAGGGTTATCGTCACCAAGTTCTTGATATATTTGCATTTTGCACCGATGGAATTTGCGAAATTCCAATAATTTCCTAACAGACTCATGTGATATGCTTGTGCCGCTTGACGAGGCGACATTGTCGGATTCATGGCAAATTGCCCAAAAACCTTAATTTGGGCCGCTTCATCAAGTAACCTTGGTTGCGTTCTTCTTTTCATGTGCTACATTCGCAAAAATCAAACAGATGAATAACTCGGGGAAGCTACAAAATTCATTGATATGTGAAAACGATAACAAAGGACATGATGGGCAAAAATGTCGACGATGACCAATTGAACTTTTCACTACACGTGAATTTGTTTGTATCTAAGGTAAATCCCTGAGTTATTTATCTGATTGATTTTCGTGAATATTTCGATTCTGCAAAGGATCCCGCAAAATCCTTATGGGAAACGGCTCTCTGTCAAACTCTCTGAAACTTTGGATTCTGGTACACCTTGATGAGCAGATCAAAAGTCTCCATTTGCGCTAAATCCTAAAAACTCATGGTTTTAAGATATAGTCCTCTGAAGTTGGGCTTTACTTGTTATATCACGAGAATTCATAAATATATTTTTCATTCCATCACTTCAATAATAATATTTTCTTCATCTTCTTGTTGCCCTCTGTTACTTGTATCTAGCGTTGTCTGGATAGTTCTAGAGTGGAAATGTCAAACTAAAGTGCTATATCAATATTTTTTTATGTTCCGCTGATTTTGTGTTCTAAGTGCCATTGCCAATGACATTACAAAATGGTCGATGTGTCAATCAGTAATAATGATGATCGAAATCGCATAGTATAGGAGGAGGAAGTTCTAAGTCTATGAGCACGTTTCTGGCTAAAGCGGAGCCATTTATTTTACACGTTGTAACGAAGCGATTTTTCAGTTACATATATTCTGTTATTTAAAATCATTTTGTCACTTTGACACACCCTGTAACCTCTGGTAGTATGTAAGTTTGAATTATTTAAGTTTAATTTGAGTTGTACGAGCCATGGATAAACAAGAATTAAATTCAATAATGTTTAAATTCCCGATGCATTAAATAGTAAAAATCATTCGTTACTAAAGTTTGTTAGTAACCTTAATCCGGGTCTATTTAATCCGTTTTTTTTTGTAAGCCGGTTTAAAAATCGCGACTAGTTTACTTCCGTTGAGCAATAATTTTGATAACTATCCGAAGTTATATAATCCGCGTGAACTGGGCAGCAACCCTACCCAGCTTGAAATACATACTTGTTAGATTCCACCGTTCACCTCCCACGCACTAATTAGCTATAAAGGGCGAAATTAGTTTATGAAATCATGGGGAGCGCACTTGACCACGAGATTTTTCGTCTAGTAGCCCGAACAAGCAGATCAGTCCGTCAACACCGCACCGCAATTTTTAACTTCGAATCCGCGTGAAAACGATTGGAGTCTCAACGATCCAGCCCACAGTACATATTAGGAGAATTGACACTTCATTGCGTGAAAACGATTGGAGTCTCAACGATCCAGCCGACATTATATAATAGGAGAGCTGACCCTTCATTGCGTGAAAACGATTGGAGCATCACCGATCCGTCCGAGGGTAGAAATACATGAAATACGTCTTTTCGTAGTAGCACTCTAGTTTGAAGCCACAGGCCCCGTAAAAGTCTATCATTATTAATTAATAAAATCTCGCTAGTATCTTTGACTGCCCGCCGAAAGGAAATAAAATACTTGAAACCCGCGATCCGCGTTTTACTGGCCACGACGCCGTAAATACGAGATTTCCGTCGCTAATCCAATCTTGTTTACCGTATGCTCCCTTCTATAATACTCCGTTGGAAAATATTGCTAGCTTAAGAATTTCACGGTTATTTTGTACACAATATTGGTAATTAAATAAATGTTGTATATAGGTCTCTGAACACTCCGTGTTGTTATTTCAAGTAGGGAATATTTAATTAAACAGGTATTATCAATTGCTCAAGTCTGGTAAGATAAGCAATTCATTTCATGACCCCTGTATCACTCCGTTCTTCACTGCAGTTACCTAGGGATTTCTTGGAAACCGCCAAGAAATAAAGTGCTGTTTCTTGCACTATAAACAAAGAAACTGGCGCCCGAGATTCCGTGTAAAAATAAAGTTATTACAAAAGTTAGAAATACTGTTTGTGGAAGTAAGTTGCAAACATTACGGCTTGCGTAATTAAGCGTCATCACAACGTCTTTAGTGCAAAATGGAGGTACTTGAAGATGTTTCGGTTGTTTCAATTGCCGGACCTTTTTGAACTCTATGTATCAACGTATTTGGAAAATTTCAGACCTCTTTCACTTATATCATATTTTTTCGATATGTTACAAATAAGTTTTCATTACTATTTTTTAGTAATATGTTAGTTATGTATACTTAAATCTATTAATCTTTAAACTTGCCTAATATCTAATACTTAAGTAGGTATATCAATAAATGTTTTCTTGATTTTCTCAGAATTTTATTTCTGGGACTTAGACCGATTTGCATTTCTACTCTAACGTTAATTTGATGTCGCGCGTGGCCTAAATACCATAAAATAGAGGTGACATGAGCGCATGTGCCAACAGTTCATCATCAGCATCATCTATAATCTATGCCATTTACATGCAAACATACAAACTTACAGTAACCAAAGATTATATTATAGACCAAATCTTTGCAGTAACTTAACGCTACTGTAGAACGCACAGAAAGCCCAAATTCAGAGCGCTATATCTTAAAACCATGAGTTTTTAGAATTTAGCGCCCATGGAGACTTTTGATCTGCTCATCAAGGACTACCAGAATCCAAAGTTTCAGAGAGTTTAACAGATAGTAGTTTCCCATAAGGATTATGCGGGGTCCTTTAGAAATTAGTTGCCGGGCATAAGTGTGGCTTACATTTCCATCAGGATGCCTCTGGTTAAATGATCTGGCAGTTTTGAAGGTACAACGATTCTCAGAATCATAATATTATTTCAACACATTCAGCCAAGGTATGAACCATCATTAGGATTTGATAGGCAAATCGATCACAGCAATAACAATTAAGAGCTCAGAATGAATGTACGACAAATATTCTAGAAATTTTTAGAAATAATTTGCGAAAAAAATATTTAGTACATTATTTTTCTTTTATTTATTTCTTATTGATACAGCAAATAGGTACGAAGAAATAAGTAATTTTTGAAATTTAAATACGAATTAATCGAAAACCAATAGTTCAAGATAAGTTTTCTTGATAGCATTGGAAAGTACTCCTCAAGAGTTTTTCAATGAAGTATCATAAGCGGAGGGTTGCCATATAAGATTTTTGAGCTGAGTAGCTGGTATTAAGGGGGTAGTTGGCGTGCGCCGCTTATTATGCTATTCGAGTACTCCTTTCATATCACCAAAACTAATTCGAGTGATTCTTTATACAGTAAAGACCGAGGACGTTCGAACATGGGTATTAGTTTGCGCGTTTTACTTGTGCCCGTTGTAGGCAAGCGGTCACAGTGGTGGGAATCGTGGATCTCCGCGCTGTAGCCGATGGCTCTCGCGTCTACTGTTCCTTGTTTGGATTCTTTTATAATAATTTTTATTACACCGTAACACCTGCAACACTCGAGGTGCAGCGACAATTAATTTTAATGTTGTATTGTAGAATCACATTTTTGTTGCGAAAAAACAAACAATGGAAATATTTAAATGTGTTTTGAGATTTTTTTAAAATTACAATAATTAATCCTATCTAGGATGAATTATTGAAGTTAGAAAAATTTCGAAAAGTTGGTCCAGAATACGTAAATCAAATTTCTTTCAGACATGAGTTCTACAGCCCAACACGGTTAATGAGATACTAACAACAGTCTGCTGACTGCTGAGCACTGAGCAGTGAGTGGCCACAGCGCACTGCCGCGCCCTCCTCCTAATGAACAAATTTCGAACTGAGGCGAGTTGTCGGCCACTCGTATATTCGTCCCAATCCCTGTCGTGTTCGAAGCATCCTGGACTTATCTGTATATACATTACTTCCGGAGATATAGCGATCGAAATTTTTAAATTATCACCCTGTATAAAAATATTTTTTAATTTCAATATGTTATCGTTATGAAAAGTAATTGTTTTAACAGATTCGACAATAATTGCATTCTGAAGCGTTTTTAATGATTTCTACGTCCAACAGATTATGTTCAGAAGTAGAACATCAAAATAAAAGATATATCAAATTGGGTAACTTTGTTATTATTATGTTACCTATATAACGCCTAAATAAAGAATAAAGTTGTAAATAATACGTATCAAGCAAAGAAAGTAGATTAATTTGTAAGAAAATACATGACAAGATTATGATGAAATTGGAAAATTGTATATCTGATTCCAAAGATGTCACACTTGGTGTCTCTTAGGACTCAATGTTGAGTTCTCTTCTATATATGCTATTTGCGACCGATTTATCATATATGATCATAGAAGTAGTTTACTATGTTTACTGATGGCGCCATTATTACTGTTTCCGATACAAAGTGAAAATCATTTGTGACGAACTAAATATCTGGTGTTAACGAAATCTTTAATGATAAAAACAGTTTATATAAATTTTGAACAATTGAAGTTAAGAATTAACCAATAATTATGTCCTTCCACATTATCTTTCATTACACAACTTCTTTTAATAATTGAAGTTAACTTTGACAATATTGAATTTTCCGAGATCTCTAAATTTTTAAAACCATATCTTAGCATATAATCGTAAGACTTAAGTGAATTTGGTTTTGCAGAAAATGACATTTGACTATAATAATTTGCTATATTCTAAGTGATGGATTGTGAGCAATAATAGTAATATTACATATACAAATAGTATTGCTTTTAAAAAAATTCTCAAGTAAATTAATTCACGGAAACGAAAACATCTGACAAAAATAAGGCCTACAAATTTTAGTCAACGATAATATCCTATGCATAGATATGTGTCAATAATGTTTGACTTATACAGGGTAGTCTTTCCTATTAAAAATATAAAATAGTGCAGAACACGTTTATATTCACCAGACCTCTATAATTTTTTAAAATTAATAAACTAATATCATTTTAAAAGAAAATGACTTTCTGTAGTGAATGTGGTACTAGTTCATTTGGAATTGTATGTTTATCTCTCGTTCTTACTTGTGTGATTTTACACAGCACTTGGTACGATCAGCAATATTAGCTGCTAATATTAGTTGCCTTCTCCAGTTGACCATGTTAAGAAAATTTCCAACAAAATATTAAAAAGTCTAAGTATAATTTTTTTCAATTTAATTTCAAAAAAATGTGTCAATAATATAATATAATCAATGGTGTATAATATAATAATTTTTATATGAATACATTTTTAATCTTCATTTTACAAACTCCGAAATATTTCCTTGTGATAAATCAATTATCCGTTTTAATTAATTCTCCTGGAAATTCTAAAAATGTATTCCCACGCCCTCAAATCACAACAACTGATGCAATGTAGAAATTCATCATTATAAATTAACATCACGACATGTGCGACAAATGTGTAAAGAGGGCGTGATGAATTCAATAAATTTTAAATGAAGGTTTATCAAGAAGGATGTAGGATATAAAAGAATCAGGGTGTTCGTGATATTTTACAGTTTACGACAGCAGCCCTCAACATGAACACATTGGTAAGTGTCTTTGCTTGATTTCAAAATTTCTAAAGTTATTCCCCTCTCTTATCTCGTTAATTTTTATATTTTGTATATTATTTGGTGTTTTAAATATGAATTTTGTGTAATTTTTACATAGACTATGAATTTTATACCACAATTTTTATTAATTCTTAAATACGAGGGACATCTACTAACTCTTTATTGACATATTTTCAGAAATTTCTATTCGAAATTCAGAATACAATATGTTATAATTTAGCGTTTCTTTTAAAATAACTGAGGTATAAAAAACAAATAAAACTATACCAACGTTAAAACTGGAAATGAAATCGAATATAACTAATTCCAAGAAACTGAATGGTGAATTTTGTATGATTCCTTTTTCATTTGATGCAAACAATTGCAACAACTAAGTAAGACAAATTCTTTTAGAAATAACATTATTATTTTACCGTTATTGATATGTTTATACAGTGCATTACAATGAAAACTATCCACTCTAAATAATTTTGGATATATTGATTTTTTTCAAAAAAACGCAAAAACACGTCAAAAAGAAATATTAGGGGGACACTTTCTTATGAGTAGAGGTAGGATTAGCTCCACCTTTCATTCCTAGAGCCACCATTACAATTTTTTAAATGGAACACCTCACTATTTTTTTAGATAATTAGTTTTCCCTCAAAGAGCTTAATGGTGATGTACTTTTCAGCACATTCAGATTCACATTTGATGACCTAAAAAGTGATTAACAATAATTTTCATATATTTTTAAATTATCTCGAGGACTTCTGTTCAGGCCTGAAGCCAAAACAATCATTTTAGTTATAAGATTTTTACTGCAACTACTGTGAATCCCATCTTGATATCTAAAGTAACTGAGTTTTCCAATCCAAAATAGTGGATTTAGGGAGTAAAATTTAAAAAAATTAACTTGTTTCATAAACCTCCATTAATAATTTTGATATATTTTTTGAATTTTTGATTTTTTATTTTTACAATAAAATATTAACTTTTCTGCTGTTTTTTGCTATTATAAGGAAACTTTTTTGTTTCCCAGCGTCCTGATGAGGATAATAATACGTTCGCCAAACAACCCATTTTTTTCGAAAAAAAAAAAAAAATTTTGACTGATCAATTATAATTATTTAATCTAATAATGACACTAACACATATGACGTGGTATCAAAATTACATACCTCAGAATTATTATTGACTAATATCTGCCACCACCTTAAATTTAATAATTTAATTAGCCATTTTTAATTAGTATAGTAGGTACCTATTATTATTTTGCATATCTCCGATTTCTACAGTTGACATGCTTTAAAGTGGCAAACATTTCATTATCCTAAAAACTACCTCAGCAATAGTTTGCTCTAGAAATATAAATTCTTTCATATTCTACTAGTTGTTAGTTTATTTATTCGTTTTGTGAGGTTTTATAAATGTTGTAAAATAGTTAACGTTTTAATTATTTATGGTTTCTATTAATACCATGATATAGCGTTTTTAAAATAAAAAATCATAGAAGGCTATTAAACCCTTGTATAATATTTTGGTTGAGGTATATAAAAATGTAGAAAGTACGAATAGAAAGAGCAAACATTTCTGGTAAATGGAGTGAAATTAATTATACGAAGGAATGCAGTGCAAAAAAATTTAAAATATCACGGACAAACTAATTCTTTTAAAAATGAACTGGCATTTTTCCACCTCAGTGAGCAAACGGTTTGCTCAAAGATCTACTCGCAGTTAAAATATATTTTTTACGCATTTTTTTAATATTTATAGTCATATTCACACATGAATTCTTGCAAAATAATAAACGTAAGATATCGACTTTCATGTTTTTCGCATTACCTATTAGTGTCGTTCCCCTTTTATGAATCTACCTGACAATTAGCCTTTCACTCATCCCTCCATATGCACAACCAGTAAGATATTTATACTTGGGAAGATTATTAAAATTATCACTATTATTCCAAGGTACATACCTACTAATACGTTGAAATAAAACAAATCAATACATTTACCAAGTTTGTATGTTTATTTAGCACAAATGGATAATCAACTAATTATTTTAAATTAAATTAAAACGCAAAATATCATAAAAATGTGTAACCCTTAAAACCAAAGCCAAGGCTACCTGAAAGTGGATTACTCATTTTAAAAATTGCAGTGTTAGAGCTAGGGTTCGAACCCAGTTCACGGTATAAAGTGTGACAAGCATGCTCGCTATAAGAACAATGTTACAATTTTAACCGTGCATTTTTAAATGCTTTGTTAACTGCCTCTCAAGTCACCGAAGTAACTCTCGGAAAATTCTAGGATTTCTAGAAATGGAATGGATTGATTTGTTCAATTTACCTATTCGAAAGTGCAATCTTCGAAAGTTGAATTTGGAAAAAAATTATTCATCGATATTTTCTTTCAATTTAAGATATTTTGATAATGCTTTTCGTTAGCTCATTTTTGATAGAGAGAATTAAAGAAGTGTGACCTTCACTCAAACTTCTTTACACGCCTATACAGCAATTTTTTATGAAGTGCGTCCAACATTTTTCAATATTTTATTACTTTATTTTTTTTACATGGTTCTCTTTTTGAACTTGCCTAACCGGGACACCTTGTATATGTGTGATATCACGTGAAATGTTGTTTCAAACTTGTACAAGGTGATTCCTATAATGTTCTCACCTCAATTTTTTGGTTTGCCTTTGAAAATAAAATAAAAACGTTTAACGTAACTTATAGCGTTTTTTCGAGAATTTCGAAAATTTCAACAAAATAAACAGTTGGAAATCAAATAAAAGTGGGAAAAACAAAGCAATGTTTTTTTAAATGGAATGAAATGGAATACTTTTACAATTTTGAAAAAGGATAAATTTTGTGTCCAAAAACTACATATTATTTACCTTCATATTTAATAAAATACTGAAAACTTAAATAATTTGTAAGAGTAAATTAAATTTTATTTAGATTTAACAAAGAAAATATGTAACATCCAAACAAGCAAGTAACATCAAATATCTTAACGAACAAATAACATTTATATTTAAAGGAACTATTCAAAATGTCCTCCATTATTTTCGACACAAATAGTATATCGTTTATACAGGGTGAACCCCAGCGTATTTAATTTATTTTAAGGGGGGGTTTCTGTTGATCTTTGGAATACGAATTAGGAACAAAAAAATATAAAAAAGAAAGTTGAAAAACTGACCTAACTTACATAAAAGTGTCGATATTGAACTTTCGAGAACCCCTGTATGTCTCCTCCGAGTCATTTATGATGTGAACATGTTTTGTTTATCCAAGTTCTTTGAAATTGCAATGGTATAGGTAAGTTGCTAAAGTTCTCAAAATAAAGGTTGCTTTCATAATTTTTTTTCCCGAAAACCACACAGCCTATTTCTTTAATTTTACTTACCATTAAGGGACCTACCATCCCTTAAAAGAAAAAATAAGAAATAAGTTGGGGGTTCACCCTGCATACAGTGAGGAACAGCCAAATGGAATCTTCATATTTTGACACATGTCAAGCAAATGCCGTAACATATCAATTTTAGATTCTGGAATGACATCCTGTGACATAAAAATTTCATCCCTAAATTCAACCCCCTTTGAGTGACCGTCGCAACCCCCAAATTTATAAATGGGAAGTATGGGTTTGTGAACCTCATTTGAAAGATATTTTAATTCTCTATTCAAAAACGTTATTTTAGACATTATTGCAAAAATTTACAGTAAAAATAAATAAATTCATGTAATTGACGAAATTCGGTACAAAAAACTAAAAACTTAATAAGTAATACCGTTTTGTTTTTTGGTGTTGATAATCAGAAAGTAAACAAAAACTACTTTCAGTGACCCTTTTTCGCTAGTATTACATTATCAAAAACGAAACGGTATTAATTATTCCCGAAATTAAATAATACATCTTCTAGTAATAATAATATAACTGTTCAAAACAATTCCCTATTTATTAATCCGTTTACCACGGAAGAGATGTTAGATTTACTGACAAAGAAATTAAAAAATAAGAAATCTTCCGGTACAGACGATATTCCTATGTTTCTGATCAAACAAGTTTTAAATTTCAATATTGAGCCGATTACATATCTTGTGAATATGTCTTTTGAAGCTGGAACCTTTCCTGATTGTTTTAAAACTGGAAAAGTTGTTCCTGTTTTCAAGAAAAGCGACCCAAATTCACTAGAAAACTATAGACCAGTTACAGTGCCTCTAGGTTTTTCTGAAATAATAGAATATTGTTTTTCGGATCGATTGTTTAAATATCTAGAAAAATATCAAATTTTGACAAAAAATCAACATGGATTTCGTGGTGGCATGTCAACTACTACGGCCATGCACTCACTTTATGAGAATATTTTAAATTTCCTTGAAAAGAGCGAATGTCCTGTTGGGATTTTTTGTGATGTCAGCAGGGCATTCGATTGCGTCGATCATAAACAATTAGCGTCAAAACTTCATGATTATGGAGTAAGAGGTGTAGCAATAAATTGGGTTCTGAGTTTTCTTGAAAACAGGAAACAATAGATAGTATAACATATAACAATCAAAACGGTTTTGAAAGAGCTACCTCTGATTGGTCTTATTTAACAATGGGAGTACCACAGGGTTCGGTTTTGGGCCCTGTGTTATTTTTAATATATATTAATGAAATAGATTCTCTTTCTTCTGATGCACATTTTACGATATATGCTGATGACACATCTTTAATAATTTCAAATAAGACCGACGAAATTTTAGAGCTGAATTGCAATAATTTATTTAATAACATTAGTGAATGGTTCTTCCAAAATTCATTGTATTTCAATGCCGAAAAAACCCAGATTTTAAGATTTCATAGTAGCCAAAAACACTGTGAACTGTTAAATTTTAATATAAACAATAGTACCTTAAGTACTACAGCAAAAACAGCTAAATTCTTAGGTCTGCAGTTAGACGAAAACCTTAACTGGAAAGTTCAGTGTGAAGCCGTAATTTCAAAGCTTGCCTCCATTACCCATTTATTTCGAAACCTAAGAACGGTTCTTTGTACACAACAACTTCTTTGTCTGTATTACGCACAAGTTGAATCTCGTCAAAGGTGCGTCAAGTATGCGTCTTTAGTTTTTATCTCTCAAAAACGTGTTTTAAGATGCATTGCTGATGTTTCAAATACCCATTCGTGTAAAAATATTTTTAAAAATTATAAAATTCTAACTTTACCAAGTTTGTATATTTTCGAAATGTGTATATACGTTTTTAGAAATAAGAAAAATTTTATTGTAAATAATCAATATCATAACGTCAATACGAGGCAACAATATAATTTTCACGTCCCTTTTGCCAGATTGAATACTACTTTTAAATCTCCTAATTGTGTAGGGCCCAAATGTTTTAATTTGTTACCTGATGACATCAAGTTAATCAAAACTGAACGCTTATTTAAAATTAAGCTAAAAGAATTTTTAATTTATAAATGCTTTTATTCTGTATCTGAGTATATTGGTGTAACCTAGTTTGTAAGTTTTGTGACTATTCCTATACATGTATTGTCAGAAGGAAAATAAATTATTATTATTATTATTATTATTATTATTATTAAGTTTTTAGTTTGTTGTACCAAATTTCACATGAATTTATTTAGTTTTACTGTTAATTTTTGCAATAATGTTTATTTTTGAATAGAGAATGAAAATACATTTCAAATGATGTATCACAAACTCATACTTCCCATTTAAAAATGTGTGGGTTGCAACTGTCACTCAAAGGAGGTTGAATTTAGCGATGGAATTTTTACGTTGCACGATGTCATTCCAGAATCTAAAATTGACGTGTTTCGGCATTTCCTTGACATATGTCAAAATATGAAGATACTGAATTCATTCGATTTGGTTGTTCCACACTGTATATTATTCATTACATTTTGTAACATGCTGGATTTATTTATATTTTTCTATATCTGCCGAAATTTCAACTTTCAATTCTTCTACACTATTATTTGTATTTTTATAGACTTCAGTTTCAAGTGTTCCCATAAAAAAGCATCAAGTGGATTTAAGTCTGGGCTTCTTGGATGGCACTATATAGTTCCATGCCTCCCTATCCACTCTGAGTATTTGTTATTTAAAAAATTCCGAACAGGTATAATATTGTGCACAGGCATGGTGCCAAATAATATAATTTAAGAGACCTATATAGGACCACTATTCTGTCAATACGTTCCCATATTGCATTTTGAAGTAAATTAAAATATCTGACTCCAGTCAAAGCTTCATTAAAGAAAATAAGACTTGTTTATTATGTCACACCACACTCCTATTAAATTTTTTCCTTGGAATTTGATTTCGTATATTTTATGTGGATTTTCTACAGGCCAGCAAGCGACGAAATTTTCTTCACTTAAAATTAATTCAAATTTATAGTAGTATGTGTTTTAGGCTATAAAAACAATGCTATTTTCCAAAACGTTCTTTAACAATTTAAATTAGTTGAAAACTACTCCAATCATATTTCATTCCAAATATTCTTACGTAAATCTCTATTTTCATACTTTTATTTCCAGATATTCCTCACTTTTGTAGCCCTCTCCACAGCCAGCGCCTCCATCATCGGCCTTGGACCCCTAGGCTTGATCAGCCCTATTGCACCAGGTGTAGTTATTCAAGGACCTTCAGCACAAACAGTTGCAGCTGGACCTGACGGAAGTGCTGTAGCGGCTGCAACTCATGGTGGTATAGTCGCCACCGGAGCAACAGGTGCTGGAATTCTAACAGCCGGCCATGGTATTATACTCGCTGCTCCTGCTATTGCTGGTCCAACTGTCGTTGCAGGACCTTCCGGAACTGTAAGTTTAGTAATAAGAAACGTGAAATTGTGGAAACACGCACATATGTCTAAGCGAAACCAAGATCGTCGAATTTATTTTTGTCACCGATGAAATAGTTGTTCAGCATAATAATTTAGATAATAATGAGAGCAGATTTTTTATGACCCTACAGAAAGTTACGAAAATATTTTAATTAAATAATTTATTTATGTATTCCTTACATTTTAGAACAAATATTGATAATAATTTTTTTTTCTTTAGATTATTGCCAATGGTCTAGCTGGCGCCCACGTTTTAGCAGCACCTCGTCTTCTCATAGGATAAAAATATGTGTCATAGTCTGTGCCTGTCTCGTCACGATGTAATGGACAGTTCTTTCCATGCTGTGTTCAATCGTACCTCTATATGTAGTCAGTCATCTTTGCAAGTTATAATAAATATCGTTGATCAACTGTATCTTTGAATTTGTAAATATATGTAAATAATAAAATTTTACATATACTTTTCCATGATTATTTTCTAAAACTTATTTGTGGTATCGTTTAATTTTCTTTCTTTTCCTATTTGGGATTTACTACCGCATTCTTGAATAGTCCCAGATAATCTAAAAAATATCTGGATTTAATAAAAGTACGCTTTACGCCTGTGACTTTACGTCAAAGAAATAGTTAAGATTTTTTCAAAGAAATACTTAAGATTTTTTTTTCTTTTTTGACGTTATCTGAATAAAATGAAAATAAGTTAAAAACCATGTTTCTATTTATTCTAAAAAAATTGGAAAGAAGTGCGAGAAAATTGAAAGACTTATCTAAATTGCATATTAATCGAATCGAAAATTGTATAATGATATAAATTGAGAATATGTTAAAGAATAGCTATATTATTTTTTTAATATTAAAATTGAGAATGGCTTGTTAAATTGATTTAGTTGCGGATTTTCTTAAAAGGAACATTTGTCTGTTACTTTAAGTCTGTTATTGGCTATGTCAATTAGCCTTAACATTCATATTTGATTTAGTATTAATATTTTAAAAAATATTAGAACCCGTAACAGACGATATTTCAATGTGGGTATTTACATTTTTTACTGGACAACGTACCTAAAACCACACATAGTTGTAGATATATAAATATCCATTAATTCTAGTGGTTTCCTATGAAATGTGACCTTTTTATACTGCTCCACCCTACATATCTATGAATTACTTATAATAAAAAATGTAGCAAATAAGTAAATACTGTATAATACAAGGCTAACAACAATAATCAATTAACGATTTCATTGCAATCCATGCGTTTCTTTGCTTCTGCATTCACATGTCAATGCATGAGACGCGACAATATATTCTGTGTATTTAAAAATTCCAAGTGACCAGCAAGTTTTAATATTTATAAGATTTTAATCATAAATTAAGGAAATATTATTTGTGTTACCTACCTGTTATTAATAATGAATAATATCTACGTGAAATAAATGCAATAAAAGCTTACAAAGTTAGCAAAAAATAGCCCAAACAGAAGATTTTAAAATACACTGCTATATTTTTTCTGTGTAAAGGAAACTTTCAAAAATGTCCTTTAAATGGCAATCACCATTTTTGGATAAGTCAATTACCAGAACAATTTTTACATGTATTGTAAAGGGTGGCCCAATGTAGTTACACATTTTGAAGTCTAATAACTTTGCCTCTGAAAAACCTATAGGTAAGTTTTTGGTGTTGTTCGACAGAAAAACTCAAAAAGTTTTTTTGTGTTGCAAAAAATACAGGGTGTACCAAAGTATAAAATGATTTTAATCAAAATATGGAATTCAAGAAATTTAATAACAAGGGAAACTAACATAATAATAATAATAATAATAATAACTAGCCTAATTTTTAAAAATTGTGTCTAAAAGATGACCTTCTCTTCTTGAACATTCTTCTACTCTAGATACCATATTTCGCATAACATTAGCAACATTAATGGAGAAATATTCCGTATTTCTGTTCGAATATTTTCTTTTAATTCGTCGATATTTTGCGGATTATTGATGTAAACCCTAGATTTTCAACAATAAAAGTGCGAAGATTCATTTTTCGAAACCGGCAGTACGTTCTGTCTATTTGTACTGTCTATTTGACAATTATAACAATTATAAATCTCTATGGTTACGCTTCAAAAAACTAGTAGTATACAGAATGTAACTTTACGTAGTTATTTTTTTACTTGAATTTTTATACTTTGGTACACCCTGTATTTTTTCGCAACACAAAAAAACTTTTTGAGTTTTTCTATCGAACAACACCAAAAACTTACCTATAGGTTTTTCAGAGGCAAAGTTATTAGACTTCAAAATGTGTCGCTACATTATGGGCCACCCTTTATAACAGATATTTTTCGAAAAAAATTGTTTTAAACCGTTAAAATTTAATATCATCGTCGATTTTCGGGTATAAGGATGTGGAAGGAACAAGACACTTTTTTAACATGTACTGGGTATCATCAGGAATACGTTTCTAAATTTGTTACATTTGTTGACCTACTTAATACATTTACAAAAGCTCTTCTACCAAAATTTTATTAAAATCCATCAATTATTTGTGAAGTTGTTAAAAAAAGAGAAACAAGTTATGTAAACTAATAAGATATGTAAACTAATAAGGTTTTTTTTTCATCTGAACGATAAAATCGGAAATATTCACTAAAATGTAGATACTAAAACTAAGAATTAAAAAAAATAAAATAATAAAGTGCTTCGAAGCCCGCCAAACATACGAGATATACGAGATACGTGTTCCTAATGATAGCCAGAACATGTTAATAAAAATCATTAGCTTTCTTCCAGTTTCTTATCCTCGAAAAATTCCGATAATATGACTCCACTAACAAAAAATAAAAAATAGTCATAATTATGTATTATTGTCAAGTTTATGTCGGAAATATTTTTGTCAGCGTCAGAAATTGCGCATGAACAACTAACGCACTAACAACAAATTTGAACTCGGATGCTGGTTCAGGAAATAATTTTTGAAACAATTTATTGAAAGAAACTGATTTTCATAAAATATTAATATGAAAAATAAAATGATATAATTTACACATGAAATAAATTGTTAGAAAAATTTTGTCTTTAAGTTATTTTGTCAAATGGATAAAAGATAATTATTGCAGACGTATAATTAATTAATCTAGTTTCTTAAGTTTTTCTTCCTCAGAAAAAAGGATAACTTTATGTAAATTTTACATATTTAAGTAGTGTACAGAGTGATCCAAATTCGACTCAAAAAAAGCTCAGTTTCTTAAAAATTATAGATGTTATGCATAAACTGTTAGTGATCAAAAGGAACTTATATTGATGTCAATTGTAAATTTCTATTACATCGATCAATTCTAGGCGTCTACACATTATTTTAAATTTTTTTCCGTTAGCACTCAATTTTCTCTCGAACTCTCGCAAAGCCTTGTTGTATAAAAGGTTTGTTTGAACTTTTGTTCTTGTGATATAATAAATGAATACATTTATTATTTCTGCAATTATGTTATCAGTGCGAACATATTTTCTTATATCATACATGATTTCGTATCATGAATGCATCTTCATTATTTCGAATAATAGTTTTTAAAAGTGTTTAAAAGTTTTTCGATGTGGAATTTCACTATTAAGATATCTTCCTCAGCAAGAGTTGCATTTTTCTTGCTGCTTCTATACAGGGTGGGGCAATAATGCGTCGGACTTCGATAACTCGAGTTCTATGATAGCTAGAAATTTAAAAAAATACAAGTAAACTAGACAAAAAAGTCTATAACCGGAAATCATTTTTGAATATACAGGACGAACCAAGACGATATTACAGGATCAAGTGCCTTTTTTTTAATGGAATGCTATGTATATCAGTACATTTTTTGGAGCTTCTTTCTGGACTTCCCATATAATTATTGATTATCTCCCAACGACTTGAATGTAATGGATTTTTTTGTTGAAATAATGCAGATGCATGTCGAAAAAATCACTACACGTTTATTTCCATTAATATAACTATGATAGTCATTATTGATAAATAAATTAACTTACGTATGAATATCAGAAAATTCCTAATATCTAATGAATTATGAAATTTTTTCCAACGACGCGACGCCGACGGTATAATTTAAGCTTTTCTTTCAATGACTATTTCACTCATCTTAAAATTATCACATAATCTGACCAATCACAAACGAAAGACAGCTTGTATTATCGAGAAAACACCGACTGTCTTTTAATTCTAATTGGTCTATCAGCGTGGTGTGTTCAACGACGTAACTATGGATACGGATGGTAAAGCAAAGTTTGACAGTCTAATAAAAATTAATTATAGATAGAGACAGACGTCAGACGTCAAAATGAGTCGCTTCGGTGCTACTTCAAGTGAAGTTATCAACCAAAATATTTGCTCGTGAAATATTCTAATAATATACCACTCGTGACTGAATTTATCTTATAAGTCTGTCTTTTATTTCCAAACTCAACTGAGTTGGTGTTTCCAAGCAACTCGTTAGAAATAAATCGACAGACTTATCGCGAAAAGTCAAGCTCTTGTGGTATTACTGCTGAAAATTTCATACCAGCATTTTTCAACCAATCAGAAATTTGATTGTTCCGTTACTATAGCAAGCCAAAAAATTTCCGGAAATTATTCTCCTCCTGGAGTCAGCAGTGATTGCAGTGGAAATTTTTTGACATTTAAGAAGCATGACATTAGACATCAGTGTGATTTAAAAGCTGTCATTTTATATATTTTTATTTATTAATTTCAAAGTTTCATTTACTTCTCTGATAACATGTTCATTTTCTTTTCCAAAACTAATCATTTTAAAACACTACAATAAATCCAAAGAAGTTTCGCGTCAACTAAACAATTAACTCCAAATGTGACAAAACTGTTTAAATAAAAACGAATGAAAGTCGTAGCACGGCTGGCATGGTGTTCTTTACAATTTTCATTCCAGCGATTTTAATTCAAAGTCTCAGACTTGATTTTTAATTTTATTCATAATTTAGGTGTGAAATTTTCTTACCGAATCCCCCACATGCTTCAATTAATAACCGGAAATTTTTCTCGTGCACAAATTCTTTAAGAAAACATAATAATAATAATAATAATAATAATAATAATAATAATAATAATAATAAATTGTTTTATTTGGTGAAGTTCAGTCCGGAGGATTGCTCTTACACTCGTCTTCGGCTCGATTAATTTTCAAAAAATGTGTGCTTTCCAAAAATTTACTGTAATAATTCAAGCACTAGAGAGATTACTAGTGAAAACTTAGTATATTATATTATCATAGTATAGTCTATTATATTTATTATTGCACTAGAAAAAAATTCTAATTTGATTTATCCATCCCGATTGTATAACCAATTTCAATAGATTTCTGATGAATGCCATATGTTCAGGTTCTAAAGGTACGCCAGAATTTATTGAAAAATTTTTTTACAAGCTAAAGACCAGAGCAAGAAATTTGTCATTATTATTGTATATGCCACTACATTGATGAAATTTGAAAAAAATATGAGAGTTAAGGCATTCTCCAAAACCGTCCGCAGTGTATGAAGCTATAAGCTGTGTACGAGTTACAGATATTAAACATGACAATGCAATATTTGATATTATAATTACCGGCGACAATTAAAAGTAATATTGTTTTGATGATTTTGCTCAATCACTTACATTCATTATGTACGTTTTGAGGCAATAATCATAACATAATAGCATATATTAACACTAAGTGATAAACCAAGCTCTATATCTCTAACTCTACGATATACAAGATAATAAATAGAACCTAGTGTTAGGTAGCTCTTTTTAAAGGGCTGTAGCGTCCTTGGGAAGCATTTTCAGATATATGTTTATATGATCTTTTTTCCTTATAATCCCGAAATATTTCCCTTTCCTTCTGAAACACTATTTTATCAGAGCTACATATTATATTATATGATATTTAATAGAATAGACCATTGATTAAGGATTCATTCCTTAATCAATGATATAGACTAAATGAGTTTAAAATAAAAATATCATTTTGTTTAGAAATATAGGTAACTGAGAATTGATCATATGTAATTAGAGCCTCATCTAGTTGGTGAACATTTTTTAATTATTGCAAATAGTAAAATATGAAGTTTTAATTAAATAATGTTAACCTTAAATAAAACAACTTGCTCTTTGCAAACAAAATATTGTATTTCAATTGAAAATTCTTTGAATGTCATTAAGGTAAGCTAAGATGATACAGAATATTATATTGTAATGATCTTATACGAATATAGATACTAATATTTATTAGTGGCGATTGGTGAAATTTGTAAAAAAAATTCACCCAAGTTTTCAAAATCATGAGCAATCAACAATTGATTTTTTATGAAGTTATATCATTTAAAAAGAAATATAAATTATCTTATGTAAAAAAATTTAATTTCTTAATTGAAAAAATATTATTTGCAAATGTTTTAACAATTTTGTTTGTCTTCACTTATCTTAGCCTTGAAAATCATGCTTTAAAGTGTCATTGGATCCCATACTTCAATACGAATATACGAATAATCAAAATTTCACTGGTCGCCACTAATCTTGATATGTTCACTGTAAATGTCAAGAAGCAACAAATACACTTGATTATTGATGAATAAATAAGTATAAATATAAAACATGTAAAAGCATAACATTTGCACCATCACCTCTTTGTATTATATGACTAGTATTTATTAAATATATAAAAAATTAATTATTTTTATGATTCACATCTCTTCCGTATCTGTTCCATAACACCGAGTAAGGATCTTCAATGTTTTGCGAAACACCAAAAGGTAGATGACTATTGTCTGAAAGAGGTGTTACAGATGACAAAGGCACATTTGATAACTTGATTTGTGAAGCATCTATTCCATATTTAGTCAACTGAGCTCCTATCAATCCATTTTGGGAAATACTATGTTGAATAGGATTTGTATTTCTTAACAGAGGTACATTAATTCCACTACGCTCTGGTTGATTGAAAAGCCCATTAATTTCCACGCTTCTCCCAGAATTTTCAGCAAATTGAGCAATGAATCTTTCGTCAGTATTTTTTATACTGTTATCCAAAATTACTCTGTCTATTTCGCTGGGTCTTTGAATATTTGGTGACTCTGTAGGTGAATATAGCCCTGGAGCTCTTGGAGTTGAAGAAATTGTAACTGTGGATCCCAAGTTGATTGTTCCGGCTGAGTTCGGTCCTATTTCTGATGGAATAATATTAGCGGATGGTATAAGCGATGGATTTATAGTTAACTGTCTATTGTCATTCTGGGTGACTTGCGGTGGTAATAGTTCTTGATTAGGTACTGTTGGAGGAAACAGTGTGGAAGACACAGATAATTCTGGCCGTATTGTCGAAGAAAATTGCACTGCATTTCCTATGTTGTTAACAACTCCATAAGACGAGGCAGGTTTGACTAATGCAGCTGGTTGGTCAATATTAACAATTTCTCCAAGATTTGCATTGTTGGCTGATAATAAATGGGAATTAAATTCGTCTTGTTGGTTTAAAAGTGTGATGGGTGCTGGAGTCGATAAAGTTAACTGTGGAGAAATTTGATGATTTAGTCCCAAGTCGTTTGTAACTGGAGGAACTATAGTAGATGGGAATGTTTTTCCTGATTCCCAGACCGAAGGTGGAGCGATAGTACTAATAGGAGAAATACTTGCAGAAAGAACTGGGGGTCCCACTGTGACAGTTGATAATGCTGGTTGCACCAAAATCGATGCAGTAGCTACCGAATCTGGAATAACATCAACAACAGGAGCAGCAAATAATGGTGTTGTTACTGATGCCACTACTGGAACTGCTCCCACAACTGGCGTTGCCACTAATACTCTGGCTGGTTCTGAAAGAATCCAATATTGTCAATTTCATAACTAAACGTAAAAAATATTATATATAAATACCTGATATTGTCGTAGAAGCCGGCCCAGACACCACGGAACTAGATCCTCTGATTGATATGCTACCCGAAGGACCAATCAAATCTGAGGACTGTTGGGGTTCGAGTATCGGTGCATCTACAATTTCAGTTTCAATAATATGAGGATCGGGTTGTACTATTTCAATTGTGTGCGCCAATGGAATAGCTGGAGCTGCTACAGCTGAAACGTGCACAGACGGAGCTGCTGAAACTGAAACTACATCAGGTTCGGCAACTACAATAGGTTCTAGAGTGTCCTGAATGTGAATAGCTCCTCCTTCAGCTTCAGCTGTGATGACGCTTCCATCTGGACCTTTAATAATCGTTTCTAAGTTAGGACCTCTGTATAGTCCACCCACTCCTGGATGCACTGGCAGTTCATGTAAAGAACCTTCAGTAGTTATCACGTAGCCTAAGGCTAGCACCAGAACCTTGAGAGTGGACAGTTCGTATTAATTTGAGTTATAAACATTACAAAATACGTGAGATTTCTCAATTTATTGTTCCACAGCATAACATTAAACATGTCTTTTATCTATTGACAAGTTTGTTTGCTTTAGAATTGACATATAATTTAGGTTGTGGACAGTGTGAAAATAAACAAGAAAAAGGGTTATTAATTGTTTACTAGAATATTGTGATTGGAAAGCTTCAATGGCCTTTAATCGCCTTAGATTAATATACAGGGTCCAGAATTTTTTCCTTTAACATTGTCATTTGCCGCAGCTGAAATTTAATTTTTACAGGGACTATTTTTGGGTGGGTAACTATTTTTAGAAAATGTAACGATTTATTTAAAAATAAAAATGTTATGTAAACAATCATTTAATTTATGATCATGGAGATGGATGGATAATATGTGTAACTAATGTATGTAAAAAAATATCAGGTGCGCCTACTTGATACCTCTTACATTACTAGAACTTTTTTGCTTTCAAGTTCAATGTTTGAAAAATAATTGAAAATATGTCAAAGTTCCATTCTAGAGTTTTGGAGGAATTAAATTTCGTACGCGTAGGCTTTATGAAGAATCATTCAATGATGACAGACAGATTCCCCGTGATGAAACCTTCGTCATTTTACACATCTGAGTTCGCGAGAGAGGTACTTTTTAAAAGAATTTAAGTGATTCTGGGAGACACCGCACCACTCGCACGTAGAGGTAAAGGAAAGGGTCCTGGAATTAGTAGAAGTTAATCCAGAAACCAGCACCAGGAGAATTGATTGCAAGAGGGCATTCCAAAAAAATGGGTTTGGGAAGTTCTTCGTAAACAATTGCTTTATTCTTACCACCTACAAAGAGTCTAGGCATTAAAACGTGAGGATTTTCAACCCAGGATGAAATTTTGTCAATGGTTGAGGCGAAACTGTTCGAAATGTTCAAGAATTGGAGTAGAGGGTAGATGGATGCGAACTCGTAAGAAGTAAAAGTTTTTAGAAAAGTAAGGACATCTATAAAGACGCGAGTGAGAAGCTGCACCGAAATGAATGGGAGGCATTTTGAACACCTTTTGTAATGGTAAATAATAAACATGTGATAAGATAGTTCACTTAATTTACGCATTTAATGATATTTGTGTCTGGTTGAAACAAACTAACTTTTATTTTTCGAAAGTAAAATTAATCAATCGCTATTTCTACATTGTACTTTTCAATTGGGTTTTATAGGAAAATGATACGTTTTACGAATTTTTACCAGTAGTATCATTTTCTTTAAAAATTCGTATGAGTAATAACGGCCCCGCGCTTTCATGGTTTCTCATGATAAAATT
Source organism: Rhagium mordax (assembly GCA_963680705.1). Classification (NCBI taxonomy): domain Eukaryota; kingdom Metazoa; phylum Arthropoda; class Insecta; order Coleoptera; family Cerambycidae; genus Rhagium; species Rhagium mordax. The sequence goes on along the minus strand of OY796660.1, from coordinate 57,752,656 downwards.
GTCATATGTACGACATTTAATTCCTTTATTAGTAGTAGTTTTTAATATAATCAAGAAAAAACATATTTTAATAGTATCCTCGGAGGGGCGTAGCTCCGTTAGGAAGCATTTCCGGACCAAGTTCATTGAACTTTTCTTCATATTTTTTTATTTAGAACCACCCTCCAAAATATTCGAACATTATTTCCGGACACTCTGTATTTTACAATAAACATCCTTTGGCATCCTTCAATAGTGTTCAGTTGTTTTACTGGTAAAATTATTTTCATCTAATTTGCAACGCTTTGAAATGTGACTCGTGTTTATTATGGAGCACCTTATATTAATAATAGCGTAAACATATAATGTTGAATTGTTCAGGTTTAGTTAGAAAGAAAATAATGAACAATAACTATAATTAACGAACTTCATCAAGTTCTCAGGACAAAATTAATTTGAATTATTAAAATCATCAAAAAAAGACATACATGAAACTTCACAGAATGTTAATTTGAAACACAGTTTTCTCTCCACATTTTTTTTATAATATAGAAAAATATTAAAATTCTTCTATTATTTCAATGCATTTCTTTGATGTTCTAAATATGCAGAAAACTATAGACTACTGAGACTACAAACAATTGACAGTTAAAAACTTAATATTTCGCCCAACTTACTTTTTTCTCTTAGAATTTAGAAACTAGTTTTTGGTATAATTAAATATAATTACGACCTTCTATTTGATAGAATGCAATACACTTAGATATAATCAATGAAGCATTTTACGTAAAAACTAGAAAAACATAATTTTGTGTAGGTATACATATTCTAATCTATTTTTAATGTTAATTTGTATGTTGTATAAGTGTGATACAGCAAAATCTCGGTTGAATTTGATTCTAAAGCCCAAACATGCCATTTTATAATAATTGTATTCTTGAATTTTTAACCAAATTCAGTTAAACCTTTGCTAAACAATCGTTGTACAATTTGCCCTTAACGTAATCGTAATACTTGTAATAGATGTTTATTTTTGACCACCACATTATATTCATTAGATAAATAACTAAAACAATAATTATTACAGTAAACGTACAAATTATTCCTAATATTCGTGTTAATATTAAATAAAAGGTACCTAATTAAATGAAATGAAACTCAAAAAACCAAGTTAGGAAAAACATTAAATTTGACATTTTTTTTTGATTTTCGGTAGTTCCTTAAGAAGAATAAAAAGAAATGCCAAAAATATTCAAAATACACACTATTCTCTATTCTCACATTAATATTATAAAAATAATAGTCGATTAATACATATACTATTAATGTAAAATTATAGTGATAGAGTGCAAAATTAGATTTCGGTACCAACTGATTTTTCACATCATGAATAAAATAGAAATATTTTCATTGTCACTAATCAAACAGGTACAGTATAATATTGTCATGGTGAATAATGTGCAAAGCCTACTCTCTAATTATAGTACAATGATATGATACAAAGCTTTACAGAAAAACCGGTTAGCTATTGTAAAAAAAATCAGTACAAGCTTAGACAATCTTGAGCAACATTTTGCCCTAAAAATCAAAAGCTATAAATTAAACAACCTGTAACGTGACTTGAAACAGGTACTTGAAATAAACAATGAATTATAATTACCATAAACTTCATTGCAGAATCCGTGAACTGTAACTAGGATATAACTTGTGTCATTTATCTTTTATCTTCTGTTTTATACCGCTATGCAACCTTGCTACAGTTTTATATATTCTACCACGCCTTTTCTTCACATACATGTAAAGTTATGCATCATTACGAAATACAATAATGCTAGAAATTTCTTTAGAATAACAATGATATTTAACGTTCTTAGTGTTTTATCTCCCACATGTTTTCAGAAACTCCACACAGAATAATATTGTACTCGTATCGCTTTGCTATTTTTATTGAACTGCGATACTACATTATCCCACCTATATTTAAGGGCGTATGAGATTGTTTAAAGCTACAGGGGGAATCGAAACAACAAATATCGAGATAAGTTTTCACTCAAATAATTCTGAGAGCGCACAATTACCAACATATCAACACAACAGTAACCATGCGAGCTGAAATAATAGAACAGTACTAATTCATTTTTGAGTCACTTTGTATATTACTCAATTAATATATTTTATAGAATAAATATAATTTATATAAGATTAAAATTCTTAACATTTAATAAATTGTTTACCCACCCATTTTTTAATTAGCAAACTTTACATATGAATCGCAAATACGTAAAAATGTACAACAATGTTGTTTTTTACTGTATGGATATCGGATGGTAAAAATTGGATTGGCAAATAAGTATTTATAACGTATTTTTCAATTAGAGGAAGTTGTGCGTTAAAAATTATCATGGTCAAGTAACTTATCAAAATGATTTTCTGTTAGAGTTCTTTTAGCGCTCTGGCAGCTTGATTGTAGATTTACAAATGCCATTTTTATAATCGCCCAAAGTACATTTCATGAGACTATTCCTCTAACCTTTTTTTTAATGGCGTTGGGTGATATTCACAATACCTTAAATTTCATGTTCTTAAAAACATAGCAGATTTACAACAATCTAAGATACTAAATTTCCTTTCTTTTGTCAAAATATTTATTCATTTACCCTATATTGAAATAATTTTGTTAGTGAATTTATTGGAATATTTAAATATACATTTCCAAACACACTTAGTAGATATCCCTTGCACACAAGTGTGACCTAATGGAATTGGATTATATAAATATAGGGTAGGACAGAACAAGAGGAGAAGAAAGGAATATTCAAAGAATATTCATACGAAAAATTATCCTGTTAAATAAAAAAAAATGTGAGAATTCATCAATTCTTTAATAAATATATTTGCTGCAAGAATATGGTAAAAATTACTAAATATACATAGGGGGCAGTGTTCGTTGTTAAGGCTATAAAAACTTTCAGTAATGCATTAGCAAAAAGAACAGTGAAACATTTCTATGTAAGCTAATAAATTACTGAAATATTTATGAATATCCAGTTTTACAGTCTTAATTTGTCTAACCATGATGCCCAATTCCAGCAAGTCCAAGCCCAAGGCCAGCATGCCCAAGACCTAGCCCAAGACCAGCGTGTCCAAGACCTATCCCGAGACCAGCGTGTCCAAGTCCAAGTCCTAATCCAAGACCGGGTGCACCAATTACAGCCCCATGAGAGACAGGCCCAGCAATTACAGCCCCGTGAGAGCCAGGTCCAGCGATTACAGCTCCGTGAGAGGCAGGTCCAGCAATTACAACTCCGTGAGCGGCAGGTCCAGCAATGACGGCACCATGACCAGCATGACCAGCGAGGATAGCGCCATGTCCAATACCTCCAGTTATTATCCCAGCAGGGCCAGCTATGATGGCGCCATGACCGGATGGTGCGGCTGAGGCTACAGCTAAGGTAGCCAGTGCAACAAAGATCTGAAAATTAATAACAACCACAATATAATTTTCATGAAAGGTATTGTTTTCTGAAATCATGATAAGTTTTTAAATGGAACACAGGGTGCATATTTTAAATAAATGAACAAATGACATATCATAACTTTGTCTACATTATTTAAAAAAATTTCTATTGTTATATGAAAATACCTTACATAATGTTTGGTCTCATAAGATAAACGCATAAAAGCTTAAGATAAACTAGCCCGAAAATCTGTTAATATCTCTCAATGAAATTAAGACATACAGTTCTTGATCCAACTTAAACTAAATTGATTGGTTAAGTTTAGGGGTAAAGTACACTATAAAAAAAATCGAAATTTGAATTAAATTATGAATTTAATAACTTGCTCAGTTTAAAAATACTTCTGTAAGGAATATCTATCTGAATGTCTACCATGATAACTTGAAATTGGAGATGTTTTGACGAAATTTCATTTTCAATAATAATTATTCGCTTGTATTTTTCCTATGCGAATTTAAAAGAAGATCTTATCTGGAAATTAGAAATATGTGAGGAAATTAAAAAATTTATCATTGGACGCTAATTTGCCGAAAACGTTAGATGGTTATACGCAAATTTGACTGGCTCTCTTTAGTATATGCGTTCAATCTTTTGTGGAATTAAAACATCAATAAAAAAATGTAGACACATGCAGTAAAAAATATATTATGTAATACACAAGTTGTATCAACGACTTGTTGTTCGGATAGTCAGACAGTGTCTATGTGCACACCGAGTATTATAATTTTCACTCAGTAAATTATATTTAATAAATGTAAATTAAAAAATTATTAATCTTTTATCTTCGGACGCCTTTTAAAATTTGTATCAATTTTTTTAAATATGTGAAAAATTTATTTAGAAATTTCTGTATAGTTTCGAATGTAATTCTTTCTTAAATTTTAACAGATATTCCTGACAAAATAAAAAAAGTCCGCTCTATTAAACATTCTGGGAAAATTTTATACAATGGTATGGCTCTTGTATTTAGAAAGCAATAATTTATTTAAAAAAAGTTAAGAAAATTCTGTATGATTAGCTTTTCAATAAATGAATAATTTATACGTATTTACTATTTATTTAACAATATGGTAAATGTAAATGGGCGAATTTCAAAGAAACTAATAGTTTTCCCTCACTGAAAAGTTAAAAAGATATAAAAACATTTGACGGTCAATTGTAAATACTTTTACTAGATATAATCTGTTAAAATTCTGCAATTAAAAACTGAAACACCTTGTATAATTTATCAAAATAGAATACATTTGGAAATATTGGAACAATAGCGATTTACTTGTACTAGTATTTTATAAACATAAAAACTATTCTTACCAAAGCATTCATGGTATAGATCTTATCAAAGGCTAAGAAACTAGATAATAATAATAGAAACATTCACCCCATTTATATATACTTAATTGTCGACCTTCATAGATACTGGTACTTGTCGCTGAAAAAAAATATTGCAATAAGCAAATATAATTTCAAATAAATTAATTACTATAATATAGATTTGAGCCACATAATTAACAGCGTAAATATAATCATGTCTAGCTCCCGGTAGAAACAAATAACTATCACTTTTCAATCTTTTCAGGAGGTATTTTTTCATAGAAGAATTTTCAAATCATCAGTTTTATCTAAATTACACATCAGTGTATCACATCCTTTATTTTATTGGTTATAATTGTTACACTTTTGCTTATTTCCCCCATTAACATTTCTTATGGCAATAAATTAGAATCAGTAATAACAGCTAATTGTAGAGTAGTAACAGTAAAAATATATTCCTTTATTGTGAGTAATCTAATTGTTGTCCCTCACTTAAAATCACCATTGCAAATCATTGTCAGTTAATAATAGATAATAATAATAATAAACCAATTAAATAACTGCACATTTAGCTGTTACTTGTATTTAAGACAATAAATAATTCAGGGTATTATGAATAATGTAATCGGAAATGTAACTAAATGTATACCGTATACTAAATTTATTTTTTTTAATCGGCATTAAAGTACCTCAAAATCTTCATTAAAGTGATAGAAATAGTCATTAAAGTAATCCATTATTGTACGATTTTTGTAGTTGGCGGAGGTGACAAATAAACGTAAACATTAATATAGATAGGATTCGTGGGATCAAATATAAATAAATAAGAAACTAAATGGCACGATTTAGTTTTTTATTTGTAAACATTAATTTTTTATTGCTTGTGATAATAATTGTCTTGTAATAAAAGGTAAATAAATACAGTTTTTTAAATTCAGAATTGTATTATCACTATTATAATTGCTAAAAATAATAGTTTTTCTACAAAAAATTATTCCGATTTGACGTTTAAAAATAATTATGACATTTCCTAATGTCACTTACAATTTTAAAATAATTATGACATTTCTTAACGTCACTGAATATTATTTAAAAAACAGACTTAATTAGTCTTAATTTCACAGTTTCTGGATTTAAAAAACATGTAATATGCATCTCAGCATTAAAGTTCCTTTTTATCACTCATGTGGTTTAGTTTATAGTAAACTCCACATTTATGGTAAAAAGATGAACTTTAATGCCTTGATACATAAATAACTATTATTTCATCCCGTCCGCAAACTACAAACACATAGTAATAATTATTCTATGTATTTTGTATGTATTATTGTATTGTATGTATTTTTTGTTATAAAAATGAAAATAGAACATATTTTAAAAAAACTGAAAGTTTAAATAAGAAATTTTACGGATGCAGATTGCAGATATTAAAATTGCTGGTTTCAACATTTTTTTCAACCCTTGTATTATTAAAATTAAAAAACTCTTACACAACATACTAGCGATGGAAAAAGAGGTTCATTTTGTGTGGGTAAAAGCACATATTGGCATTAAAAATAATGAAATTGTGGATTCTTTAGCCAAGGATAGCATCAACTCTGGATTTCCATTAGAAACAAAAATATGTCTATCTGACTCTTTTAATATGTTAAAATCCAAATTTAGAGGGAAATGGTCAGAGTTGTGGCGGGATTTCTGCCACTCCAATCCTACAAGATATACTCTTCTTCATCCGGACCTTCCATCCAAATTTTGGCATGAGAATTATGACTACCCAAGAAAATATGTAACAACAATAATCCGCCTCCAATTTGGACATGCCTGCTTTCCAGCACATCTGAATAAGATAAATGTCTTGCCTACAGAGAATTGTGATACATTAAGGGCGACCTGGACCATATTTTCTTTCAGTGTTCTAAATACAGAGCATCAAGTGACAGATTATATAATAATCATAATAATTGTAAAATTCAGTCTCCCTTTAATGTACTCTCTCTACTTACTACTCAATTAAATAAAGAAATGTTTGATTGTGTCATCGACTTTTTGGAGGAAGCGAATATTTTATTGTGAATTCTGTGAGTGAATGCTTGAGTAGGTTAGCTTCGTATCCTTTGTTTACTCTTCCTCTGTTATAGCCTATAACTTATAGTGGTCCTCTAAATTTGTTTGTTAAAAAAAAGTAAATGTCAGGACGAGAAGCGTGTGCCCCGTTTTCTTTTTTATCCCTTGCTCATCTTCAACTTTTGTTTTTACTTTTGTTTCACCATAGGTTAGCTGGAGTAAACAATATTTAAATTATTAGTGGCTGGCTGTATGGCTAGTGGCCGAATGCCAAAAAAAAACAAAAACATTTTTGATAATTTCAGCAGTAGAATGCGCGTAAATGCTAATTTCCTCATCGGAGTCGTTTCTCTTTGCTTCGTTTTTACTTGATATTATATTTGAGGTAATCAATTCAATAATCTGATCAATAGTTAACATTATTATTATATTACAGAGTCATGTTTTTCAATATTAAATGCGTTAACTTTTACTTCTTACCTTTTACTTCCACCGCATTTTATACCTCAATAACATCATTCGGAATCCTCTTGAGTCAAATTCATATTCTTTTTTAGAAAATTTCCAATATCTAAAATAATTTGCTATTTAGGACGCCAACCGAAATTTTTGTACCATTATCAGTTGTCTAACATTTTCATTAGTAAAATTTTTGTATAAGGAAATGTATCACCCCTTAAAGCAGAGGCTATAGTTTTGAACCTGTGTTGGGAGGCATAAAACCAAAATTAATTTGCTTTAGCCGTTGATCTTCTCCAACCCATCCTGACATTGAAGAACAATATTTTTTTTCCTCAGTTTTAGCTCTACATTATTCAATTTATTCATTTGCGAAAATTCACGCCTTACTATTTGGTTTATATTTTAATAATAATTGTTTGTTCTTAAAACATTTAGTTTACCTATTTACCTATGACCAACAACTTTTTTTTCTTCTCCAAACATGTTTACAGTTACTAATACAGTCAGCCTCATTTTAGATTGAGTCACCTCTCATTAACGAAATCTGTATGTACTGATACAAACTCTACAATCTTGCTCCCGCTGATTATGTCTCTTTTTAAAACGTTAATTGATCCAACTTCTAGAAGTCTGCTTTTTAATTTTATTTCCAATTTCATTATTTTTTCTTTTATCACACTACCATTTAAAGGAACATTTTCTTGTCGTTTTTGGATGAAGCATTTAAGAAGACCTTCATCAACCTCTTCATGTGCATATTTTCTTACCTTCTTAAACTTAAAATTTACTTTATCATACATTGTTAAAATATCTGTTATCTTTTTTTGAGTCACTGTATATTCTTGCAATTTATAATTTCATACCTGTTCAAAAATAGTCATGGAGTTATATATTATCAGAATATTACGTAATTACTCTTTTTAATTGTTTACTCCCTAATATTAAATAAGGAAATAATATGATTTGTGCCATATTTATTTGCTATATAGTGAAACTAACTGGTGGCATTTAAATTTATTTTTTTTTTTGTACAAAAAATTAAATCCATAATATTTATTATATTATTTTCAACACTATTTAAATTAAAATACAAATTACTCTACATACGGTCATTGTTTATCACAAAGAGAATGGCGAAATCCCTAAAAATCCGTTAGTAATAAAAAAAATTGTTTTGTCCGTTTTTCGTTTTAAGTGCTTTATGTAAAATACTTTAAAATTTCATCAGGTGAACGGTATAACCTCCCTTTTCTTAGTTGTTCCTCAAAATAAAATAATTAAACTAATTTCAATATCTAATACATACATGATTACTTAAAATCGGCTTAAAGGAAAACATCAAGGTTATCTAACATAATCACAGTGTTGCTTTGTAATCACAGATATTTACAAAAATATTATATCATTATCGTCCTTATAGTTTAACAAATATTTGTATTTATCAACAATTACAATTTGTTACAAATAACGTAAAGTTACAGATGTCAAGTAAAATTTAAAGAAAAGTTTGTAACAAAATGACCAGCGCATTGTCCCAAAAAATATTTAAAAAAATTAAGTATTCTGTGCTTTATTCAATTGTATTTATTATTTAGCAATTTAACAGAATAATGAATTGATCTAAATTATCCGATGTAATTTCTCTATCTGAAGATAACAATCCTAGACATAACGCCAATAATATTTACTAAAATATATATTTGCATTAATTTTAATTTTGGGTACGTAATAAATGATTAATTTATTTGTTCTATTTTATTTTAGTTTTTTCTTTCTGTTCTTATTTAGGATTTACTGCCACACTTCTGAACATTACCCAGACAATCTAAAAAAATATCTGGATTTTAAAAAAATACCTCTACACCTGTGATTTTACGTCAAAGGAACAGTTAAAGGTTGGTTTTTGACATAAAATATAAATAAACTAAAATAAATTACAAAATTTTAATGTTTATATCATAACCATACATACTACGCTCAAAAAAAAGATGATCAGTTTAGATATTCAAGTTGCTCAGTTCTTCTTTTAGCATCGGTAACCATATTGTACAACAATCTACAGAATAATTTGATACGCATTTGTCTTCATTTAGTAAAATTATTGCAGATTCTTTTGCTAAAGTTTTTGCCCCATCCCAATTTATTGAATATCCGTTTTCGAAAGCGTGTTCACAAATTTTTGTTTTTCAATTTAATTTTTTCTAATATAACTTTTGTGTTCGCCCAATCTTACATTGAAGGGTCTGGATGACTCACCAACATGATGTTTGTCACATTCACAACACGAAATACTGTAAATACAGTTTTTTCAATTTTGATCGCTGTTAACCCCCCTGTACATAAGGAATCATTGCTAATAGTGTGTATTGCCGTTCGGGTACTTGTTGGCGCCGATTATTAACTCTAAGTTCAATATTTGTCAATGTTCTATACTTCTGGGTCCTGATTGTTAATTAGTACATTTCTAATAAATATTTTTTCTTTATTTAATATTTCTTCAGTAGAAGAAATTGTTTTTGCCCTATCATATAAACATTTTAAACCAGATATTTTTTAGATTGTTTGGGTAATGTTCAGAAGTGTGGCAGTAAATTCCAAATAAGAACAGAAAGAAAAAACTGAAAGATGCCACAAATAACTTTTAGACAATATTATTTTAGTTCCCTTGAACCAAAAATGGCGATTCTTGCAGAATTTGAAAATTTCTGTTCATATAATAATATGGTGAAAACTGTTTAGTTGTATGTGTTCAAGAGGATTTAAAATACAGATATTTGTAATGGGTAGTTAATGGCGTTAAATACTTACTAAATGGCTTATATTTAAAGACAAAATTGACAAGGTGATATTTCAAGATTTTTTAAAAGGTTTCAACGGCAATCTCTAATTCTAGAAACTTTTTCTTATCAGGTTGATCGTCTCTTCATTTTTGAATGATCCCTAATGCATGCCAACTTCACAGTATTTTATTCACTGAGCATCTTCAGGGCAAAATTAAAGTTCCAATTTGGGTAAAAGATCTATTAGTATTAAAACGTTCACGTAATTTTACTTACACAGTGCAGATACGTATTTAAATAACACCACATGTAATGACGACCCCCTTTATCCCAGAAGGCTTTAGAAAAGCCTTGTGCGGGAGGGGGCTACACATTTTAAGAAGGGACATACATCCAATATCCGTGTATAATGGAAAAATCCCTCTCACAGTATTTTCCATTGCCACGACCGGGAATCGAACCCGGGACTTTTGGGTGAGAGGCAGGTACGCTACCATCTCGACCATCAGTCATATATTCTAGAACACATGAAATATCTCCCAAGATTTTTGGAAAAATTCTAGGACACTTCGATTTCTTAATTGAATTTGCTATGTTTTAAAACAGAATTGATGGGCGGCATGCTGCTGAGTTTAAAAATTTTATTTGTTTTAAATGGCTACGTCTTTTTTCCTTAATTATGAAATAATTCAGGAAAAAAGACGTTGAACATCGGAAAAATTGGCATAGAGCTAAAAATTGGAGCAGACCTTAACATCATGATTTCAAATGATCCTATCAAAAGTCCCCATCGATCCCACTTGTGCTAAGAATTTTATTCAAGGTCAGAGGGAAAAAAATTATATTTCGCAAATATCTCCTAAACGGTGCTATTGTAAAAATAGTTATTAGAATGTTTATGGATTATGCGATTCTCTACAAAAAAGATTCTTATACTATTTTTTCCTACGAATGATTTTTCGTGAGATATTGCGATTTCAAAATTTGGAAATACTAATACACACTCATACATGGCTTTAGAGAGCGGTAGTAGCGGTGAGTTTCTATTGGTCGCCTGAGTTTGTTTTGACATTTATACTACGCGTTCATTCGCCATATTTTATGTTTAACACAATTTGGTGCCTATTTATCATTTTATTTGTTGATTTTTTGCGAGTGCAATAAATTATTATTTGAAGGCAATTTGTAAATTGAAGGATTCTTAGACCTTTATTTTGTTCATTTCTTTATCTGCCGTTAAATTTACTTGGTAAGTAAATTCCATGAAGAAAATTGTATTTATAATTATTTCCATAAAATTTATTTGCCAAACAAATTTAACGAGACGTGAAGGAACTTGAAAAAATTAAAAAATAGCGAAGAGTGCATATTAAAAACACGAAATTTCGAATTTTTGGAATCGCAATATCTCACGAATAATCATTTGTAGGGAAAAAGTATGTAGAGATTCACATATTCTACAAACTTTGTAATAACTATTTTTACAATAACACTTACCGTTTAACAGATATTTTTCTGAAATCGCTAAAAAATGTCTACTTTCTCGGCGCAATTTCAGGCACCAAAATACCCTATTTTAGTATTTTAATATTTTTAATCCGTTGCTAAGCAATCATGTTCGTTGCTAAGCAACCATGAGAAAACCGCCCGGGAATACTAGGTACTCTCAGGCCGGGAAAGTATAACTTTCCCGTACGGGTTTTTATCTAAATTAATTAATTTATAATAATATTGATTGCGATTTCGGAAAAAATCCTCTTAGTAAAAGCACATTCTGTGTTGCAATTTTCACGGTCGTCCAGGAATGTTACACTAGGTACACAATGTACTATTACGTAAAATCAATTTTTTTAACATTTGATCTTAAATACATGTTTTATTACAAGTGAGATCGATGAAGTCTTTAGACATTTCAGTTGTAATGATGATGTTAAGGACTGCGCCAATGTTTAGCTCTAAGCGAATGTTTTCAAGGTTCAATGTCTATTTTTCCTGGATATTTTATAATTAAGGAAAAGAAAGAAAGAAGTAGCCATTTAAAAAAATTAAAATTTTGAACTCAGCAGCATGCGCCTTACAAATTTTGTTTTAAAACAGCAAATTCAATTAAGAAATCGAAGTGTCCTAGGATTTTTGCAATACACTACTTTAGGATATATTTTATGTGTTCCAGAATTTGCATCCGCACTGTGTAAGTAAAATTACTGTGATTATTTTAATACTTACAAATCTTTTATCTATATTGAAATTTTAATTTTGCCCTGAAGATGCTTATAGTAATATAGTATATTAAGTATTAAGGTCAGGAAGTGTTCTTTACTGGTTGAGGATATGTTTGGGGATCGAGACGAAGTCAAGATCTCCAAAACATCCGAAACCAGTAAGACACTTACTTAATGACCGCAGTGCTTATAAGGTTTTTTGCACTCTCAAACATTGAACAAATTTAATTAAAACTAAAAAATTTAATATTTTGAAAATATATACAACAAACAAGTCTTACATGAAAAATTTTTCGCTTTGGTTACTATGAGACCGAACATTTATTATCAAGTGACATCTGCTGTCATTAGAAATTTCTCTAAGATAAGATTTTTGCCACAACTTAAGCTTCTTGTAAGTTATGAATTCTATTGCTCCAATAAATTTTAACAATTTTGTAATTTTAATTTTGTCTTCAATAAAAATAGATTTTTAAATTTCTATATTTATCAGTTTACTTACCGCCTCCTGATCGGTAAGTAATTCACTTACCGATCGCTAATTTGTAAACGTTACTTACAAATGTCTCAAACAATTCAGTAAAGGTGTCAAATACCCGAGCGTGCAAAAATGAATAAAATACTATGACGTTGGCATGCATTACAGATCATTATAAAATTACAAATTTTGTAATAACTACTTTTTTTAAATCGGCATTAGAGTACCCGAAAATCGTCATTAAAGTGATAGAAATAGTCATTAAAGTAATCCATTATTGTACGATTTTTGTAGTTGGCCGAGGTACTTAACATAAAAATTGTAATATGTTGCATACAAAAAAAAATCGAGGTAAATACAATTGAAATGAAATCCACTAAATTATAGGGAAAACGTATTCAATAATTTAAATTATCTAATAATATAAACCAGAAATGTTAACGTAGGTGTTCAAATTCAGTATGTCTTGACGAGTTCGTTCTTTTAACTCAAAGCGAAATCATTAACAGACCAGAGAACATATAAAATAAATCAAATACGTTCAAAATGAATTTTAGTCTAAGACCTGGCAGACGGTCCTATTAACGTGCTTAGCACAAGGTTGTAAACTCATGTTTTAGTACTAGTTAATTGGCAAGCATCTCGTGGTTGCGTCATCTTCTAAATTTTTGAAAATGTAAAATAAATGTGCTTATTATTTATAATTTGTATTACTTAAATTATTTATTGTAATGTATTGAAAGAAAAAATATTTTTATACGTTATTTATTAAAGAAAAAAAAATCATAATCAGAAGTGATTATTTTTTTCTTGTTCAGCATCCTCAAAAACGGGAATATAGAGATCGAAAATAAAAAAAAAGAAAAATTAATTTTCTACTCTCCTGAAGAGTTGTAACAACCCTCAGGGGTAGTGACAGGCCTTCCTCTGCCATTACCCTTCACGTGTAACTTAATCCCAATTATGTTCCCAGCGAATCCCCTCCAACCCCGCGCTGCAGAGCATGCTACTACTACTAGTGAAAGTTTAGGAAGGTGGTTTTTGCCCATTCGAGGAGGTAGAAAGGGTCAAACGCTGATGAAACTAATTTTTTCTTGTTCGGCATCCTCAAAAACGGGGATATAGATTCTACAGAAAAACTAAAAGAAAATTAATTTTCCAACCCTCCGGAAGTGTTGTAGCAACCCCCAGGAGTAGCTCAAGGCCTTTACGTGCCATAATCTTTCCCGTTTTATCAAACCTAATGATTTTTCCATCTAATCTCCTCCAAACACGTAGTTTTACTTATAACGGGAAAACGCGAAAAGGGGGTAATTTTTTATAAATGGCTTTGTTTAGGATTTATACAAGCATAATAATAACAAACATATCCTAATTGATATACTTATATTGATGTTTCATCTCTAAACATGCTATTATTAAATTCATTGGACTATCTTTAATACATTATGAATATTGGATTAAAATTTATAAAATTCAAAACGTCTAAAAACAAATTATTAAAAAATTTTTTTAACTCGCCACAAAATTCATTCATTATGGTCGCCTATTAAAAAACGAAGTCCACAAGAAGATGTACATATTCTTTCGCTATTAGTAGCTCATCAGGTGGACGAGTAATTTCGCAAAACAAAGTTATTTACTTGAATGTACATTTTACAATTAATAAACTGTCATGTAACCATAAGAAAGAATATGTACATCTTCTTGTGGACTTTGTTTTTTAATTGGTGACCATAATGAATAAATTTTGTGTTGAGTTAAAAAAAATTTTTTTTAATAATTTGTTTTTAGACATTTGGAATTTTATAAATTTTAATCCAATATTCATAATGTATTAAAGATAGTCCAATGAATTTAATAATAGCATGTTTAGAGATGAAACATCAGTATAAGTATATCAATTTGGATATGTTTGTTATTATTATGCTTGTATAAATCCTAAACAAAGTCATTTATAAATAATGCATATCAAGCAAAGAAAGAGAATTGTAAAATAAGGGGTAATTTTTGGCCATTTGAGGGAGTTACGATCGCCAAAAACTTCATCTACTATGTTTTTCGTTTTCAGTACCCTCAAAAACGGGGGAGGAGTAGGTTTCGTTGCTGCAGATTTTTGTCGGTTATTTTTCCGACGCCTTGACTCCACTAAACATCAAAATGTTCAGTGAAATTTTATAGCAATCGAAATGCCTTGGTGATGTACTCTACTGAGTGCCTTGTATGTATCGAAAACCTTATTATCTTATTAATACTACAGAGAGCCAAAAACGGAAACCAGGTAGAAAATATTTAAGTGATGTAGGCGCGATATACCAGTTCATTTGAACTATATTTTCAGATGCTCCTATATTATGACAACAACCTGGAATCGTAGAGAAACTTTTTCTTATCAACTTCTACATTCGTTGCGTTTTGTACTGCTATGATCTATCATAAAGACTTATTTCAGAGCATTTTGTTTGACTAATTAATGTATCATACAATATATTTAACATTAAATATAAATTAATTGAAAATGTGTATACTCCTCAATCGAAATATCATTTTATACGTTAAATTGATGATAATATATCTCTATTTTTTAATCGATTTTCGTTTTGCTAGCTCAGCCATAGGTAATATTTTGAAGGAATATATTTTTCTTATAATACTTTTATTTTTGGAGTTGATATATTGTTGTATCTACATATTTTATTGTTCGTCACTAAAACCTTCAACAAAAGTCTTCCAAAGGGTTAGTTTAGTGATTTCTGGAATAAACTGTAGTCTTAATAGCACTCAACTAATTCTTGTGTAAGTTGATACAATGGTTAATGATTTTTATAAAAAACACTGTTTTTTGATTTGTAAGTTCTTTATTGAACAAGTATTGCACATAAATAGAAATATATTACATAATATACAATCATAGATACTGATGCGAGGCTGATTTCGGATAATTTATAGAGTTTCCAAGGTGTAAAAATTTTCAGTAATATACGTAGAGAGAGGAAACGAAGAAAGTAACAGATTATTTCATATGGCCTCTTCAAACTAAAATATCACGGAAATATTTACGAATTATTCTTTAGTTTCCACTGTTTACCAACCATGAGCGCCCAAGAGACCAGCATGTCCAAGACCGATACCAGCATGTCCAAGACCGATACCGGCATGTCCAAGTCCGATACCGCCAAGACCCAAACCAAGACCTAAACCAGGTCCAGCAATTACGGCTCCATGAGAAATTGCAGGGGTGATAACAGCTCCATGGTTAACGGGGCCAACAACGGCAGCTGGGCCAGCTACTGGTCCAACGACGGCGGAAGGTCCGGCTACTGGTCCAACAACGGCGGCAGGTCCAGCTACTGGTCCAATGACGGCGGAGGGTCCGGCTACTGGTCCAATAACTGCTGCTCCTCCAGCATGGGGTCCAACTACAGTAGCACCAAGACCTACTGGACCAGCTAAGAGAGCTCCATGTCCAAGCCCAGCTCCTAACAAACCTCCATGTCCCAATCCCAATCCTAATCCCAATCCTAGGCCGGATGGAACAGCAGTGGCTACAGCTAAAATAGCGAGGGTGGCTATGATCTGGAAAAGGAATTTGTCTTCAATATAATAAAGAAGAATTATTATTATTGTACTAAATTGTATATTTCTATTCTTTCCTTTATTCCTTTATCACAAAAGAATATATTGCATTTACCAGAGGATTTAAAAAACCGTAAATTTCAGTCGTCAGTAAAAATGTGTTAGTCATTAAATTTTGAATAACTTAAAATGTCCGACAATCTGTCTGAAAGTCACATTTTTTTGTACGAACGTCTGGTAGTATTGAAATTTAAACTCTAGGCAATTGTTAGAGGAAGAACTCTGTTGCTCTTAAAAAATCAGATAGCAAAAAACTGAAGGACTCATTTTACGAGAAAATTGGTCTTGAAAAGAGTGACCTTTCGAGTGGGAGAAATAAGTTTTTCTCACTTACACAATCTTATGTGCCTTCCTTGCAAGAATTATTGGAAAATTTAAGAATATGTACAATAAATTGCTAAGAGTATTCTTATAGAATGAGAAAAAATTAAATAAAAAATGCAATAAGTCGACTACGAGGAGTATTCAAGACTAGTTTGTGTGCGCTGTTTATAAATAAAAAAAATTAAGGAAAATATTCAAATAATTAATTTTATGAGAGAAAATATCGATTGAAATAAATAATTTTATAAAATGTAATTTATATAATGTTATTTTTTTTCTACATATGTTTATAGAAAATGTCATATCAGAAATGAATATTATATAAGTAATCAAAAATTAAAGAATACTCGATTAATAAAATAGAAAATTACTTTTTATTGGAAAATTGTTGAAGATAAAAAACGGCAAATTCTAAAAATATTAATTATTAAAAATGTTATTTACAACGCAGCTGATTTTTTAAAAGCCGGTATGTAGAAAATATTTTCAATAGCAGTAGTAAATCATTAATTCCATATCTTTAAACTATAATAGAATATATTGATTATTCGTTGCATGAACATTTTATAACTGGTATGTAAAACGATATGAACATTGAATGTATTTCTTAGGCGCTGAAAAGGGCTGCAACAAGGTCTTACTCTCCACTGCATCGTAACAAGGCTATTTTGACGTTAAGAAAAAATAAATATACTTACCAAGGCGTTCATGGTTGAGATCTAGTTGAGTCTATGAACAGAACAGTGTGATTCTAATAACGTTCACCCCAGTTTATATACTTAATTCCGACCTTCGACATTACTAAGGAATTGTCATTTTTTAATGTTTATTGCAGGATACCAATAATAATTATTAACGTAGATAGGGCAACACCCATGAGAGAAATTAATTGCCTACATATACATGCAATTGTAGTACTTGCACGTGATATTTGGAACAAGACGAGTATCCTAATTTTCCTCTATATTTGATTATTTGAATTAAGTAATAATACCTACTTTTTGATAAACTCAACTTTAATATCTATATTTTAACTTGAAAAAAATTAAGAAACTTCAAAAAAATTTAATTAAATAAACACGTGCGTACGATTGTGTATTAAGTGGACAGGGGACGATATTTTTGAAATAGGGAATCCTTTTTGGTATTCCTTTGAATGATTGTATTTGATAAAGTATCATTATTTTATTTTTCTTAATCCGTGAAATATAAAGCTCTATGGAATATTAAAAAGCAGCCCACTTTTCCTATTGATTTCTCGTCGCAGGATTTTTTATCCTACAATCTGAACGATGCAGCATACTTGGTTGATGAAAATCCCTTCTTTCCATGAGATTTAATGAAGCAAAGTGTACAAAATATTCAATTCAATATTACTTATCACTAAAATTTTGTTTATTACGTCATACACATATAATCAGTGACAAATATAAACTACAAAGACATGGAAAGACATTGTTGTGATTGGTACAAGAAACTCTCTGATATGGTGACTACCTGGTGCAACACAAAATTTACCTTTTCTCCGTTAATATTATTATTTTAAAATGTATCAGGTACATAACATCCCTTAAAGTTATTGCTGTAAATGAATCTCATTCTTTTATTCATTAGTAATAGTAAATCAATAGCAAAAGAACAATATCACCACTTGTAATGCATCCATATTCTAGGCAGTTTCTTGCTCAATTACTAACACGTCTTGGGTAGAAATTTACCAGTAATATAGTATTCAGAGAGCTTGCTTCGCAGAATCAAGATCCTTCCCCGTTCAACTGAATCTTCGGGCATTATTTATTTTCGCGTAACCTAAGTAGTGCAATTTCTCTGCAAGTAGTGGATAATGATTACTATTTAGTAAAAATTTAACCCAAAAATGTACATTGTCAACTAAATAATATTTATTAAATACCAATTACACCAACATTGGTACCGAGGGTGAGGCATTGCAATTGGATTTTACAAAGTAACGCATATCCAAATAATTTATTTTTTGAATATCTTTATTTTGAAATGAGTCTTGATTTACAAAGGTACAGGTGTAACTAACGATATTTATTAGATTTTAAAAATTTTTCTTAATAATAAAGGAATCACATTTTTGTACCCCTTTAATTTGACCGTCTTCAGCTAAGGAACAACAATTTAAAAACATCATCGATACTGTTAATTGTAGGATCTTAAAATCAGGCTTATTTTTCTCGTAATATAGTCTACTTTAATTGATCCTAATGTATTATTGTCGTCCTACGCAACAAGAAGATATAGGGAGAGACATCAAGGAAATAAATATTATTTTGAGATATTGCAAACTCAACTTTGACGCTGTTATTAGTTAGATATACAGGGTGTCCCTAAATCGCATTGACAAACTAACCACGCGACTCTACGTCAAAAAATAAGACCATACCATTTTTTAAAAAAATGTGCTCCTACAGAAATACAGCCCTTCAAAGTTGAGGGTTGGAAACATTAAATCCTCAATATCTCGAGAACCGCTGAAGATTTTCTAACGAATTTCGATATGCCTTATATTTTATATATATTTCAATAACCCTGTGTAAAATGAAAGAAATTAGTTGGCGCTAAGGGGTAGTTTGAGGTTATAGGGGATGATGCTATCCCTATATATTTTTTGTCAGTGGCCCAAATTAAGTTCTCGAAATATCACCTGATGGCTAATTGAAAACTGAAACTATTTCATCTCTTTCAGTTTTCTCTTGAAGGAAACGGGTTTCCAGCAAAATGCGTAAAATCTTACGCGTGTTCTTAGATTGAGAATAAATAAAATCTGCCATATTTTGAAAACGGCATTATTTTTTTTGATGAAATTTAGTTTACAGTTTCCTTATATCAGTGGTGCTTTCTTGCAATACTGTTTATAGTTTTAAGCATCTTTAAGCACCTTAATATTTATTCAATTTACTTCAAAAATTAAATAAAGGTATTGATTCACTGCGTATTATTATCATTTGTGCGTATTATTTTTGATTGTTACAACATGGCAAATAATACAAGCTCTGCATGATCGACATAATCAGGGTGTTGGGAAGATGGTATGCCAATTGCAGGGCAGCTGCCAGAGAATATACAGAGCAGTATCCAAAATCGCCTCATCATACGACGTTGTCTGCAGTTGTCATATGGCTTCAAGATGACGGAACAATACGTTCAAATATAAGTAAAATTTTGGTTGTGGATGAAATGTTCGTACACCTCTCGTGGAAGAAGACATTCTCAATGTCGTTTACGCTGATCCAAAGATAAGTACTAGACGTGTTGTGTAGGTCGTAGATTGGAAATTTTAAAAAATGTGGTGCACCTAAAACTAAAGGAATAATTACTACATCCATACCATGTGAAACGGGTACAACAACTTCTGACCAGAGATCTGGCTCCTCATATGGAATTAACTAGTTAATACTAAGGTATATTTAAATCTCAACTTTTTTATCAAAAAGATGGTGTCCTTAATCTCCACACCACAACCCCGATGTCTGGTCAGATGAGAACCAACATGCCATTTAGGAAGGTAGGTTCCAAACAAATTTTCAATCAATATGTGGGCGGGAATCGTAGATGATTATTTTATTGGTCCCTACATGTCAGTAAATCATCTAAATGGTAACATCTACCCGAATTTTCTTCAAAATACTTTGCAAGTACTTTTAGCACCTATTCCTTTGAATATTCGAGAAGCTATCTTGTTTATGCATTGCTCTGCCGATGTATTGCAAAAAAGCATCTCTGATAAAAGCAAACTGTTTTATTTTATTTTATTTTATTTTATTTAAACAAACAGGCCACCCAACAGACAAACAATATTGTCCAATAACAGTGCAACATGAATTACAATATTAGTTGATGAATAATGAATTTCATCATCCAAGAAAAAGAAGAAAGGAAAACTTAACTAACAATGATATGATTAAATAAGTAATATGAATATACAAAACAAGACAAGGGAAATAATCAATTATTAAGTAAATATTTTTTTAACTGTTTTTTAAATGATAAACAAGACAAATAAAAAATAGTCGTTATTAACACATACAGTATTACAAGATTGCATGCATCTTAGCAAAGGAGAATTAGCAAAATAATTCGTTGTGAACCTGGGAGTATAAAATATGTATCTAAATATAATTAGGTCTACAATTCAAAGTGAGAAATTCAGTGCAATACATAGAGTCTAAGATTATTAAAAATTTTATAAACAAAATTGATATCAGAAAAATTCCTCCTAAAACTCAAACGTTCCAAATTATAAAAAGTTAAATTACTATCATAAGAGAAATGATGTCTGTATCTATGGTATCTATAATCAATTGTATTAATAATTTCTTTCTGTACAAACTCAAGGCGTTTATCATATTTATCATACATGGGGTTCCAAACTTTACAGCTGTACTCTAAAATAGGCCTAACTACAAAAGTGTACATAGTAATAACTAAAGAATGGCGACGAAAATCTTTGGTTGTTTTGAGTACAAAACCTAGACTGCTGAGTGACTTTCGAACTATATTATCAATATCTGAGTCAAAGCTAAGCTTTTTGTCTAAAGTTACCCCCAGATCCCTCATTTCTTCTACAACTGAAATTTTCACACTACCTAGATAGATCTTCGTTTAGAGGAGAGTATGACTGAGAAAATTTTACTTGATGACATTTTTTTATGTTTAACAATAATTTATTTGTGTTACAATGAAAATCTATCTGGGTCTTGCTGCAGACTAATGTAATCAGAGGAACTGTTTATTTCTTTATAAATTTTTAAATCATCTGCATACATAGATATTTTAGAGGACAGAAACATTGTTCAATGTCATTTGAAAAAATACTAAATAAAAGAGGGCCC
The DNA here is from genome assembly GCA_963680705.1 of Rhagium mordax. Classification (NCBI taxonomy): domain Eukaryota; kingdom Metazoa; phylum Arthropoda; class Insecta; order Coleoptera; family Cerambycidae; genus Rhagium; species Rhagium mordax. The sequence goes on along the minus strand of OY796660.1, from coordinate 57,731,023 downwards.
AAGTGGGAACCTTGCAGAACCCTACCGTATTTGTTTGAACATTATTTAACGCTACATATTGACCTCTACCAGACAAATAAGAAGATATCAATCCCAGATTACCTTGTACACCAAAATTTCTTAGTTTTTCGACAAGGCTTAAATGATGTAGGTACCTTATAGAAAGCCTTCGAGAAATCAGTGTACACAGCACATACTGAGAGTCCATGTTCCATAGAATTAAAAGTATCTTGCACAAAAGGCACTAGATTAGTTAAGACTGATCTCATTTTGAAAAGTCCATGTTGAAAACAGTTATAAGATTTTTTACAAGAAAGAAGAGTTCCTCCGAAATTATCGCCTAAAAACCAATAATAATAAAAGAATGTTGTGAATTGTTATTCACAACATTCTTTTAGGAGAGGGAATATAAACGAAGCACATAAATAATTTCTTACCATCGTTCAGTGTTACAGATGCCCATGTTTCCGTTAGAAAAATAAACTCCGACGCACAAACTGATTGGTAAAATTCGATTGTCTTTGTTCTTACAACTTGTGTGTTTTAATAATATAAACTAAAATTATTGAATGCTTGTAATAAAATTAAAACAAATTGCGATGAATAAAATCATGAGAAATTAGGATATACTATATGAATAACTCTACTTGTATCATTCTTCTTTATAAAAATTTTCGCATCCTTGACACAGCAATATTTATAATTGTTGGTTCAGCAAAATTGTCTTGTATTCCTAAATAATAGCTTGTAAATGGGTGACAGATGTTCATTAATGAAAATCGGATGCCCACCAGGAAAATCCAAGTCGCTGCTTATTAGTCCTTTGTTTTTGTTTTTCTAACTCCTTACATAAATTTTTTTTATCGTTGATATAAATTTTGTTGAGTGTTGTTCTTATTAATTGGGTTTGAAAAAGTGAGTGTTGTTCTTATTATTTGGGTTTTAGGTAGGGATACCAAATTTCAATAAAAAAATAATGCCGTTTTCAAAATATGACAGATTTTATTTATTCAATATTCAATACGCAATATGATTTTATACATTTTGCTGGAAAACCGTTTCCTTCAAGATATAAATGAAAGAGATGAAATCGTTTCAGTTTTCAATTGGCCATCAGGTGATACTTTCATTTGGGCAACTGACAATAATATATAAAGGTAGCATAAACCCATACCCCTTAGCGCCAACTAATTTTTTTCATATTACACAGTGTTATTGAAGTATATATGAAACATAAGCGTATTGAAGTTCGTTAGAAAATCTTCAGCGCAACGACTGGCATGTGGCTTTAGCCTGTGGAATTTGGATAGGATTAGAATGCACTTGTCCACACCAAAATTTACTTTGAGTTCGACAACATTGGGAAAGGTTCGGTGCCAGAGTGTGCAAATTGACAAACGATGACTTATTGTTGATTAGCGCGGGATATATAATATTGCATTCTCTAATTTCAAAGGAAAAAAGGAACAGCGACCTATACGTTGTTAAGTGACATAGTCATACAGTGGTTATTTATTAGAGGAACTTTAAAATAAAAATGAGAGCATTTCAAAAATTTTGAAATTTTGGTCATGCATTACTTCTTCTCGTGAAACCAAACATTAAGAAGCAGAATACGTTTGGATCCTGCGCTATACCACATAAAGAGAAGCTTGTTGTAACCTTTCATCTTTTGACGACTATGGAAATTCTTATTCAAGTTTAGTATTTAAATTTAAAATGTCAAAACAGTCAAGTACTGTTATCCTGAATCAAAAATTGAAAAAATTCGAAAAAGGCACAAGTATAATCTCATTAAATACAGACAAACGACTGAACATCACAAGCAAGCAACAAATCCTGCCCAGACTAAGTGAAACCCACTTTGATGGATCGCTCGAGTAGCGAACGCAATTCAACGCCAACGCCAAGCTTCAATCTTGGCTTTGCTTGGGTCGCGCCGTACACACCCATTCCAACACTTCCGAATCTCCACCACATTATGTGCCTTGGCTTGCGTTGGAATCTTGTTCTGTACGCGCCGTTACAATAGCGCCAGAACAAAATTTAACTATGGTTCTGTAAGAGACTCTTAAAGTCAGTGACATCGTTGAGTGAAAAAATTAGAAAAAGGTGCAACGCCCTAATATTGTTGGTAGCAAGCAATAAATGGCGCTTCCGCAGCATCGGTTCAGAAACTGTCAGTTTATATTATTAAATTGTCACGCTTGTATGGCAACAGTGTGGGAGTAACATCATATACTTTCAAACATTGAGTTGATCGTAGTTGACAAAACTGATTGTCTGACCGCGATATGACGCAACCCTTTAGTAAGATAGTAAACTTATTCCTCGCGAGGTATCGAGTAATAAAAAAACATCTTTTAAAACAACATTAGTCTTCTTTATACATTGATTAATCTAGTTTTATATCTAACATTTTCTTGTGAAAGCATTTCAATGAACGATAATGTCATATATATTATTACAGGTTCGTCGCCTTTGTTATCGTTGAAATTTATGGGGGTCAAGGAATTTTTAAGGCCTAAAAAAGTTTAAACTAGTATTTAACGACAATTTATATGTATCTAGAATTTAATAAATTTCAAAAGCAAGATTATTTAAATATTTTATATAAATTTTAAGAAAAAGTGTATTGATTGAAACTTTTACAACAAATAATTCTAAATAATTTCCTGAATATATTCAACAATAAAACAAAAAAATATTTTTAATCGATTATTTTCCGACACCACTATTACAATTATAGCTAATTTTAATTTAAATGAGTATAAAGAATAAATACGTATAATGTCATTTTAGTAAAAAATTTATTATTTCCCATTTTTCCATTTTTTTAGGTAAGAGAGTTGCAATATATTAAAAATAATATATATCTATGTAATTTAGAAATAATAATATAATTTTCACATCCTTGTTTAATATAAAAAAAATCGGTCCATCCCAATAGCAACAGAAATGCTTTGTAATGGTCTCTTTTCTATTGGCGGCTTTCGGTCAGATACTTACGTACTTTTCTTTTATTTCTACGGAAATCTCGGGCGCCAGTTCTTCAATTTTTAAGTGCGAAGAACTACACTGTCTTTTTGGCTCTCCTAATTGGGAGAACAACCCTGAGTAGCAAAACAGTGGATGATACGGAATAGCCAGAGGTCTGAGCTGGAGACCTATCTAATGGATTTCGGTCATACTGCTCAAACGGATTAATCAGAAAATAAAATTACAGAAATACACTTCGCACATAAATTATGGAATAGGTAAAAAAATGAGTCAAGTTTATACATTCATATTTTTGTTAATATTGAAGCATTTTCAATAATTATTTTACTGCGGATAGGTCATTTCTTCTGCAGTTTAATACCGTATGTTCGATTTAACTACGAGTTTTGTTATACAGGGAAACGCGAAAAGTATGAGGGCATATAAATTCCCTAAAATTTCAAAATGATCTGTGGCAATTAGGAGCCTATGAAAATTTATTTTTATAAGTGTTTCGGTTACGGCCTCTCCTATTGTACTCACTGCGTCAAGCAATTTGCCATACGGTTCTTGGTAAATAAAAAATTGGCAATTCTTTGAAAATTTTTTTGTTGCGTGTTAAGACTAATTGTGTTAGAAGCCTTCAAAAATGTCGATCAAATGTTCATTCCAGATTTAATTTTAAGTATGTCCAATCGATGCCAAACTGTAGTAAATGCCAGGGGGGTAATAACCGTTATTAGTTTGCATTATTGCTTAGATTTTTATTATTGCTATCGTTCTTTTTCCTGTTAAATAAATTTATTAAGTTATTTTTATTCCAACTTGTATTATTAACCTCGATATTGGTTCCATAACTCTTTAATGAGAGGAGAATGAAACAAAATCCACTAAAATTATTGTTTTTTAACAGTTATTGGCAACAGAACAATTTTCAAAGAATTGCCAATTTTTTATTTACCAAGAACCGTATGGCAAATTGCTTAGCGCAGGGCGTACAATAGAATAGGCCGTAACTGAAACACTTATAAAAATAAATTTTCATAGGCTCCTAATTGCCACAGATCAAATTGATATTTTAGGGAATTTACATGCCCTCATACTTTTCGCGTTTCCCTGTATAACAAAACTTGTAGTTAAATCGAACATACGATATTAAACTGCAGAAGAAATGACCTATCCGCAGTAAAAAAATTATTGAAATTGCTTCAATATTAACAAAAATATGAATGTATAAACTTGACTCATTTTTTTACCTATTCCATAATTTATGTGCGAAGTGTAATAACTCGTGAATTTTACCTCTTTAAAATAACGTGTTTACTCAGAAATAATGATGAACAAATTAACTTACTCTCAAACCTCCACGACGATACAGTCGAGTATGTATAAAACTATTTTTAAAATAATTATAAATCAGGTAAGCTGGTAATCAAGTTTGTACGCGGTTTTACGGCGGAATTTTCGGATACGTGAGATAGCTGAATTACGGTGTACGACAAGCAAACGGACCTTTCCACTAAGATGGCTTAGAAACGGCGGGCAATCCGTTAGCTATAGATATTTACGTCTTTTATTAATATTTAAAAATACGGCGAACTACCGCCACAAACGTAGAGCTATGGATTAACGGACTATTTCATTTACAACTAATTTACTAGTCACCCTGGTGCATTGGTACGTCACAGATCACCCGACGAGAAAATCTAATCAGTGGATGCACTTTTAGGAATGACTTTTTAATTACACTAGGTTTTCCGGAAACCCTTGTACATGACAGCCTGTCAGATCACCCGACGAGAAAATCTGACCAGCTGGTGTACAATTTATGCAATAATAAAAAGAATAAACCAACGGAGGTATTATAAATTAGCTCTAGTTTACTTTGGTAGCAAAATACGGCGATACTCACGGACAATCAGGACTCTAAATATCTATACTTAACTGAAGGCAGTGCCTACTAAATGTAGCAGGTTGTGTTGAATTCTTACCAAGATTATATTCGAAGAAATTTACTATAAAACTCGGAGCGGCGGTACGGAAATAATAACGGCTGCGGCTGAGTCTTTTCCTGCTGGCGGTAGATTGGATCTGATATCGACAGGAGGGCCATTCGGCCTTTTTATTGCCTTTCTGACGTAGCTCTCGGTCGTGTCAAAAAGAGAAGTGGTCACCGATTTTAAACGACGGCCTCAAGTGCATCACCCGGCGTACCTTGCAGAGGTGCAGCGGTTTATGCAACTACGCGCAACAACTCGAAATACCTTTAACCGGAAATGAATTACTTGTAATTCCTATACCAGGTTGCAAAAAGAAACGGATTAAAACGGACATGGATTAACAATTTTAGTAACGAATGATTTTTATTTACGACTCGGTCACTATTTATAATAATTCTCGGATTTTAATTATACGGGGGATTGTCGAAAATTAATCAATTAATTACTTGATTGCTTGTTTACCAGCGGACCTTTTTAACAACTCATTTATAACTTAACTAAAACATAATTTAACTACTAAAACAGCGGCAGGGTGTATCCAAGTGACAGTAATATTTAAAGCAAAAGTGAACATAACTTGATCAGAAAAATCACTTCGTTACAGCTTTTATTCCAGTTGCCTTCGTTCTTTAGTAGTAGTTGGGTTGCAATACGATGATTTCTGTTACGCGAAAAATTTTGCTCTGAAAGACAATACAGGTGGGTTCTGCAAACGAAATATGAATTTCCAGAAAAAAAAAATTGATAATTTACTAGAAATAAAGCAAATAGTTAAATAGCATCACCAAAATAATGCGATGAGGTATAAGTATAATGAAACTATTTGCAGAAACATTTAAAGTGAAATCCTATCGTCTCTGTCACCATTTTTTTTAAATCAAATAATGAAATATTTTTATTTAACATTTTGAAAGTGGCAAAATACGTAAAATTATTATTATTATTATTGTTATTTTCAGATAAGACAGTAGTACACCCTCCTGTGACGTGTCTAATAATATGTTACTAACAGCAGAAGATTTAGGTATTCTATGAAAAGAAATAAGAGAACAATTTCTATCTCATACCTATATTCTGCCTCACCGCTATGATTTAGGTACGTGTGACAATAATATTTCGTTAAACGGGTAAATATAACATTAAGATTTCTCTTCACATGTAAGCTCTACAGTTGTTCTTATCGTAATGGGCTGTACTGTGTATAAAGAAAGTATTCTGATAGTAAAAATTCAATATTGAGAGAATTACCCCTAAAAGAATAAATGGGTCGTTTTGGTTCGTTTATGATCTGACCAACTTTAGAACCCTCAAGATGTTTAGAAGGAATTTAAAAGATAATATCTCTAAACTGTCATTTTACTAAATAGGTTCAGTAAAAATGCAATTTCCTCAATTTCTTAAATACACATTGTCAAAATTTACAATGTAATAGAAGTATAGAATATTCTTTAGTTGTCTTTATCAATTAAAATATTCTCCGCAGTACCAGTTTAAAAGGCCTTATATGTTTTGTTTTATTTTATATTGACACCATTTTTATAAATATTAAAATGTGCAATTACTAAAGTGAAAATTAAAATGTGAAAACATTAGGCTGAAGTTTTCACCCGAAACCATTATTGACAATATTTCACAGATGGTGGAGGACGATAATTATCAAAGTTATGAAAATCTAAATTTGTTTACAGAGTTTTATAGAGCAATTATAAATATCAGACGTATTAGGCATTCTTTAAAGTTTCTGGTCAGCTCGAGTTTAAACAACATATTTGAATATAATTTATGTTAATAACTGATTAGGATATAGTTCGTTAATTGCAGAAACGTATACCTTTGAGAGTGCGTTTGTCAATCAACCGTTATCTTGATTATACAGGGTGTCCCGATTTTAAACCGACAAACTTCAAGTACAGAAAGTTCACATGAAATTATGACATACCCCTTCTAACATTTCTTCTCTATCGCGCCTCCTAACGGAGATACAGGGTGTTGAAAATTCAATTTATTTTTCGTTTTTCTTTAATAACTTCCACAATATTAAAGATAGGGAAACCAAACTTGGTACACATAGTTAGGTTGTGAGGGTCCATCTTTGCTACGGTTCAGAGTTGAACTGAGGCGCGCCAGTGGCGTGCGGTGTGGTCACGTCAACATAATTTTAAGGAAAAAAGTATGTGCACTCATTTTTTTCGCAATTCTGATCAAATTTTCATAATTTATGGTTGATTTTCTAAAAAAACTTGCTCATGTAGAATTTTGACTGAGGCATTCGTTTTCGAGATATTTGCGTCTGAACAAAACGATGCACCAAAAACACAATTAATTAATTAAGATAGCCCTTTCAAAATTATTTTCAATCTGATTTTCGAAAGGATATACTGAACTGAACTGTCAATTTAATGTTTTTAATGTTTTACTTCTTTTGCAATGAGGCGTTTTAAGGCCTTTTGCAAGTCAATATTATTTCTGTCAAAAGAAAAATTTGTTTGTTACGAAATTGCATAAACAAATTATCAACATCCAAATATCAAAAAAATCAACACCCCGTATTTCTGTTAGGAATGACTATAGAGACATTTTAAAAGGGATATGTCGTGATTTCATCTAAACTATTCCCGACATGATAATTGTGTTTTTGGTGCATCGTTTTGTTCAGACGCAAATATCTCGAAAACTAATGCCTCAGTCAAAATTTTACATGAGCAAGTTTTTTTAGAGAATTAACCGTAAATAATGAAAATCTTATTAGAATTGCGAAAAAAATTAGTGCACATACTTTTTTCCTTAAAATTATGTCGACGTGACCACACCGCACGCCACTGGCGCGCTTCAGTTCAACTCTGAACCATAGCAAAGATGGACCCTCACAACCTAACTATGTGTACCAAGTTTGGTTTCCATATCTTTAATATTGTGGAAGTTATTAAAGAAAAACAAAAAATAAATTGAATGTTCAACACCCTGTATCTCCGTTAGGAGGCTCGATAGAGAAGAAATGTTAGAAGGGGTATGTCATAATTTCATGTGAACTTTCTGTACCCGAAGTTTGTCGGTTTAAAATCGGGACACCCTGTATAAATAAATAATGCATATAGGCTAATTCAAAACAAATAAGGTTTAAGATGTGAGATTAATACAAAATAAATTTGAGTATATTTTCAGTCAATCAATAGAGTTTAAAAACAATTGGCATAGATTGCACTAGAATATTGCCGATCGAGAATTTTATTAACATTTTACTTTAATTGAATATTACACATGTTTATTGGGTATACAACTAGAAACATTTCTGTAAGAAATTATTTATCTAGGTATTCTATATTTTAACTTATATTTAAATAAGTCTAAAATGCTTCGATTATTATCTCCCGCAATATTAACGCACCACCAGAAACTTATCATAAATTTGATATTAATTTTTTCTAACGATTTTACAATTTCATCTTAGACTGAGTTTTACTCAAAATTTGACTTGAATACAAGATGTAATAATAATAATAATAATAATAATAATAATAATAATAGGTTTCGTTTGTGAAAATTCGCATTAGCAACAAGAGCAAATTATGATTTAGAGCCAATTTTAATCTTGCATTTTTTTAACAGCATGTTTTATTGAACAGAATCAGTATTTATGTCTTCACTTTTAGTGGCACCACGATTCATACTTCTTTTTTCTATACTTCTGCCAAAATTTATTTCACGCCGTTAAGAGAGGGATTTACAGTCTCTCAGTTGCCCATTAAGTCTCAATATTTACCCCTTGTGTAAGAATTCATTAATAATAATGCGTGAAATGTGAGGTCTTATATTATCGTACGTAAAAAAAAGTTGTCAATATAAGATCCAAACGGGACAACATGAACAAAAAAAAAACAAAAGTATTTAATTGATCAATCAGATGTTGAGCGTTTGTTTAATTTAAATATATACATTATACATAGTCCCATTCCTACATACGAATTGATTACCGATGTGAAGTTAGTTGCGTTATTTAAGGAAATTATATTAAAAGAAAAAATATACGCCCAAGGTACATAAATTATTCATTATCGCTGTTATTAATAAATTGGAATTAAAACGTCAAGTAATATAAAAAAAATTCAACAGGAGAACCGGCTATAATCACCTCAATATTTTCAGAAATGTTTCTTGTGATTATGATTTGTAGAAAGAATGACAAAATTATCCTGTAGAATTCATAGAAGGGGAGAAAGATGCCTCAAAATAAAAAATATACGGAAAATCCCTTTCCGACCGTTGAAAGAGGTGGAAATGATTAAAAACTAAAAATAAGATATAATTATTTTTGAAGCAGAAGGAAAAGGGTGTCACTTTGAAAACTGTATAGAACTGTAGAGAATAGAATAAAATGTTAGCCTACAAGAGGAAAATCCATTTTTTATTGAAGGTTCGTTAAATGGGGAAAATATTTGGAGCTGCTTCAACGAAATATAATTCCAGGACTTGGCGCACTATATCCAAATGGCAAAAGCCATAATGTACCGGAAAACTCCATATGGTTTCAATAGGATGGCGCACTGCAGCATTATTCGCTAATAGTGCGTAATTATTTAAACCAAATTTTCACACAGATGGATTGGTAGACGCAGATCAGTAGAATGACCAGCTGAATCTCCATTGGATTATTTTTTATGGAGTTACCTTAAATCCAAAGTTTATTTTAATACACCGAACAGTGTTGAGGACTTAGAAGACAGAATTAGTTACGAAATTGGAAGAATTGGACCAGACCCAATAATTCCAATTCTAGTTTCGGCTTCGGACATTCTGAAGTAGCAAATGGCATGCACTTTGAACATATAATTCAATTATTTTTTGCTGTATTTATTAATTCATTTATTTTTGTTTTGTTACAGTGTCTGACTGAATTTGTATCACTTGCTTTGTAACGATTTCAAGGAAATTATTCCAACCTGTACGCGGTCTGCATGTATCTAAACGAATTATTGTTAATTATAATCTAGTTTATATTACAGCTCATTTTTGGTATTTTGATCCACTGCAATGAGATATAATAATGTTTGTTGTATATTAAATGTTTCCAGATCCTAACAAAGTACATGATTGGTGAAGGTTAAAGTTAAGGTTTCTTATAATTTAATTTAAATCGAAGTACTTCCTTAACACTTAAATCAATGTTATTACTTTGATAATGCAAATAAGAACAGAAAGGGGACTAAAAGTTGCCACAAATAACTTTTAGACAAAAAAGATTACCTTATCTACACTAGTTACTATACTATAGACATAACTTAGATTATATGTAAGGTCCTTAGTCGGCAATTGGATAGCATTAAAAAGAAAACCTCAAATTTTCATAAGTCGACACGTCGACTTTCGAAATTTGAGGTTTTCTTTTTAATACTATCCAATTGCCGACTAAGGACCTTACATATAATATCATTAGTGGATACGAAATTCGTTATATACAATAACTTAGATTATTAAAAATGCTAACAGAACTCATAAATCCTTTATTGGACAAAAATGTCGGGTAGGTACATAAATTAAAAACATACATCACATAATATACAATTATAAATACTGATACAGGGCTGTCTCCGCTTTATCAATAAAAACTGTTTGAGGGAGCGAAAATTTTCAGTAATATCTTTAAAGTGAAAAAGTTTAGAAAGTATAAAAGTACTTTCCTTTTTTTCAAGCTAAATTATTACTGAAATATTCACAAAACATTTTTTATTTATAGTTATTACCAACCATGCCCATGAACTCCCAAAAGTCCACCATGGCCAATCCCGCCAAGTCCGTAACCAATAGCTGGTCCAGCTACTACGGCTCCGTGGGCAATTGCAGGGGTGATAACAGCTCCATGGTTAACGGGTCCAACTACAGCAGCGTGTCCGGCAGTGGGACCTACAACTGTGGCATGACCAGCACTAGGTCCTACAACAGTTGCGTGTCCAGCTACTGGTCCTACAACGGCAGCATGGCCAGCATGAGGTCCAATGACTGCAGCATGGCCGGCATGCGGTCCAATAACAGCAACATCGCCAGCATGGGGTCCAATGACAGCAGCATCGCCAGCATGGGGTCCAATGACAGCAACATCACCAGCATGGGGTCCAATAACAGCAGCATGGCCATCATGAGGTCCAACGACAGATGCTCCAAGACCTACGGGACCTGCTAAGTGTGCTCCATATCCTACTGGTCCGCCTAGCAAAGCTCCATGCCCTAGTCCCCATCCCAATCCTAGTCCTAGTCCTGAGGGAGCTGCATAAGCTACGGACAAAGTAGCAAGGGCGGCAATGATCTGAAAAATATGATTTATATGAAATTATTTGTCCAAGACGATTTATAATTTAAACAGTTAATTATAATTATAAGAAAATCTAATATTATTGTGAAAATATTTTTCGACAAAAGTTATACTTAAGTGTTACAGTTTACAATAATAACAATAAATTATTAATTAGCCGTATTTAGTTTTCGGAAAAATTATTGTCAATAAAAACTATAATGCAGCTCCTTTCGTTTTAACGCTTTTTACTTTTAAAATCATTTCGCCGGTAATTTTACTTTCTAATAAGGAAAAAGGCAAATAAATTACATAGTGATAAGAATTTGTAATTGGTTTGATTATAATATTATAATAAGTTGACTGGAGTTAAAGTGAGTTAATACAACATTAATTATAATATATTATAATTTTGGTATATTAATAAATATATCTATCGTCAAAATACCGAAAATCAATAAACTAGATATTTTGGAAATAGAATATTTTCTTACATTATTAATTTATTATAACCAGTTGACTAAAATTATTTTAGAAATCGGTGATTGCCGAAAAGTAATTATAACCAATACTGACTGATTACGAAGGCGATAAAAAAATTAATTAATTGTAATTAATTTTTATAGAATATGAAATACAAAGTTTTATCTGCTCTTATATTACTCAAATTAATAAAAATATATATTTGTTTTACTGAAGTTTATGGCAAATTCAAGTTATAGACCTGAAAACCAATTAAAAATTTTTCATGTCCGATATCAGTCTACAAATTAGACTAAATCGCTATACTAAAATAATTAAAGTATCACTTACCAAGGCGTTCATGATTGGGATCTTGTAATGTTGAACTAGACAATGTTATGCTAATAACGTTCACCCCAGTTTATATACCTAATTCTCGACCTTCGGTAATAGCACAGGATTGGTATTTTTTCTATATTTATACACGACACAAATAAATTTTAGCTTATGAACCTGGGACAACACCCATTACCAAAACCAATTACCTATTTTAAAATATTTTAAGATAATCCTTTCTTTTTTATGCAGATTTGCACGTTCTGAAATATACATGAAGAACGATATGTTTTATTTAAAACTAGAAAAATATAATCATTTTCAGAAGCCTTAGACGTAGTCAATGTAATTAACAAATTTACGAGTAAATTATTAAAATTAAATAATAATTAATGGTACATTTTCCTATAAATTCAATTTTCTATTTCCCAGAATTTATATACTTTTATATGAAGAAAGTAGAGCAGAATTATTATTACATGAAGAATTTTATCGTCTATAATAATAATAATAATAATAATAATTTATTTACCTTCAAAAAATATTACAGTAAAATACAAAATTACAAAAATACAAAAAAATGACAGGTAAATAATGGACAATCCTACGAGGTGCAAGAATGCACCTGTTTGTAGGTAAAAATAAATATTTATAAATATATATATACAATATTTAATTTACAACTTTAAAAATAATAAATAAATAAATATATTAGCACATTTAAAATTAAATAAAAACATTTTAATATTAATGTATAATGTAACTGTACAGTGTATAAAATCAATATTAAATCTTCAATGCAAATCGCTTATGTATTTTTAATTTTAATCAAATAATGAGTGTATAAAACATCTTGGCTTCTCAAAAATAAATTTTTTTAGAAGTTTTTTGAATACATTTATATTTCTTTCATATACTAATTGCTTAGGAAGGATACTGAAACACTTTGAGGCAAGAAAATTATAACTTCGTTGTCCTATTGTCTTTTTCATAAATGGTAACATAAATATTTGGTTATGTTTTCTTGTATCGTATTGGTGGTTTATTTGCAATAGTGATGATTTATTTGCGTTTTGTTTTATTATTAATCTATAAAAAAATAGCTGCCTAATATCCATAATTTTTGATTCACTAAATAACATACCACTTGGATATGTATTACTTTTTTTTTAAATCATCTTCAAAAACTTTTTTTGCAGAATTTCTAAATTCATTAAGTGAGTCTTCGCCACTCCTCCCCAACCAGCGATATCATAAATAAGATGACTTTGAACTAAGGAATAATAGATTATTAAAAGTTGCTTACTATCTAAAAAGTCGACAAAAAATTTGAATTTGTAAAGGATAAAACGTAGCTTTTTAATTAAGAATAGTATATGTAAGTCCCATTTCAGATGCTGATCTATAACAATACCTAAATATTTTACTTTCGTAGAAGGTAGTATTCTGAAATTAGTTTTCTCATTCTGAATGTTTATTTCATTAAATGTGGGTTGTACAGATTTATTACAGGTAAACGGTATGTAAAGTGTTTTATCGAAATTAATAGTTAATAACTTGTAATCGAACCAGTTCTTGATATTCGCCATATCTTTCTCAACAGTCTCTTTTAAATCCTGCCATGTGTTACTTTTATAAAATATAGCGGTGTCATCAGCAAAACTGATGACATCGCCCTCACTATTTAATGAAAAAAGACCATTCACGCATATGGTGAATAGGATAGGGCCCAACACTGTACCTTGTGGTACTCCATATTTTATTACCTCGTATCCACTGACGTCATAGCCCACTCTTACGCATTGTTTCCTATCACTTAGATAAGATTTAAATAATTTTAAGCAATTATTTCGCACGCCTATATCTTCCAATGACTGTAAGAGTAGGCTATGACTGACAGTGTCAAAGGCTTTTGCTAAGTCTATAAAAATACATAAACAGTGATCTGCCTTATCCAAAGCTGAATATATTTTGGATGTGAGATTTAGAATAGCATCCTCGGTTGAAATATTTTGTCTAAAGCCATACTGATTGTCTGAAATAAGTTTATATTTATTTAGGTATTCTGTTAATCTTATTTTTATTACCTTTTCAAAAATTTTGCATATGGCTGTGATTAACGAGATTGGTCGGTAATTTCCTATAGTATTCTTGTCACCACTTTTATGAAGAGGAATAATAATTGATGTTTTAAATTGAGTTGGAAAGTGACCCTTTTCTATGGCATTGTTGAAAATATATGATAGTGGCTCAGCTATATCATTAACTACTGCCTTTAGGATTTCGGATTTTAAATGATCAATTCCAGCACTTTTATTGTTTTTTAGCTGTAAAATTATGTGAACAATTTCTAGGGGATTTGTTGGGGCTAGGAAAAGTGAGTTTTGACTTATTATCCTATCATTATTGTTATACTGTGTAGATTTAATTTTACTAGCTAATTCACTGCCGATATTTACAAATCTGGAATTAAATAAATTAGCCATTTCTTTTTTATCAGTGATATCTCCAGTTTCTGTTGTTAGAGAAGTTAGGTTTTCATTATGTGTTTTCCCAGTTAATTCGTTTACAACCTTCCAAAGTTGTTTTGTATTGTTAAGATTTTTGTTTATTTGTTGTTTATAGTAATCTGCTTTTGTTTTCTTTATCAGTTTCTCTAATATATTTTTGTACCGTTTATATTCATTTTTTAGCTGTTCATTTTCCGGATATTTTAAGGTATTCTTATACATTTTGTTTTTTTTATCTATAGATGTTAACAATGCATTTGTTATCCAGTTCTTTTTTTTTTACTTTAATTTTTCTGTAATATGTACATTCATTTACTTTATCTTTAAGTATTTTTAAAAAAATATCTGTTGCTGTGTCAGTATCCTCTGTTGTATAAACTGATTCCCAAGAACAATTTTTTATAATAAGATGCAATTTTTTGTAATTTATATGTGTTACTGTTTTACTTTTAGTTGCTATAACTTGTTTATAGTATCTAACACTATTTGTAAAGCTGTTATAAAATGATCAGTTATATCTGTTTTGATTATTATTGGTAAAATGTTATTATGTACATGTTTATTATGTTTTAGAAATATGTGGTCTATACATGACTTAGACTCTCCTTGAATCCTAGTGTATTCATTAATTGTGGATACGTAGCCAAACTCACTTAAAATATTTAGGTACTCTGATATGTATTCATTGTGTTGTAATATGTCAATATTAAGATCTCCGACAATAAAGTTATAATCTCCCCCGTTACAGTTTTGTTCAATATAATTCCTTAGGTGAATATTAAATTCATATGGGTTCATGGAAGGTGAGCGATAGATAGCAGATATTTCAATATTTGTATCAGCAATGATATTTAATTTAATAACATTATTTAAATTTACATTAAAGATTCTATAGTTATATGTGTAGCAGTTGAAATCCCTAATATACTGATCCATAGGTAACAGAATAGTTTTGGCAAATTATATACAATTAGAAATAAAATAGTACAAAAAATTAAACTGCATATGAGCAAACACAATATACACATACACAATATATTCTTATACATACATGAGAATTTTTCAATATTTTGGATGTACAAATCTACAGTTATATAATAAATATTAGTTTTCTAACATAACCTATTCCGTATTAATTGTGAAATCTTACAAATCTTAAACTGACAAGGTCCTCCAAGTCGTTATTTTTTTCCCCGTAGTGAACGTGTTTCTCCACTTGTAGATGGAACTCTTGTTTCTCGATTTTTCTTTGATGGACCACTCTTTGGCGTAGAAGATAATATTTCTTTTTCCTTTATAGCACCCTTAGCAGTTGGCAGCTGTATTTGGTCTTCGGCAGGTAACACATCTACTTCTTCACGAGCTATGGTTGGAGTAGAAGGAGCGCTGTTTGATTTCGGTTCTAGTTGTATTTTATCATCTATTTTATATGATCTATTGCTCTCCTCGTTCTCAGTTGTGTTAATTAATTGATTAACATTGTAAGGTTCATCATTTACATATAAAATGTTTCTCTTTATATAAGCTTTTTGGTTTTTTCCTCTAGCTTCCTTTAAATTCTGATATAAAATTTTTCGGGTTTGTTGGTCTTCAGGGCAAAGGTCATCAGCAATAGTTATGTTGGTGCCTTTTAAATGTTTAATGTTTTTGAAAACTTGTTTTTTCTTCAGGAAGGATATAAATTCTAATATTATTGTATCCTTTTTCCCAATCTTGTAAATATTATTTATGTCAGCTTCTGTAAACGTTGTATCCAATATGGTATTTAATTTAATTATTACATTATCTGTAAAATGTTCATCATTTTTAATATCTAGGCCAAAAATAACTATGTTATTTTTCCTGATCTTTCTCTCTATAGCTATTACTCTTGTCTCCAGCTTATTATATTTATTTTGCAGATCTAATAGTGGCCTTAGTTCGTTTTTAATAAATATTTTAAGTTCCACTAATAAATCATTATTTGATAAATTTATATTCGGCTGGTTCATTCTTTTCTCTTCGTGGTATTTAAAATTGGTAATAATTATATTAATTCTGGTTTATTATTTCAGGACCCTTTACCCGTACTAATTTACAGAGATATTTGTATTTATTGATACACAGGTTTTGCATTAGTTTTTATAGTTTAACAGTTGATGCATTTTGTTTCTACCTTTAGGATTTAATTTCCAGTTTCATTTAAATTTGTTATTATTGTCTTTGTTTTTTTTTTCATATAGATAAAGTCATTATTGAGGTAACTGTTTTGTTTATAACATGTTTCAATTTCTCAATTTTTGACAAATTTTCACCCACTTAATTTTCAATTTAAACTAAGAGCACATTCACTATACAGCCTATCACACTGAAACTATATATTTCATCGTCATTCGTCTTATGTGTCATCGGGATCTCCTAGGAAAATTGTAAGCTTCAGGATATATTTACGTGCTCCTCATTTTTATTCTAATTTTTAACGCTTCTATGTGTAAAATTTCATAAACTCTAAGTAAAGAAAATAATTGTTCAGTATATTACAGGAAACTAACCCTTGCGATCGTCACTTTAAGCTTGTTTCGATTGTGAAACAACAGTCACACAGCCGATTCAAGATATACATATAATAGAATAAGTAAATGAATATACAGTATGAGGGTCATAAGACATGGTAAATGGAGAAACCGAATATGTACAAAAAAGGCGTGACCGTTCACATAATTCTTGTTGAGTAATAAAAAATTTTTTGTAATAAAAATTTGCGAAACTGTTTCTTTACTTGTCAAATTTTCACTTACCGATATGCGGCTTATTTGTGTGAGAAATGGATTTTCACAAAGTAACCTCCTAATCAATCAACCTCTTATTGAGTAATTATTATATTCTCTAAACTTTTGTTATTTTCTCGATCTCGAGATTAATGGAAATATTGTCTACCATCGCTGGGTTGTCCAGTTTGTAAATTATTTTTGATATCCCTGAAATACGTGAAATTTATTAATAATTTATCAAATTTTTAGCACTTGTGTTTATATGTTAATAACGTTAATTTACGAATTTATTTCCAGTTTAGAATAATTCCTTATGCAGTTGAATTGTCGGAGACAGGATTTAAAGAGTGGAAGAAAAATGCTACCTTACCTATAAGTTTCGTTTACATAAACGTTCACATAAACTCCTTCAGGGCTTAATAACCAAAATTCTCTCTTCCTCTGGTTCTCACTTTTTTATTTTTCCATTTTTTCACACCCAACAATCCCCACACAACTTAACATCGGGAAGCACGTCGAACAGCTTATTTCATTTTATCTCGTCGAAATATGTATAGTCGAAAACCATATACCGGGTGTAAATGAAATTAGGCTCACCCCTATACCTTTTTTGTTTTTTCAGATATCATTTTGAAATTCTGGCAGTTGCAATAACAAGTAAATTTGAATTAATTCATGTTAATAAAATAATTCTAGCACTTTCGGTTTCAACGGAAATGACCGTAACATCTGTTTTTTAAATGGAACACCCTGTATATTTTTACATTTTTGGATTCAGGGATTTATTCTGCATACGATGGTATCAACTTCGAGGAAGAAACATAACCTCAAATATTTTTTTAGGATAATTTAAGTTGGCATCTAGGGAGCCATGACCGCTGGAAAACTTTTCTTTCTGAGCCGTTGAGTAATGGAAAAATAAAATCGTGATATTAAGTGAGCTAACTTTGCTTTGCTTTACAGCCATTTAAACATCTCGGAAATGGTTTTTTCGATTTAAGAATTTTTTTTTAAATGGAACCATTATATCTCATTATGCTATTTTAATAGAGATTTTCTTTACCTACATTTTGATAACAAACACTTCACCATTAGTTCATAAATAACTTACAAAAGATACTTTACCTTGGTTCAAATTTATTTAATTTAATAAATTTGTTTTTTTTTTTCAAGGCATTCCCGATTAATTTCATATCAAATGTTTAACTTGGTCAGAACTTACTAAAATAAATTTGAACTAAGGTCATAAAGTATCTTTTGTAAGTTATTTATGAACTAATGGTGAAGTGATTGGTATCAAAATGTAGGTAAAGAAAATCTCTATCAATATAGCATAATGAGGTATAATTGTTACGGCGACATTTAACGCTTTGAATGGGCACAGGGCAATTGACTTACCTTTATTAGAATCAGGACTGGAGGGCTGGTTGGTATATCACAACTTGTTGCTTGGGAAAGGAATAACTTTGTTTCACCCTTTTAAGGCCGGCGTTCACATGGATGCAAGCAAGTAAACCATTGGTATTAACACATATAAAATGCACTTGCAAAAGATACTGGAGAGTGGTGAAGAAACAGAGCTCAAAAAAAGCGCAACAACAGCTTGTCAATTGGTTTACACACTCGACTCTATTCACGTTAAGTTGGCAACTTTTTTATTAGGAGAGGGAGGAAGGAACTTGGTTGCCAACTGCCCAATTTTTATGAATTTTAAGATTGAAAATTAAAAGTAACTAAAAAACTGAATTAATGCAACTTATTATGGTTGATAAAAATAATAATAATAATATAGAAACAAAACAAGCAAGCAGCGAATAATAATGATGCCATTTAAAAAAAATACTTATATCGAAAAAACCATTTCTGAGATGTTTAAATGGCTATAAAAGCAAAGTTAGCTCACTTAATATCCTGATTTTATTTTTCCAATACTCAATGACTCAGAAAGAAAAGTTTTTCAGCATTCATGGCTCCCTAGATACCAACTTAAAATATCCTAAAAAAATATTTGAGATTATGTTTCTTCCTCGAAGTTGATACCATCGTATGCAGAATGAATCCCTGAATCAAAAAATGTAAAAATATACAGGGTGTTCTATTTAAAAAATAGATGTTACGGTCATTTCCGGTGAAACCGGAAGTGCTAAAATCATTTTATTAACATGCATTAATTCAAATTTACTTGTTATTGCAACTGCCAAAATTTCAAAATTATATCTGAAAAAACAAAAAAATTATAGGGGTGAGCCTAATTTTATTTACACCAGGTATGTAACTTAAATTTTGTTGTTTTTCGCAATTTACAAATACAGGAGTAATTTGAAATTATGGAAAATAATATGTTTGTTAGACTCCTCCCTCAATGCGCCTTATCCAACGACATTTCACACGGTTATAGCACAGGCAAAATGTACCGAAATTCATAAAATAAGGAAGAAAATTGCGAAGTCTTTGTAACTCTATACTTATTTTTTATGTAATTTGAAGGTGGATTTTTATTGCATCGAGTTAGAAGGCAGACAAATAAAACTTATAAAGACATCTGTATAACGTATGTTAACTACGTGAAAAACAAATTTAAGCAAAATTCAGTATAATCGTATCCCTCCCTCAAGAAAAGTTTTTGTCAAATGATATAAACGAAATCCGATTAATTTCAATGTTGACAAAAATTCTTTAAAATAAAGGATTTTTTGTAAAGCAAGCTGTAGATGATGTGGATTCACCTATTGTTAAAATAGCAATTGAAATATCAAATAATGGACGAACATCTGTACCTAGTCGATGACGACGTTGATCTCCTTGTTCTATTAATCGCTTTGACTCTAGAAGAAAAAGGAAAAAATAAATGGAAAATTCTTTCTTCGTCAAAAATCCAGATATCACATGAACGTATAAACACAAATACAATGTTACCGGCTCATGTCTTCAGTAGTTGTGATACGGTATCACTGATACCACATCTACAATATTTCAGAAAAGAAAATTAAAAATCTTCAAACTTCTTCAGAGAGAAATGTAGTGAGAACTTTCAATGATACGAATTCAACCCCCTCATAAGTAAAACAGGCTGGTGAAACTCTTTTCCTACTTGTACCTATATGGTGCAAGAAAAATCACAAATGTCTCACTCAACTCATATAGATTTAATCAATTCAAAAAATCGCTGCAAAGTTTGAATTATTACTAACAACTTCAGAGGCAGTAGCTCAACATTCATTACGAGTAATCTACAAACTTCAGTAATGGCTTGGCAATGAAAAAAGTCCACGACAGTGGGGATAGAAGAATATTAACGGCTCATTACAACCTGGGACAACACTTTTTGTGTCAACACCAGAATCAATATTGCAACTTATCTCCTGCAACCGCAACAGAAAAGCAGGTTTAAGATGCTCACAAATTTACGGAAATTGTCAGGGCGTACAATGTCTAAATCTAAATTCATTCATGGATAAAATTATCGAGGATCTAAATGACACGGATGATTTAGATGCAATCGACGAGAACGCGGAATTAATTTGGAAGATATCGTCCAGGAGACGAATGCTATCGATTCTGATCTTCTTTAGTTAGAAATTGTGTTTCATTCAATATAATGTAAAATTTTAATCTACTCGAAAATCCTCACTTATACAATGATAATGTACTTTTTCTATTTGCAGAATATATTCACAGATAAATAAGCAGAAAATAAAGGAAACAAACGTAAAATTGGGAAAAATAATTTAACAGAAAAAAATTATTACTCTATAAATGAAAATATAATAAGTCATTCTTATTTTTTGAAAATTTCTCATGGTTCAATTGACAATTTTTATTATACGTGAGAAAACCTAGTACATCCCGCGTTTTTCCAAGATGGTGGCTCCGACTCTCCCTTTACGGTTCGGGATTCTTCAGTTTCTTGAAATATATATGTTTTTAAATGTAAGTTTCAACGAATTCGCTATGTTCTTGTTGTCTGTACTATTAGTGCGTTTAATAGTTTGCAATTAATCGATATCGGTATACTATGCAATTGTTAGGATTCACTTTTCATCATATTTTAAATTATTTTAGTTCTAACATTAAAAGTGATTGTTAGTGAAATAAATTTGTATAATACCATTTTATTGTGAAAATATTTGTGTTAGTAAAATACCCTTTTATTTTTATTTCTAAATAAAAATACTGATAATAAGATTTTTCTTTTTGAAAATGTTTAGTATTAATAAATTTCACAAGATTTGCGTTGTACTTCGTCATTTCCAATGTCTCCTCCAGTTACATCTTTGCGAAAGACTGTGAGGAAATATAGTATATAGTTTTATACTTTATTGTATTTTGTAATGATGGGGGATAAGTGTATCCCTCTGGTGGTCAGTTGCTACTAACTGTCAAGACATACAATGTCTCTGTGACAAATAGCGACTCTACTAAAGTACCTTTTAGAGCAGGCGACCTCTAGCCCAAGACGACTAAATTATAATAAATAAAAATGTAGGTAACAAATACTCAACGGACAAAAACCCCGACCTGCATTGAATTACGCCTACCAATTTGAATTTGTAGGCGTAATTCAATGCAGGTCGGGGCTTTTGTCCGTTGAGTATTTATTACCTACATTTTTATTTATTGTACTTTGTCTAATATCTACTAGGTGTATTTTTAATAGTGAAGTTATAATTATATAGCTTTGATAGTAATTTTTCTATGTATAGTTGTCTGCAAATGTACACACAATATGTACAAAGCATCTCTCACTATATGAAGTACAGATCTATACTACTTCTGTACTATGTTACGTGATTCATTAGAAGTGAATATGTTTTTCTTTAAACTTTATTTACACTTTAATTTTATATTTATATCAACTGGGTCACAATAAAGTTTAATTAATTTCTTGATTTCCTGCTTTAAATTTCGGTTAAAATTTCGCTTAGTCGACATTCTACACATTTTATTGATTTATTTATGTGAGATAGAACATTTATTTGTACCTAATTCATTTTTATAAATCATGGCCTAGTTTATATTAAAGTTCTTGTTTTTATTCAAATTCGATACACATGCAATGAGATATAATGCCTGTAGCCTGTAGCATATTAAAGGTTTTCAGATTCTAACAAAATACATGAAGGTTTAAGTTACGGTTTTTTATAATTTAATTTAAATCAGAGTATATTTTAATATTCAAAATTAATGTTAGTAGTTTGATAATGTAAATAGATTGATTACTTTATATTATGCTACTCACTCTAGACATAACTTAGGTTATTAAAAATGACAAAATAATATGTATTGAGACTTTATAAATCCTTTATTGGACAAGTGTTGCACATAAATTAAAAAAATACATTACATAATATACAACTATAAATACTGATACGAAGCTGTTTCCGGTTTATTATTAAAAACTGTTTGAGGGAGCAAAAGTTTTCAGTAATATCTTTAAAGAAAAAAGTCTATAAAGTATAAAACTACTTCCTTCTTTTTCAAGCTAAATTATTACTGAAATATTCGCAAACATGGTTTATTTAGACTGCAGTTATTACCAACCATGCCCATAACCATGCCCATGAACTCCCAATAGTCCACCATGGCCAATTCCGCCAAGTCCGTAACCAATAGCTGGTCCAGCTACTACGGCTCCGTGGGCAATTGCAGGGGTGATAACAGCTCCGTGGTTAACGGGTCCAACTACAGCAGCGTGTCCGGCAGTGGGACCTACAACTGTGGCATGACCAGCACTAGGTCCTACAACAGTTGCGTGTCCAGCTACTGGTCCTACAACGGCAGCATGGCCGGCATGAGGTCCAATGACAGCAACATCACCAGCATGGGGTCCAATAACAGCAGCATGGCCATCATGAGGTCCAACTATAGATGCTCCAAGACCTACGGGACCTGCTAAGTGTGCTCCATATCCTACTGGTCCGCCTAGCAAAGCTTCATGCCCTAGTCCCCATCCCAATCCTAGTCCTAGTCCTGAGGGAGCTGCATAAGCTACGGACAAAGTGGCAAGGGCGGCAATGATCTGAAAAATATGATTTACATGAAATTTCTTGCCCAAGACGATTTATAATGTAAACTGTTAATTAGGATTATATAAAAAGAAAATCTAATATTATTGTGAAAATATTTTTCGACAAAAGTTATGTGTCGTAGATTACAACAATAACAATACCTACATTATTTTACGATTATTAATTAGACGTATTTAGTTCTCGGAAAAAATATTGTCAACGAACTATAACGCAGCTCCTTTCATTTTAACGCTTTATACTTTTAAAATCATTTCGCCGGTAATTTTACTTGCTAATATGGAAAAAGGAAAATAAATGACATAGTGATAATAATTTGTAATTGGTTTGATTATAATATTATAATAAGTTGACTTGAGTTAAAGTCAGTTAATACAACATTAATTTAACTATGATATTGGTTTATAAATAAATACATTTATCGTCAAATTACTGGAAACCAATTTTGGAAATAGAATATTTTCTTATATTACTAATTTATTATAACCAGTTGAATAAGGTTATATCAGAAATCGGTGATTGACAAAAAGTAATTAATTATAAGTAAGACTGACTGATTACGAAAACGATAAAAAATTAATTAATTGTAATTAATTTTTGTAGAATATGAAATGCGAAGTTTTATCTGCTCTTATATTACTCAAACTAATAAAAATAAATATTTATTTTACTGAAGTTTATGGTCAAATTCAAGTTATAGACCTGAAAAGCAATTAAAAATTTTTCATGTCCGATATCAGTCTACAAATTAGACTAAATCGCTATAATAAAATAATTAAAGTATCACTTACCAAGGCGTTCATGATTGGGATCTTGTAATGTTGGACTATACAATGTTATGCTAATAACGTTCACCCCAGTTTATATACCTAATTTTTGACCTTCGGTAATAGCACAGGATTGGTATTTTTTCTATATTTATACACAATAAAAGTAAATTTTAGCTTATGAACCTGTGACAACACCCGTTACCGAAACCAATTACCTATTATAAAATATTTTAAGATAATACATATCCTTGCTTTTTGATGCAGATTTGCACGTTCTGAAAGATACATGAAGAAGGTATGTTTTAATAGAAATTAGAAAAATATATTCATTTTCAGTTTCAGTCTTAGAATTAGTTAATGTAATTAACAAATTTTCGAGAAAATTATTAAAATTAAATAATAATTAATGGTACATTTTCCTATAAATTCAATTTTCTATTTCCCAGAATTTATATGCATGTGTTTTATTTGAATGAAGAGTTTTACGTTATTTTTAAGTTTTATATGAAGAAAGTAGAGCAGAGTTATTATTACATGAAGAATTTTATCGTCTTATGTGTCATCGAGATCTCCTAGGAAAATTGTAAGCTTTAGGATATATTTACGAGGATATATTTACAACTCTAAGTAAAGAATATAATTGTTCAGTATATTACAGAGAACTAACCCTTGCGATCGTCACTTTACGTTTGTTTCCATTGTGAAACAACAGTCACAGATGCCGAATCAACATATAATATAATAAGTAAATAAATATACCTACAGTATGAGGGTCATAAGACATGGTAAATAGAGAAACCGAATGTGTACAAAAAAGGTGTGACTGTTCCAAGGGCGGATTTACGGGGGGGGGTAATGGGGGTAATTACCCCCCCCCCCCATGAACCATGAGGCATGAATTACAAAGAAGAGATACAAATAAAATTAATGTATTCATTGGCGAAATAAATAATTTGAAACGAAAATTTAGAAATTTTATAACAAGTATTTTATAGCATCTATACAAAATAAGAAAATTTTCCGAAAATCCCGCAACTCAAAATTTCTTGGAAGCCTACACTTACAGCTTACAGAAAACAGGTAAAGTTTTCCCTGCTTTTCACCTCCCCGCCCTGCTCATCCTAGAGTTTACCTCCCCCCCCCATGACAGTAAGCTAAATCCGCCCTTGGACTGTTCACATAATTCTTGTTGATTAATAAAAAAAAATTTGTAATAAAAATTTGCGAAACTGTTATTTACGTGTCAAATGTTCAATTTATTCTGTTATTTTACAACCAGTTTCATCCAATTCAGACATCTTTTAAATTTGTTTCTGATAATGGTAAACTGACTGATATGCGGTTTGTTTGTGGGGGAAATGGATTTTCACAAAGTAACCTTCTCATCGAATAACTCTTATTGAGTAATTATTATATTTTTTTAACTTTCGTTATATTTTCGATCTCGAGATTAATGGAAATATTGTCTACCATCGTTGGGTTGTTTGTAAATCATTTTTGATATTCTGAAAAAACGTGAGATTTTGTAATAATTTTTAGCGTGTTCATATGGTAATAACGTTAATTTACTAATAATTCCTTATGCAGTTGAATTGTCGGAGACAGGATTTAAGGAGAAGAAAAATGCTACCTTACCTATAAATTTCGTTTATTTTACATAAACTCCTTCAGGGCTTAATAGCTCTCTTCCTCTGGTTCTCACTTTTTTATTTTTCCATTTTTTCACTCCCAACAATCCCCACACAACTTAACATCGGAAAACACGTCGAACAGCCTTATTTCATTTTATCTTGTCGAAATATGTATAGCCGAAAACCATATGTAACTGAAAATGTTGTCGTTTTTCGCAATTTACAAATACAGGGGTAATTTGAAATGAAGGAAAATAATATGTATTTTCGACTCCTTGCTCAATGCCTGACGATATGTCACACGGTTACAGTAGAGGCAAAATGTACCGAAATTCATAAAATAAGCAAGAAAATTGCGAAGTCTTTGTAACTCTACACTTATTATTTATGCAATTTGAAGGTGGACTTTTATTGCATTGAGTTAGAAGGCAGACAAATAAAACTTATGAAGACGTTTATGCAACGTATGTTAACTACGTGAAAAACAAATTTAAGCAAAATTCAGTAATCGTATCCCTCCCTCAAGAAAAGTTTTTGTCAAATGATATAAACAAAATCCGATTAATTTCAATGTTGACAAAAATACTTTAAAATAAAAGATTCTTTGTAAAACAAGCTGTAGATGATGTGTAAATAATGCATGGACGAACATCTGTACCTAGTCGGTGAGGACGTTGATCTCCTTGTTCTATTAATCGCTTTGACTCCAGAAGAAAAAGATATATTTTTCATAAAGCCAGGAACAGAAAAAATTAAATGGAAAATTCTTTCTTCGTCAAAACTCCAGATATCACATGAACGTATAAAAAATACAATTTTACTGGCTCATGCCTTCAGTAGTTATGATACGGTCACACGTGGTATCACTGACACCACATCTACAATATTACAAAAAAAAAATAAAAATCTTCAAACTGCTTCAGAAAGAAATGTAGTGAGAACTTTCAAGAATTCAACCCCCTCATAAGTTAAACAGGCTGATGAAACTATTTTCCTACTTGTATATGGTGCAAGGAAAATCACAAATGTCTCACTCAACTCGTACAGATTTAATCAATTCAGAAAATCGCTACAAAAACAAAAATCAAAGTTTGAATTATAACCACCAACTTCAGAGGCAGTCGCTCAACATTCATTACAAGTAATCTACAAAATTCAGAAATGGCTTAGCAATGAAAAAAATCCACAACAGTGGGGATAGAAGAAAATTAACGGCTTCTTACAACCTGTGACAACACTTTTTGTGTCAACACCAATATTGCAACTTATCTCGTGCACAAGAGAAGAGCAGGTTTAAGATGCTCACAAATTTACGGAAATTGTCAGGGAGTACAATGTCTAAATCTAAATTCATTCATGGATAAAATTATCGAGGATCTAAATGACGCAGAAGATTTAGATGCAATCGATGAGAATGCGGAAATTAATTTGGAAGATATCGTCCAGGAGACGGACACTATCGATTTCGATCTTCTTTAGATAGAAAGTATGTTTCATTCAATATAATATAAAATTTTAATCTAAGTACCTGCGGCAAATAAAGCCCAGGGGGTTATAAAACCCACATTTGAAAAGTCGCGCTAAAATGGTTCGATGCAATTCCGGCCTTTACGCATACATTTACTAAGTAGTTACAAACACCATCTCATCAGTAGCGAACGATGTCCCGTCGAGGCGAGTCATGTCGCATGGATTTATAATTTTCGCCGACACAAAAGCGTAAGTTTTGTTGTTTAATTACTATTTTGACACAAAGTAACTTGTTTAGTTTGAACGTTAGGTATTTTAGTTTATAATTTCATTGTTTATTTACGTTCAAAATCGTATTTATTTCATTGATTAGTCGTTTTGTAAGATCATGTGGTAGTGTAATGCTCTTTTTTTCTAGCGCGGTGCTTGCGGTCAGATACTTACGTAATCTCTTTATTTCTACGGAAATCTCGGGCGCCAGTCCTTCAATTTTTAAGTGCGAAGAACTGCACTGTCTTTTTGGCTCTCCTAATTGGGAGAACAACCCTGAGTAGCAAAACAGCGGATGATACGGAATAGCCAGAGGTCGGAGCTGGAGACCTATCTAATGGACTTCGGTCATACTGCTCAAACGGGGTAATCAGAAATAAGTGACAGAAATAATAACTCGTGAATTTTACCTCTTTAAAATAACGTGTTTATTCAGGAAAAATGAAGAACAAATTAATTTACTCTCAAACCTCCACGACTATACAGTCGAGTATGTATAAAACTATTTGGTAAAATAATTATAAATCAGGCAAGCTGGTAATCAAGTTTGTACGCGATTTTACGGCGGAATTTTCGGATACGTGATATTGATAAGTTACGGTGTACGACAAGCAAACGGACCTTTCCACTAAGATGGTTTAGAAACGGCGGGCAATCCGTTAGCTATAGATATTTACGTCTTTTATTAATATTTAAAAATACGGCGAACTACTGCCACAAACGTAGAGCTATGGTTTAACTGACTATTTCATTTACAACTAATTTACTAGTCACCCTGGTGCATTGGTACATCACAGATCACCCGACGAGAAAATCTAATCAGTGGATGCACATTTAGGAATGACTTTTTAATTACACTGGGTTTTCCGGAAACCCTTGTACATGACAACCTATCGGATCACTCGACGAGAAAATCTGACCAGTTGGTGTACAATTTATGCAATAATAAAAAGAATAAACCAACGGAGGTATTATGAATTAGCTCTAGTTTACTTTGGTAGCAAAATACAGCGATACTCACGGACAATCAAAACTATAAATATCTATACTTAACTGAAGGCGGTACCTACTAAATGTAGCAGGTTGCGTTGAATTCTTACCAAGATTATATTCGAAGAAATTTACTATGAACCTCGGAGCGGCGGTACGGAAATAATAACGGTTGCGGCTGGATCTTTTTCTGCTGACGGTAGATTGGATCTGATGCGGACTATTTCGGAATGAACCTGAACTGCTGTCGGTTTTCTCGGAATGAGAATGAGGACGGAATGCACGGAATGAGAACGAAATGACTGTTCTTCCCCTTTGTGTAAACTTTATGACGTAGCTGTCGTGTTAAAAGAGAGGTGGTCACCGACTTTAAACGACGTACTCGGATGCATAACCCAGCGTACCTTGCAAAGGTGCAGCGGTTTATGCAACTAGACGCATCAACTCAAAACGCATTTAACCGGAAATGAGTTGCTTGTAATTTCTATACTATGTTGCAAAAAGAAACGGATCAAAACGGACAAGGATTAACAATTTTAGTAACGAATGATTTTTATTTCCGACTCGGTCATTATTTATAATAATTCTCGGATTTTGATTATACGAGGGATTGTCGAAAATTAATCAATTTATTACTTGATTGCTTGTTTACCAGCGGACCTTTTTAACAACTCATTTATAACTTAACTAGAACATAATTTAACTACTAAAACAGCGGCAGGGTGTACCCAAGTGACGGTAATATTTAAAGCAAAAATGAACATAACTTGATCAGAAAAATCACTTCGTTACAGTAGGGCTAATAAGGCCCACTAGAGCAGACCGTGGGCCTTATTACCCTACCTAACCAATATTGATACGACGCGTTTTAGTCTATTTATATTTTTACTTTTGTACTCACAGGTTTAATTAAAATGCCTCCAAAGCGAGCTAAATGGATAGAGGATAGCCTACGTGCAGCCATGGCAGTGACAACGCCTTAGGGGTACGAGATTGGAAAATGTTTGGAAAAATTCCCCGAAGGTGCCTGGATACTGGCTGGGGTTAGTTAAGTGACTACCACAAATTTATAAATAAAAAAAAAGTTGTTGGGCGCCAGTGGCAGCGTGTTAACTAGATCTCGATCCCTGGTCGTACTTGATGTGTTTGATCTCAGGGTGTGTTGCTTTGATCAACAAAGGAGTTATAGCACTTGCACTTACCTTATGATAAAGGTCTAGGGTGAACTTAAAGAATATTAGCACTGGCACTTGAGCTTTATATGAATAACAACCGGTGTAACCGGAAGGGTTCACCATTAATGACTGGACTAGAAAAAATATTGGAATAAATTCCTAGCTCTGTTTAATGTTAGTATATTTGGCCTTGGCCACCTGAAAGTTGGACGGGTTACTTCAGTTACACATCACATCAACATAAACAGTTTAATACAACAAGTCATTAACAATATTAACATGAAAACACAAGTAGTGAAAAAGTACAACAGTAAATGAAAATAATATGAATATTATATTGCACACTACAAGTAAAAATAAAATAAAAGCTCTATGAATCTATAAGTAGCCAATGTAATAGTATCAGTCAATCGCGATACAGTTTATGCCAGGCGGCAATGTCAATGTTCTAGTTCAATAGCCAATAAATAGTTCTCTTACCCTCTTGGAGTAACGTCTCGCTTTGATAATCCTGAGCGTTACAGAAGACGCACTAGGGTTTAACACGACGTAGGTATTAGTTTAAAGAAGCGCGCACTAGATGCACAGAAGTATTTATTGAAAGTTCGAAGAAATCCTCGGCAGCGGACACACACGTCCAATACAAGTATTTGTTAAAAAATTCCTGACTACGGACACACACGGTCAATACGAGTATATGTAGAAAGGTTCGTAACTACGGTCGCACACGCACAAGATAAGTATATTTAAAAAAATATTTGAACTGCAGGCGCACACGCACAATGTAAGTATATTTGTAAAATAGTCGATACCACAGACGTACACATACAGTGTAGTTGTAGGTTATAAGCACTTCACACTCGCGCTGGTTTACACACGAATGAGTTAAAATAGGATTAGGTTGTATACACTTCACAGCGAACACGCACGCACAAGGTAAACACTCGAGATGAGGATACACGTATGAATGTTCAAAGCTAAACTACGCCGACGCTTAATGGTGACGAGTTTGTAAGAAGCACTTCACAGCGAACACACACGCACAAGGTTAGCACTCGCGATGGTTATTACACGTATGAGTTATATTTGATTGAGATTAGAAACACTTCACAGCGGACACACACGCACAAGGTAGACACTCGCGATAGATGACACACATATGAGGTTTCGGAACTACTACGCCGACGCGAGATGGTGACGAGTTAGTTTCTGGAGAAGAACCGACGTTGACGTTATGAATGCTCGGCAGGAACTCTCTATTCCCAAAATTTGGTTTATCTTTTATAATAAAAATCAGAACAAAATTTTGTTCTAGAAAATTTAAACGTAAACAATTTCTAAAAGGCCCCGGTCACGTGACAAAAATTAAATAAAATTTTTCTTAAAATCCCCATAACTGAAGTCTTCTGTACTTTTGGTTTAAATTTTTTGTATGGGGGTCTAGTACACCCCCCCACCATGATGTGGCTGTTATTAATTTAATTCTCAGTGGGCACATAACAGCAGCAGTAGAACGGGGACAATTGACACAGCGTGCTGCAGCAGAACGCTATAATATTCCAAGACGAACGCTGAGGAACCACCTGAAAACTGGAAGCACCGTAAAACATTTAGGATGCAGTTCTATAATGAATCAGGAACAAGAAAGTGATCTAGTTAACAGAATTATACGATTCGCAAATATTGGGATGCCTCTTACACCTAAAGTTATTCGTAGGCAAGCGTTTATTTTCTGCGAAAAACACAATATTAAACACAATTTTAATAAAGTTGCTGGCCTTGCCGGCAAAGACTGGTTAAAGATGTTTTTAAAGCGGCACACCGAAATTTCAAAAAGAAAAGCACAGTTTCTGAATCCGGCAAGAGCTCAAAAATTGAACAGACCGATCGTTAGCCAACACTTTGAAGAAGTGAAAAAATTGTATGAGGAACTTGACATTGTAAATCATCCAGAACGCCTTTATAACACAGACGAAAAGGGATGTCGGCTGACTATTCACAATCAGCAGACTGTTTTGGCGCAAACAGGAGCTCGACGAGTTCATTTGATTGCACCAGAGCACGCTGAGAATGTTACCATCGCTATGTGCGTAAATGCCGTCGGCACTGCTATCCCGCCAATGATTATATTTAAAGGGCAAAGACAAAAGCCTGAGTTTAGTGACAATTTGCCAGCTGGAAATCTAGTGAAAATGGCTCCGAAGGGGAGTATGACTACAAATTTATTCATTGAGTTCATCAAGCATTTAGCAAAGTATAAAACACAAGGGAAAAACTTGTTGATCTTTGATGGAGCGTCATCTCACTTGGATTATGCCATTGTTGAAGAAGCCGAGAAGCATGATATTGTCCTTTACTGCTTACCAAGTAATACAACCCATGAGCTCCAGCCTCTTGATAAATCAGCAAACAGATCATTTGAACATCATTGGGATCAAGAAGTTTTAACATACATGTACCAAAAACCTGACAGACGCTTGACGAAAACAAGTTTTAATACAATTTTTACTGCGGTTTGGGCAAAATGTTTGTCTCATGACAACATAGTGAACTGATTCAGAGCTACAGGCTTGTATCCATTTAATCCGAATGTTTTACCAGATGAAGCGTTTGCGCCTTCTGTCTTAACCGAAATGCCTCCACCGCAACCCCTAGTTGTAGATGACTCCAATACAGACTGTCTTGATGACGAAACTCTTAATCAATCAGTAGAACTAGAATCACGTAATAACCTAGATAACAAAACACCACCAAGGGAGTCGCCAAAATCTTCCACTTCTTTCGCAGTTGCCAGAAATCTCCCAATATTGTACCGCTCAGAATCTGAGACAGACACGGAGACAAACGTTGAACAACAGCTAACTCAGCTGTTGAACAAGTCTCCTTACGCCAAGGTGAGAATTTATTCTTCCGAAGAGGAAAAAGAAGAAAGTGACATGTATAATACAGATGATGAAATTCCACTGGCTAGTCTTAAGACTAAGTCCCCTTTTCAAGAGTTATTGCCGACTCCTAACTATGCCACAATAAAGAAAAAACCTAGACGAAAAGCAATTAATTACCAAGGACCTTTTTAAAGAACAGGGAAAAGAGAAAGAAAATAGGAGACCAAAGAAGACAACACGAAAAAATGACCAAAGAGAAACAAAGGAGAAAACCAAAGAGGTAAAAGAAAGCCAAGGGTTTCAAACTGATAAAGGTAAAGGTAAAGAGAAAAGGACCAAAATATCGGCCGAAGCTGCTTGGTACTGCCATGCATGTAAAGAGGAACGTTTATCGGACATGCGACAGTGTGGTCGATGCAAGAAATGGTACCACGAAGAATGTATGGGACTGACAAAGGAAGATGAAGGAATATTTTATTGTTATGATTGTGAAATTTAGAAGTTTTTCGAGTACAACAGAGACATTAAGAGTACAAGTGTGATTAGAAAGAGTTGTTTTATATTACTTTACTTTGTTTTGTAAGAAGAAAGTAACTAATATTGTTGTGTGGCCTTATTGCCCCCAGGGGGTTAAAAAAGGCCCATTTTGTTATTTACTGCAAATGTTTAAAAAAACGAATTTTGTTGATTTTTCTAGTTTAAACATTATTAAAGGGTAACATCCCGCTGATTAGTTTTTAAAAAAGTGTAAGTTTATTTTAGGGCCTTATTATACTACGATGGTTTAATAAGGCCCACAGAAAGCGTTTTTTAAAATTCAAATATTTCTTTAAATATTCACTTTTCTATCAGTTCTTCTGGTTTTTTAGTAGCAGAAATAAATATACTTAATGGAAAACATGGTTTTGTCTTTCTATTTCACCAAATATGAGATTCATTGAATTTTTAAATTAGGTGGGCCTTAATTGCCTCACGTACCTTACTCGAAAATCCTCACTTATACAATGATAATTTTCTTTTTCATTTTGCAGAATATATTCACAGATAAACAAGCAGAAAATGAAGGATATAAACGTAAAATTGGGAAAAAAAATTTAATGAAAAAGTAAAAAATTAATATTTCTTTATAAATGAAAATATAATAAGTCATTCTTATTTTTCGAAAAATTTTCACGGTTCAATTGACAATTTTTACTATACATGTGAAATAATTCATCACACGTTTTTCTAAGATGACGGTTCCGACTCACCTTTTACGGTTTGGTACTCTTCAGTTTCTTGAAATATATGTATTTTTAAACGTATACATCAAATTTCAACAAATTCGCTATGTTCTTGTTTATTTTGGACACTTTGTTTGCAATTAATCGACATCGGTATATGCAATTGTTAGGAATCACTTTTCATCATATTTTAAATTATTTTATTTTTAACATGAAAAATGATTGTTAGTGAAATAAATTTGTACAATCCCATTTTAGTTTTAATTGAGAAAATGTTTTTGTTACTAAAATACCTTTTTATTTTTATTTTTAAATAAAAATACTGATAATACTTTTTTACTTTTTGAAAATGTTTAGTGTTAATGAAATAACTATTTACTACATTGCAACAAATTTTCGTTTTTATCACATCCGAGATTTTACAAGATTTGCATTGTACTTCGTCATTTCCAATGACTACTCCGGTTGCTTATTTGCGAAGGGCTGTGAATTTTTCTCTTTCTTTTACATAAAAATCTAAAGCTTAAACTTTGAAAAAGGAAACAGATATATTTGTCGAAACGTCAGTGCAGTAACGTGTTTTTATATTATTTTAATGCCTATTAGTTGTCCAAAAAACAACTTCTAACTGTTCCTTTGACATCACGTCAAAGGCGTAGAGGTTATTTATCGGTTTTAAACTGGTTAATTTGAATATTTTTTTAGATAAATCAATTTCTTTGGATAGGAATTTGCAGAAATGTGGCAATAAATCCCAAAAAAGAAATGGAAGAGAGAAAATATAGTCTATAATTTTATACTTTATTGTATTTTGTCTAATATCTACTATACTCGGTGCATTTTTAATAGTGAAGTTATAATTATATAGCTTTGTTACTACTTTTTCTATAATTATCTGCAAATGTACACACAATATGTACATGCAATGAGATATAATGCCTGTAGCCTGTAGCATATTGAAGGTTATCAGATTCTAACAAAATACTTGAAGGTTCAAGTTACGGTTTTTTATAATTTAATTAAAATCAGAGTATATTCTAATATTCAAAATTAATGTTAGTAGTTTGATAATGTAAATAGATTGATTACTTTATATTATGCCACTCACTGTAGACATAACTTAGGTTATTAAAAATGACAAAATAATATGTATTGAGACTTTATAAATCCTTTATTGGACAAGTGTTGCACATAAATTAAAAAAATACATTACATAATATACAACTATAAATACTGATAAGAGGCTGTTTCCGGTTTATTATTAAAAACTGTTTGAGGGAGCAAAAGTTTTCAGTAATATCTTTAAAGAAAAAAAGTCTAGAAAGTATAAAACTACTTCCTTCTTTTTCAAGCTAAATTATTACTGAAATATTCGCAAACATGGTTTATTTAGACTGCAGTTATTACCAACCATGCCCATAACCATGCCCATGAACTCCCAATAGTCCACCATGGCCAATTCCACCAAGTCCGTAACCAATAGCTGGTCCAGCTAATACGGCTCCGTGGGCAATTGCAGGGGTGATGACAGCTCCGTGGTTAACGGGTCCAACTACAGCAGCGTGTCCGACAGTGGGACCTACAACTGTGGCATGACCAGCACTAGGTCCAACAACAGTTGCGTGTCCAGCTACAGGTCCTACAACGGCAGCATGGCCTGCATGAGGTCCAATGACTGCAGCATGACCGGCATGAGGTCCAATAACAGCGGCATGACCAGCGTGAGGTCCAATGACAGCAGCATCGCCAGCATGGGGTCCAATGACAGCAACATCGCCAGCATGGGGTCCAATAACAGCGGCATGGCCATCATGAGGTCCATAGACAGATGCACCAAGACCTACAGGACCTGCTAAGTGTGCTCCATATCCTACTGGTCCACCTAGCAAAGCTCCATGCCCTAGTCCCAATCCCAATCCTAGTCCTAGTCCTGAAGGAGCAGCATAAGCTACAGATAAAGTGGCAAGAGCGGCAATAATCTGAAACATATAATTTACATGAAATTTATTGCCCAAGGTGATTTAAAATTTAAATAATTAATTAGTATTAGCTAAAAGAAAATCTAATATTAATTTGAAAATATTTTTTGACTAAGTAGACGTATTTAGTTTTTAGAAAAATTATTGTTAATAAAAGGTATGGTGCTAACGGAAGGCGCGATTTGTTTTTATGATTATTTTATGTAAAATCATTTCCTCGTTAATTTAATTTATTAATAAATAAACGAGACAAATAATGGTTTGATTATGATATTATAATAAATTGAGTTTAGTTAATCTAAAGTTAATATAACTATAATTTCCGCGTTTAAATAAATATATTTTATTGATACACTAGATATTTTCTTATAACATTAATCAGTTGATTAAAATTATTTTATAAATCTGTTTTTAACGAATCTGGTTTTAAGTAATCATAATCAAAATGGATTATTACGAAAATTCCTTATTTGCAATTAATTTTTGAAGAATATGAATTACGAATTTTTCGAATTTTATTTGTCTTTATATTATTCAAATTATTTAAAATAGATATTTATGATAATGATCAGTAAAGTTATAAACCTAAAAATCGACTAAAAATTTTGCCCGATTTCAGTTTATAAATTTGACAGAATTGGTATATCTACTAAAATGTTTAAAGTGTCACTTACCAAGGCGTTCATGATTGGGATCTTGTAAAGTTGAACTAAACAATGTTATGCTAATAACGTTCACCCCAGTTTATATACCTAATTTACGACCTTCGGTAATAGTACAGGATTGGTATTTTTTGATATTAATATACGATTAATAATAAATTTTAACTTATTAACCTGGGACAACACCCATTACCGAAACCAATTACTTATTTTAAAATATTTTAAGATAATGCATCTCTATTAAATATATTTCCTTTCTTTCTGGTACAGATTTGTAGTTTCTGAAGCATACAAACATAAATAATTGTAAAACGATATATTTTATTAAAAGTTATTAAAACATAATCATTTTCCGATGTCTTCAAAGTGATCAATTTAATTAACGAATAATTTGAATATTCACAAAAGTATAGTTTTCGAATAATTAAATGAAATTAATTAGCTAATGGCTATTTGGCAAAATTAACATAACTACATGTGCGTTGACTAAGGATTTTTAAGTTATTTTTAAGTTTTATATGATGAAAGATAGAGCAGAATTATTAATGCGCGAAGAATTTCATCGTCTAATGTATCATTGAGGTCTCCTAGGGAAATTGTAACCTCAAGATACATTTACCTATACTTTATTTTTATTTGAACTTTCAACACTTTTGTCCAAAATTTCATAAACATCAAGTAAAGAAAACCGTAGGGTAACTTGGTAAAATTTAAGTGAAACATTGTTTACAAATTGGCAAACATTTTTTTTTTCTAAAAATGTCAGGCGCTTTAAAAACATTTTTGTTTTTGTAATTTAGGTAGGTTAGTTCCATATGAGTAATTGTTCATGTTGGTAAGACAAAAGAATAATTCCTTTATTTTAATAAACAAAAAATAAAAAATAATGTTAATAAAAGAATTTTATGAGAATTATTCTTTTGTCTTACCAACAGTTTGGTTTTTGTCAGACACTTGTAATGAAAATGAAATAGTGTCTTAATACTAAAATAATATAATATGATATATATAATATATAGGTAATAGGAGAGCCCTCGACCAAAATTTCGAGTTATCGCGATACGGGTTATTTCATGAAAAATGTTTGTTCGAGTCAAAAGAAACAAGTTTTATTTATGAAGGAAAGTCCCAGGATGTTGCGGAAAGGATGAAAATAAGTTTTCAGTCGGTAAAAAAAATTAGGGTGATCAGGCAGACTCGCCCTAATTTCGTGTGAGTTTTTTATGTACTTTGTCGCCTTAAAGGCTTTTTTCCGGACGAGTGTAGCGCATGACGTCGTATTTCATAGACGTCTTCGTGTCGGGAAAATCTTTTAGGTTATATTTCGTAGCGATCCTTCGAGTGTTAAGAAAGTTATTAACGTTTCAATACCCCCACGTCGGAGGATTGTGTAAAATTTGTGAGATTAGAAAGAGATGCGAGAACCATGAATGCTTCAGGAAATTTGCAAATTTTAACCCAACTTCAAAATTTTCGTCAAAACGTCAAAATTCCACTTTTTCGTTCACCCCTACTGCCTTAATAATCGCAGCGAGACCGTGGGATTTACGATGTAGTTCTAAGTTGCACCTTGGATTTCTTACCAGAAGGGCGGCCCGGCGGCAATTTTTCGTTTGGAAATAACGTTTATAGATTTTATGTTTTCGCAATTATTTCAATTTTTCAATTTTCTCCCAACACGCGTCCGGGCCGATGAAAACCAGATGTAATTGAAAAAAATCATCAGGCATAATCGTTTTTTCGATTTTGCCTCCTAAGATAATTTTTTTTACGCCTTTAGCAACGAGGTAGATGTCAGTCGCAATAGAACTTATTTTTTCATATTGACATGAACTGTGGAAAAAAATAGAATCCTCGTGTCGTGATGAGGTCGAAAATCCTGGTCTAGGGCTCTCCTATAGATATAAAGTACATATTAATAAATATATTATTAAAATTTGAAAAATTAAATGATAGCCCAGGGTCGATCCAGTCAAACCATGAACAAATTAGAGACAAGCTGAAATTTGGTATATGAGTTTGTATTGGGGTCCTTAAAATACTACCAAACCCCACCGGTAATCCGCCGTGCCTGTCACCCCTAAACAACCCCCGAAAGGGGTGAAAATCGGACTTTTTCTAGTTATTTGGCAATATCTTAAAAACAAAGATATATACGAAAAAATATGAAGATAGAAAAATTAAAGGGCATAAAATTTCCTATAAAATTGCGTGTAGCAAATATATTTTGCATTACCAGTGGCGGAGTTATGATATTTTTAATAATTGGGTATTTTGTAAAAATATTCTCTAGCCTTTACTTATTGGATTTTGACATTGAATATACATAACAATGTATATGGATATTTTGGTAAATACATTCTTACATCAATAAATTAGAGATAAAAAACATACCAGTGGAGTACCTACTATATTCTAATTTCATACATTATTTTGTATTAGCTAATAGAACTTTAACATTTTACGTGCCTATTAAATATTAAATGTAACAAAATAATTATTTTAAATATCCGTGAATTTCTGTTACGAATTGAGGGGAATTATTTTTATATTAATAATATTAAGGACATATACCGCATGTCAAGGCAACTGAGTAGATTTCCGCGTCGCCATTCGCCCCTGTATGTATGCTCTCTTCGTATATTCTCGATACGATTCCATTACGTTAAACAAAATTTGTATATGCTACGCCCAGGAAGAAGTTCGAAACCAAATAAAATTACTAATACTTCAAAGTTGCAGCACAAGTTGGGCCCTTTAATAAATGTTAAATAAATAAATAAATAAAGAGTAAGAATAGTATTTTGTACTAAACTTCGCCCATCAATAAAGACGTTTATTAATTATTATTATTATTATTGCCATGCACGCCATTTCCGGATGTGATACTACATCTGGCCTGTTTACCAGGGGAAAAATTAATTTGGTCAATACTGTGAAAAAGAAGAAGTTGGCCTTCTTGAAGAATTTTACAATCCAAATATAGACAGATTGAGGACCTTTATTTCGACATTTTTTATTTCCGTATAGGTACGTCAAAAATAGAACAAGTACCGATTTGAATAACGTCAGATACATTCTCTACCAGCAGTAAGTAGCAAAGCAAAGTTTAAATAAAGATTTTAATCTGGCTTCACTTCCACCGATCATAAATGCAGCTCAGTACCATGGATATAGGACATTTCATCCAGCAACTCTACATACATATTTTATTTACATGTATGATTAACTTTTAGGTTCAAGCATGGTTGAATAATAGCTTACCACTCCAGGACTGGGGATGGGTTTCTAGTGATTCCGGAATCTCTCCAGTCCAGATGGATCAAGATATAGACCCCAAAGGGTTCCTTAAACAAATTTTTTGCAACTGTTCATCAGGTGGTTGCAAAAGTGCATGCTCATGTCGTAACCTGTTTTAATAGGGCAGTTAAGGATTTACAGGCGGAAGACGACATCTCAACATGCAGATAAAATATATTGGATAATAAGTAATTAAAAACATACATTACATTCATTTACTTAAACATAACCTGTAAGTATTTTAGTTTATTTAAGAAAAAGCAACTGTGCTACTTACTACATAAAAAAACTCATATTTTATGTATTATTATAGGTAGTTTTAATCTGTTTTGGTGTAAAAGACGTAAAATATATTAATGTAACGTAATTATTTTGTGGGAAATGTGTATTTTGTTAAAATACACTGAAATTTACAATACGATAACTCCACCACTGGTAAAGTAAAATATATCTGCTAAACGTAGCTTTATAGGAAATTGTATGCTCTTTAATTTTTCTGTCTTCATATTTTTTCGTATATAGCTTTGTTTTTAAGATATTGCCAAAAAACTAAAAAAAAGGCCGATTTTCACCCCTTTCGGGGGCTGTTTAGAGGTGACAGGTACGGCAGATTACCGGTGGGGTTTGGTGGTATTTTAAGGACCCCAATACAAACTTATATTACCAAATTTCAGCTTGTCTCTAATTTGTTCATGGTTTCCTATATAAAGCTTCAGATCGACCTTGGGCTATGATGACCATCCAATAAAATAGAATGAACACAAATCAACTAATTAATAATACATAATATATTAGAGTAGACGGGGCTAAATAATTAAATACGAAAGTAAGGTACCTAATATATGCATGGTATTGACAAAGTAAATTATATTGTATATAAAATAATAAATATAAATCATACAAAATGATCATTAACAAGTGTATTGGAATGTATAAATTCATATAATAGAAATGGACACAACCTTGGCCATGATCACAAGAGACAGAAATTGTTAGTACGATCGACAGGATATAATGACGCAATGATGCAATGAAACCTTAATATTATTATACTGTGCGCCGTAAAAAATGCAACGTAAGTACGAATACACTTGGAACATATTCAAACTTTGGCATTTGAAAGTTTTAGTTATTGTTGTATAGCCCCATAACCTTTCAACTTATTAAGATATAAAAAAAACGAGCTACTTACTGTATACCAAACTATGTAACTTTTGAAAAGAAAGTTTGATGAAAATTTGAAATTTTAATTTTTTCGCATAGTATCTACAGTGTGTCTCACTTTTCACCACTACACCCCAATATCTAGGCCATTTGTTGATCGATTTATATCAAATTTGGTATACTTCTTTTCTTTCAGATTGTGTTTAAAAAGTTAATAATAAAAAAATTTTTCAAACTTAAATGCGCCTACTATGATCAAAAGAAATTGGCAAAAATTAGGAATTTATATTAGCGATTGAGATGGGGTTTTTGTTTTTACAGATTCTTGTTCAGCATGACCTAAAACGCCTGTATACCAAGTTTCTTTAAAAAATATTCATCCCTTCACAAATAAAAAAGTAATGAAAATCTAATATTTCAATAATAATCACCTTAACTATTCCAGTTATTTATTGTCGGATATTTACATAACTTGGTAGTCGGGTGATACAATGACGCTAATTAAACATTAGGACACTTTTTTTTAGAAAATATCAAATAACTCAACTTTTATTATTTTTTATTATTGAAATCTTAGTTTTTTATTACTTAAAAAAAAAAAAGAATGAAAATTTTGTAACGAAATTTGGTATACATGCTGAACAAGAATCTGTAAAAACAAAAACCCTATCTCAATCGCTAATATAAATTCCTAATTTTTGCCAATTTCTTTTGATCATAGTAGGCGCATTTAAGTTTGAAAAATTTTTTTATTATTAACTTTTTAAACGCAATCTGAAAGAAAAGCAGTATACCAAATTTGATCTAAATCGATCAACAAATGGCCTAGATATTGGGGTATAGTGGTGAAAAGTGAGACACACTGTATAATAAAATTTAAAAATAATTTTTTAAACTATCACTAAATTAAACCCTAAATTGTACCAAATCTATACATCAAATTTTTAATGAGTGCGATGCTTGTTGTTTTTTAGGAACACGTTGCTCGTGATGGTATCAGCTACGCAACGTCTGCTAGGTAGTCTTTATGAAAATAACAGCAGAGAGACTGGGATTGCCAATATATTATATATATTGGCAATCCCAATATTATAACGATATACGAAACACTTGTAGAACTTGTAGGAACCGTGTCAACAACCAATTTTATTGCTCGACACTATTTTGGTATTCCATACCAGGAAGAATTTACGATTTATATAGAACTAGTAGTTGCCCTGAGGTGGATAAGATTAGTACATTTTTGTATTTGTGAATATTCATTCATAAGGTGGTATTAATGAATTAATGACAACGGTTGTTGAGTTTAGGCCTAAACTCAAAGATCACTAACCAGCGGATGTGAGCAAGCCACTAACGATTTTTCATAAACAGTTCAGTAAGTAAAGTGGCCTAATCCTCACATAAAGACCAAGTGCAATTTATAAACTATAAATGGAAAAACTCTCCATCACAAGAGCTAAAGTGCATTGATGTTACCTATTTAATTTTAGTATACTTTACCACTGCTATTTCTCTTATTCATTAATGATTTGCCTGATTTGGTTAGTAACTCTTCTTGCCTTCTGTTTGCAGATGACTGTAAACTTTATCGCAGAATAGAAAGCATTTATGATTGTACCTTGTTACAAGGGGACAATGACAGGATTTCTGCTTGGTGCAATGAATTTAAAGTCGATCTTAATATTAAGAAGTGTGTAGTTATGACATTCTCAAACAAAAAACTATCCATAAAATTCCCTTATTCTATCAATAATACGGAACTTTGTCGTGTTAATGAGCATAAAGATCTTGGTGTTCTTTTTGATAAAACTTTATCTTTTAATGGTCATATTTAATTGTACAAGGAAGGACCAATCTGAGATTCGACCAGGTGTCAAGGCACTGCTGGAGCCTGAACATTATAATCATGCTGCTATTGTTGAACCTAGTGATGGTCATGCCATATTTGTTGACCCCACTGCAGTAATTAAGTGCAGTAAGAGTTTTTATCATCCCTACATCGTGTCCAAAGATACCTTTACCTTTTGTGGAAACCTTTGAGGGGTCATTTCTGTTAATCATTTCCCACGTATGTTATATTGACGAGTGGTTATGTGATTTCAAACTATAGAAAATCGTTAACATCGATACCTACCAGTGAAAACTTCCTAATATTTACGTTGACTAAATTAATGAAATGCGACTACTTAGAATCTAACATACAGGTTTGCAGTGAAATGAAAAACATTAAACCCAAGCTTTAGAGGAACTTTAAATATGAGTGAAAATTTGGGTACATACTTTGGTAGGATTTTTACACCTTGAGAAGTGAGTTACCAGCTTGGCATACCTCATTTACATCAGGACCTTCTCAACACTGTAATTTTATAACTATAAGGAATGAGATCATCAATTTTTATAACAATCATTATTGGAGTGATGAATTTATATTCTATTTTTCAAAAGTACTCATCAATATCGATTTTCTATTAACATCTATGCAGGTACGAGAGACCCATTAAATTATTTAGTTCATCAAATAAGTTTAATTTCATGTAAGTGCTCTCTTTAATTGATTTTCTTGAACGTTTAGATTAAAGACCTCAGTGCGGTTTTAACTTCTTACTTAACGGTCTTTTCTCGTTAATAAATTAAGTACCTATTACGTATTAGTCAAGAATCTAAAGCTCCGAATTCGATCATGGGGTATGCTCTCGCGGGTATATGATTTTAAAAATATGGATATTATCCAGAATTTTATGCCGAATCCGATTCCAGAGGGCGCGATGTCGGCCAAGATTGCAAAATTGCAAAAAAAGTAATATTTCCAAAAAAAAATTGGAACTTAAATATTGCATTATCTATCGTTTACATTGCATTTACGAGCTTATTTATAAAGATTTTTTAATAATTTTTATATCAATCGAAAGCCTAATGTTTGTAGTTTCATACAAGTTGAATAGAGAGACATTATTTTCATTGTAAACAACACTATAAATTGTTTAAACAATATGTGCTCGGAAAGTGTAGTGTAATTTTCGGCATTGAGGTACTTTTGTTATTATTGCAAATAGATATGTAGTTATGTGAGACGAAATACGTAGAATAGACCAACGAACATTTTTTATTAAAATAATTTTTTAATTCGCTGAATAATTTAGGAGATATGATTTTTTTAAAAAGCGCATTGTGTGGTCTACCGCGCGCGCGGTCTTGTTTCTGTAGGCAGGCCATTTACACATGATTTCGAGGCTCTCGAGATGATTAAAGAATTTCGCACACGAGTTGCAAACAATATTTTTTCTACAACAACTTTAATTTGATTAAACTAAAACCGTAAAACGTTATCTTGTATTATAATATTTAATGCAAATTAATTTAAAAAATATATAATAGATATGTCTCAGAA
This sequence comes from Rhagium mordax, assembly GCA_963680705.1. NCBI lineage: Eukaryota > Metazoa > Arthropoda > Insecta > Coleoptera > Cerambycidae > Rhagium > Rhagium mordax. The sequence continues at coordinate 57,686,767 of OY796660.1, read as the reverse complement.
CTATGGAAACTAATATGTTTGAGAACAAAAATTTTTCACTGACGTTTTCGATATTGTGAGTGTTGAATATTGTGGGTTTTTTAAAGTAAAATAATACATAAGATAATAATGGAAAGTCTCGAAAGTCATAGACTGTTTTTAAAATAATGGCAATGTGCAAGTAATAAAAAAAGGGAAAAAATCACCACAACACGTCATTTTATACTATTTATCAGACTAGCCATGAAAGAAACAATTAAAAGACTTTGACAGGTGAATGAGTTTTTTTGGACGTACATTTAATTACTGCTGCAAAATTTCATTTGGATAGCTCAAGAATTGTGGAAATGGCGGGGGTTTACCATGATCCGTGGTCACCCGGTATAGTTCCAAATACAGTGGTTTTATCTTATGGGGCCAACTGTTGAGGTTTGCCTTTGATACTACACTTTTATCTTGACATATTTTGACCATTTTCTTATTTCTATTTATTTTTTTAGAATTTGGCGTGATTCCCGGATATAAGTTTAATGACTATTATTAATTATGGCATTATCACATAAATCATATGTACAGCTACTTACCTATAATACTCCAATTATTATTATTATTATCCTTTAGTTATATCATGTACAAAGAATTTACAATACAGACAACCATCATTTTATCAAGACGAAAATTATTTTAATATCATTGTAGTTTTTTTAAATTAAATACCGATAATTTGTTCTGTTTGTGAGCATTATTTATGATCTGTACGAACTTTCATACGAAAGACGTTACAAAAATGTTGCTTATACCTTACAAAAAAAAATTGTAAAATAATGTACGTAATAATACGAGTAAATACTTTTTTCTACAACTGTCAAAAAAGGTTATGTTTGCGCATTAACGTCAGTGTCTAAAATGAGACATTTTTTCATTGACATTATTTTTTTTGCGTTACCACGACCCCGTGCGCAAAATATTTTGCACATCACATACACATTTTTATAATTTTTAATGTATACACAAGAATTAAGCAAACATCTAGTTCAAAAAGATTTATTGTTTTATGAAATGAATTAACTGAAAGTAGAAATTTTTAAATTATTTTAAAAACAGTCTATGACTTTCGAGACTTTCCATTATTATCTTATGTATTATTTTACTATTATTAAAAACCCACAATATTCAACACTCACAATATCTAAAACGTCAGTGAAAATTGTTTGTTGTCAAACATATTAGTTTCCATAGTTCTGAGACATATCTGCTATTATATATTTTTTAAATTAATTTGCATTAAATATTATAATACAAGATATCGTTTTACGGTTTTAGTTTAATCAAATTAAAGTCGTTGTAAAAAAAATATTGTTTGCAACTCGTGTGCGAAATTCTTTAATCATCTCGAGTGCCTCGAAATCATGTGTAAATGGCCTGCCTACAGAAACAAGACCGCGCGCGCGGTAGACCACACAATGCGCTTTTAAAAAAAATCATATCTCCTAAATTATTCAGCGAATTAAAAAATCATTTTAATAAAAAATGTTCGTTGGTCTATTCTACGTATTTCGTCTCACATAACTACATATCTATCTGCAATAATAACAAAAGTACCTCAATGCCGAAAATTACACTACACTTTCCGAGCACATATTGTTTAAACAATTTATAGTGTTGTTTATAATGAAAATAATGTATCTCTATTCAACTTGTATGAAACTACAAACATTAGGCTTTTGATTGATATAAAAATTATTAAAAAATCTTTATAAATAAGCTCGTAAATGCAACGTAAACGACAGATAATGCAATATTTAAGTTCCAATTTTTTTTTGGAAATATTACTTTTTTTGCAATTTCGCAATCTTGGCCGATATCGCGCCCTCTGGAATCGGATTCGGCATAAAATTCTGGATAATATCCATATTTTTAAAATCATATACCTCGCGAGTGCAGGGTTCGGCATTTTAGAAGCGTCTTTTTGGATGCTAGATTCCTTACTATATAGAAGAGTAATGCGGTTTATACATTATAGGACACCACCTAATAATTGATAAGAAATAAGCAAAAACAATGTCGATAGCTATATCTCTGTAATGGGATACTCGATTGTTTCGTTCTATAAAAATTTGAATTTCTGGCAAAAAATTAGTCACTAAATCAATTTTTACTTTTCCGATAAATAAAAAGGCAACAAAGTTACAGTAGAATCTAAGATTTTCACGTGATGATCCTGTATATCTAAGTTCATATACCAATTACTTATACATTTAATTTCTGATAGTTTGAGGTAAAATAGAAATGCCTCAGTGGTGTGCAGCGGCAAGGTGTCGGCACCTTTTTGAAAAAAGTTTTTTTGAAAATAATTATATTGCAAAACTTTGATGTAGGTCCTGGTTTTGGACATATTTGCGACAGAACAGGATACTACACAAAGAAAATCGTTTAATTTTTCATAACTGCAGAAGTACTCGCACAATTATTTAAAAATGATTTTACAGAGCTTTTCAATTTATTTGAGGCACTACTCAAAATGTCACCACCCACTTTCGATATCTTAAAATTATTGAGAGGCATATTTTATATCTATTGTCCCTCATCTCATCACATGCTAATTGAATTGTCACAAATAAGTTCATCTCTTGCTGTAATTGGCTCAGCATATACTTTGTCTTCAAACAACCCCCACATGTCTGAAGATCGCGGTGAAAAGGCTACTGGACCTAATCTGCCTATTCAACGCTCCGAATAATTCTCATTAAGCCACTAGTGAACTACTTGCCCAAAATGTGCTGGAGCACTTTCTAGTTGCATTCAACTGCCGCGCTGTTGCGAATATCAATCATCGAGCATATCTACCAGATAATTTAAGAGAACATCGTGAAACGATTCTGCACTGAGCCTAGGTGGCAAGAAATGAGGGCCCCAAAGCATACTGTCACATTGGCACATTAAAATTAAATTGTTAATGGAATACGCGAGGGTGGACTTCGTGGGGATTTTCGGTAGCCCAAATATGCAAATTGTGATAATTAACTCTCTACTAGTAAATGTAGATTCGTCGGTCCAAAGTATTTTATGACGAGTCCGAAGTCACATCTACGGAATTTAGTAACCAGGCCAGTGACTGAAATTCTGCGTCAGCTGGGTGCAAATTTTGGGCGGATTGTATATGGAAAGCTTTCCTATGATTGTTGTCTAAAGTGCTTTAGATTTTGCATGCTGTTGCTGTGCTGGTATTGGAAAAAATAATTCCCAAACAACAGGAATTTCTATAATAACAACAGAAGACATTTGCAGATTCTTAGTTAGTTTCAACAGAATGCTGCCATGGGCTATGGGTGCTAGAAGGGCCTCACGATACCTTAATTGAACCCTACTTCCATATGTAAGGCTTTACGCCAAAATCACCAACACCAACATGCATTCCACTTACAGTTCAGGGATTAATTAATGCCAGGTGATTATGGTCGTCGTACATATTTTTGTCAGTGGTTGCTAAATGCATTTAGAAGAGATGGCAAATTTTTGTTGTAAATCTTCATAATTATCATGTATGGGCACATGAAAATCCACGAACAATAAGACCAACGCATTTAGAAAACGAATATAGCGTAAATGTATTGTTTGGAATTATTGGAGATATCACCCAGATATCAATAATTCCAGATATTTTGCCTTTACACTTGAGGCATTGAGGCTACAATTGGATGGTGCTCCAGCACATTACGGAATACAAGTTAGGAACTGGTTGAATGCTAATTATCCAAGACGGTGGAATGGGCGTGGTGGGCCTGTAACATGGACAACACGTTCATCTGATATTGCACCCTGAGATTTTTGCACGGGTAGTTTTGAAGAAAAATGTGTGCTCCAGTCAATACAAGAGACGAATTAACCGACCACATAAATACTAAGTGCGATGACTTACTGCAAAATCAGCATTATTTGACATTGGTTCGACGGTCATTAATTTGGAGATGTGAACTGTGTATTGAACAGAATTAATCTCACTTTCAGATTTGTTATTGTTTTCCTTTTTTGTTTTGTTTTTGACCACTGTTTTTTTTAGATTTCATTACAGTTTTACTATTTCCTTTGCTGTGCTTAAATTAAAAATCATTTATTCATGTAGATATTTTTATTTTATTGTACTTAATACGTGAGCCCAATCTACTTTAAATCAGATTTTCTCGAAAACGATGCATCTTATCGACTCTGACTAAGAATATATTATTTATGAATTATTTTCTGTAGATTATCAAAGCCTTATTTATTTATTAATTTATTTTACATAAACCAAAGTACATACAATATAATGAAAGGTATTTGGCGAAACAATTATCATATGGCAGTATATCAGAATACGTTCAACAGTTTTTGAGATTTATAAAAAAAGTGGTTTCCCCCTAATCCTTTATAGGTGTTTAGCTCACTTAAGAAGCGATTCGAAATATAAGTTTACTGGAAATATTATGCCTAAAATAACTTTTTCTACAACCTCATAAAATTATGGAATTCAAAACTGAAATACCCTGCATTTAAATAAAAGCAGTTTCGCATGTTAATTTTTTTAAAAAGGTGTCGGAAACTTGCCACTGAGGCTTCTTTATTTTATCTCAAATCATCAGAAACGCAGATTTTGGTATATAAACTACATATACCTACTTTCGTTGCGATAAATTTAATTTTAACGAAGATACCTATTAAAAAAATTCACAGTCCTTCGCAAAGATGCGACCGGAGGAGACATTGGAAATGACGAAGTAGAACGCAAATCTTGTGATATTTCGGATGTGATAAAAATGAAAATTTGTTGCAAAGTAGTAAATACTTATTTCATTATCACAAAACATTTTCATAAATTAAAATCTTATTATCAGTACTTTTATTTAGAAATTAAAATAAAAAGAGTTATTTTTTTATTAACAAAAACATTCTCATAATGAAAACTAAAATGGTATTATACAAATTTTTTTCACTAACAAACATTTTTAATGTTAAAACTAAAATAATTTAAAATAATTTCGTGAAGATGAAAAGTGATTCCTAACAATTACAAATACCGATATTGATTAATCGCAAACTATTAAACGCAGCTAATAGTACAGGAAAAGTGTCCAAACTGAACAAGAACATAGTGAATTCGTTGAAACTTGATATATGCGTTTAAAAACACATAGGTATGTACTATGTTTCAAGAAACTTAAGAGTCCCGAACCGTAAGGAGCTGCCTACTTGAAAAATCGTGGGATGAACTAGGTTTTCACATGCATTATAAAAATTGGCAATTGAACCATGAGAAATTTTCAAAAAATAAGAATATTTTCTTTTATAGAGAAATATTAATTTTTGACTTTTTTATTAAATTTTTTTACCAATTTTACGTTTGTTTCCTTCATTTTTGTCTTGTTTATCTGTGAGTATATTCCGCAAAATAAAAAAGTACATAATCATTTTACAAGTGAGGATTATCGAGTTGTTTAAAATTTTATATATATTGAATGAAACACACTTTGTATCTAAAGAAGATCGGAATCGATAGCATATAAATAGATAATTTTGTCTATGTATGAATTTAGACATCGTACTCCCTGACAATTTCCGTAAATTTGTAAGCATCTTCAACCTGATTTTCTGTTGCGGTTGCAGGAGATAAGCTGCTATATTGATTCTGCTGTTGGCACAAAAAGTGTTGTCACAGGTTGTAAGGAGCCGTTAATTTTCTTCTAGATTTCTGGATTTCTTTCATTGCCAAGACATTTCTGAATTTTGTAGAATACTCGTAACAAATATTAAGCGACTGAAGTTGGTGGTAATATTTCCAACTTTGATTTTTGTTCGTGCAGCGATTTTTTGAATTGATGAGTTGAGTGAGACATTTTTGTGATTTTCCTTGCACCGTATACAAGTAGGAAAAGAGTTTCACCAGCCTGTTTTACTTGCGGAGGGAGTTGACTTCTTGCCATTAAAAGTTCTTACTACATTAACCAACTGCATTTCTTTCTAAAGAAGTTTGATGAGTTTTAATTTTTCTTTCTGAAATATTGTAGACGTGGTATCAGAATCACTGAAGGCATGAGTCAGTAAAATTGTATTTTTCTACTACCGTCTATATAAATGAACTTTGTAACCCTAGCAACACGCGCGATAACGAAAGTAAACATTCGAGTTACCTGCTTGCTAAGGCGTTGCTATCTACGAAAGTAAAACTTATGCGGCCAGGACAGAAAAGTAGAAAAACAAATTTTAAACGAAATTAATCAGTTCTATTTGAACAAATTAATACAACTAAACAATTTTGTATTAATAAAGAAAGGTCTTTCTAGGAAGTACGCCAACATTTTTGTCGGCACGTAGTACCCAACGTAGTACCTACCTACTCCATTTTAAAAACGCTTCAAAGTTTGCATATACCTTGCTTTGGATTGGGGTAAAACAAGGCACAAGCAATATTCCCATTTATATCGCCACAAAACATTATTTGTTTTTTTAGTTTGAAACCACCAGAAATTGAAATGTGTAATATTTGGTTGCCATGGAAACAATTTTCACAGGCAGCCTCCTAAACTATAAAATTTATTAAAAACGTCAATTAATTTCTTTTCATAGTTTTAAATTAGTAAATCCCATAATTTTTTTCGGTATAGTAGAAAAAATATAATACATTTCACGATGCGAAAGCCCTTTTAAGTATTCGGTGTTTTTTTAAAGGTCTCGGCTTCGCCGCGACCATTCAAAAATCACATCACGCCTTAAAGTAACCTTTCGCATCTAGTAATGTAAATAACTATTTTTATACGTTCTTGTCATTTCTGTATTTCTGACGAAGAAAGAATTTTCCATATAATTTTTCCTGTTCCTGGCCTTATGAAAAATATATCTTTTTCTTCTGGAGTTAAAGCGATTAATAGAACAAGGAGATCAACGTCCTGTCCTCATCAACTAAGTACAAATGTTCGTCTATTATTTAATATTTCAATTGCTATTTTAACAATAGGTGAATCTACATCATCTACAGCTTGCTTTACAAAGAATCCATTATTTTAAAGAATTTTTGGCAACATTGAAATTAATCGCATTTCGTTTATATCATTTGACAAAAACTTTTCTTGAGGGAGGGCTACGATTACTGAATTTTGCCTAAATTTGGTTTTCACGTAGTTAACATACGTCGTACAAATGTGGATGCAATAAAAATCCACCCTCAAATTACATAAATAATAAGTACAGAGTTACAAAGATTTCGCAATTTTCTTGCTTATTTGATTAATTTCGGTACATTTTGCATGCACTGTAACCGTGTGACATACCATTGGATCAGGCATTGAGAGAGGAGTTGAACATATATTTTATTTTGCTTCAAATCACCGCTATCTTTGTAAATTGCGAAAAACGAAAAAAATTTAAGTTACATATGGTTTTCGGCTATACATATTTCGACGGGACAAAAGGAAATAAGCTGTTCGACGTGCTTCTCGATGTTAAGTTGTCTTGGAGATTGTTGAGCGTGACTTTCCTAACGCGTAGAAAATTATTTTTTTACTTTTGCTTAATCTACCTCACGTCAAAGTAATGGCACTCAAACCTAGTCTAACACTCGGTAATACGTACAAATCAGATATCGGCAACCTGCCAGAGCAACCCCGATCCTAAATCCACCCCTATGATTTGTCAAATTGCAAGTCATTGACAAAATTGAAAAAATTGCAAAAACAGGAAAACTTCAAATACTATTTCCAAACGAATTTCCGAGAGACTGTTTTGGTAAGAAATCCAAGGTAGAGGGTCGAACTTAGAACAACATCGTGAATTGCACGGTCACGCTCTGATTTTAGGCTCAATAGGAGTGAAAGAAAAAGTGTAATTTTGACGTCTACCGTTCTGAAACCGCTGAAATCTCACGCGTTACGTCATTTTGCCATGAAACTGATTTTTGACCCCCTACTAGGAAACTAAAAACATTTAATCCTGCTCTTGAAACATGCAGTTTCTTACTTGGATACAATACTCGATACAATTAAATGTCATAGTGAAGGAAAGGCACTATCGAGAAACAGAAAATTGTTTCGGGGTCCTGAAGTCGTCCCGAGTCCGAAACTGTAATCGGTTCCGTCCTAGGACCGATATTAAGAAATCATTAAATTTCGCTGGATCGACTATAAGGTGTAATCTATCGGACGCACTATGGATTTTTTGGCGAATTTTGCGAAAACATAAAAATTTTAAACCTTATTTCCAAACGAAAACAGGCCGCCGGGACGCCGTTCTGTCTATAAATCCAAGCCCGAAAGTCCAACTTGAAAGTACATCGTGAATTGCGCGGTCCAGCTGCGATTTTGTGGTCAGCAGATCCTAACTAAAAACTGACATTTGTGACGTTAACGAAAAATTTTAAAGTTTTGACAAGCCCTGCACGTGCATGAAATTTGGAAGGCTCTGCGCATGCATTCGGCCTTTTTAATTTCGCAAAATTTACAAAACTCTTCGACATGGGGTATTGAAACGCTAATAACTTTTTAAATATTCAAAGAATCGCAACGAGATATAGCCGTTGGGATTTTCTCGACAAGAAGACGCTCATAAAAAAATAATAACATGACTGCCGGTACCACGCGATTTAGACAACCAATCAAAAATTGGTCACTATGTTATCGCCACTGTTTTTGTAAAGGCATGCTTCATATTATGCAACATGAAACTGATTTTCAACCCCTATACGAAAACAAAAACATTTCCAATGTTAAAATATTAAAATTAAACCTAAAGTTCAACGTCCTGTATTTCCTTAGGAGGAGGTATATAGAGAAAACCTTCCTCAAAGGTAAGTCATGAATTTATCTGAACATTCTGTTGCCAAGATATCGCAACTTGAAACTAGACCACCCTGTATAATAATTATAATATATAAATATTGTAGTAACTATATGCAATAAGTATATGTATTCGATTTCGTAATTATCAAATTCTAAAATAATTAAAGTATATTTTACCAAGGTATTCATGAGTGGAATCTTATGTTCTGAAAACAGTCACCTCGGTTCGAGTACCAATTTTCGACCTCCAATGTATTGAGAAATTGTTATTTATTCTTTGTTTCTCCAAGATATCAATAATTTTTACCGCATATTATGACAACACCTTTTACTAATAGTAATTATTATATCAATTTATCAATTTATCTACTCTTTAACGAGTAATATGGAGCGGCAAATATACGCATATTAGCTATAGTAACCTGAATTATACTTCCGCATACTAAACAGATAGGTAAATATTATAAATAAAGTCTCCCAGTTATGTGTTACTGATCTTGTTTCATAAGTGCTACCGTTTGAAGTCGAACTGGTCACCTATATTTACATGAATAGTCACTTTTGATAATATTACTAATAACAGAAATAATATGTTAATAACAATGTAATAATGGGCTTGGTGCCCACGCTCACACAAAAATAATCCATCAGCTTAGTATTATGATGATTATAAATCTAAGGAATTTTTTTGTTAGCGTAGGCATCGAACCTCATTCATTCTCATTCATTAATAAGCGGACCTGCTATTGGGTTCTGAATATCTGCAACATTAGCAGATTAAAATGAAACATGAATGAAACAAACATGAAAAGTTGAAACTAATGCATAATTATTTTCAATATAGCGTCATCATTCAGATTATACAGATTATTCACTGAAAATATTGAGAACGCTTAACTGTAGTTTATTGACGTTAAACCAAGTCAATTTAATCCAAAAAGCAGGGATCTAACATTTTCTTTTTTGAAAAAGCTATTGTTTATAGTGTCACAGAGAAAAGTACTGTAACGAAAATCCAATAAAATATGTGACAATATCACTATCGTAATCATGGACCTTAAAAACATACCCGCCGCAAATTTTAAATAGATATATATCAAGAAATGAAACAATTAACAATTTCTACGCAAATTTGAAATCGGTTTTCGATTTTTAAACATTACCGTGTTAAGGATTTTAACGGTTTTTTGAATATTTTAAAAAAATGTCATTGGCGTTAAAAAATTAAAAATTAATATCAAGTGTAAATCCGAATGAGTACAGTAAACTATGTAATTTAATTTTTTTTTCAAAATATATAAAAAATGTGAATTAAGTACATGAAAATAAACTTGTTTCCTTTCGTACAAATGGGGGAATCTGATATTACTAATTGCCGTGTTGAAATTTTGAAAGTTTCTAAATGAAACTAATCAGTTTAATTATGATCCTCATTATTTTTATACACTAGATAATAAATATTGTTGACATTTGCATATTTCAGTATATTATTTGTTGTAAACTAGATTCAGTACCTTCTGGGAAATATATTATTAATATTATATTATATAAAAAGCTCTCTACTGGAAGCTTATTAATGGAAATTCCTTTGTATTAATTGTATAGTTTCTTAATGAAATGGCAATTCTACTTTTCTTCTTCAAAATAATATATTTAAAAAAAAAACAATGTTTGATGTAATGTTGTCGTCACCTCCACGAAAATTTAGGGATGAATTTGAGCATTTACAGAACTACGTTAAAATTTCATCTTCTGTTACAGGAATAGTTGCAGAAATTATTAAAAAAAATTTTTACCAACAGTATCCAGCGGATTTGATATACTATACTGTGTCCCAAAAGAAACGCATTAAATTGATAACTTTTGTTCAATGTTGCGTTTGCAAAAATACTTACAAAAACACCTCAAATATTAATTTCAGATCGCTCTATTTTTAAGTAAGGAAAACATTTTTTTTTTTTTGTGACACTTCATATCTATGTCGACATAGGCCTTTTACAAAGGAATCCAGTGATATAAGTTTTTGTTTTTTTTGTAAACATATCCTAGGAAGAATTTAATTTTCTATTACAATTATTATACAATTCAAATCTTCATTTTTATTAAATAAATATTCAAAATGTGCACCGTTAACAGTTTGACAGTCATTTATTTATTGCAATAAAGTGAAGTTTGGAATTGTAATAATTGTAATAGAAAATTAAGTATTTCCTAGGATGTATTTACAAATAGCCAATAATATTTTTTAATCTATAACTTTTTCTAATGCTAATGGTTGTCATAGTTAAGCTATGAAAAATATGACCTGAAATGTGGTTTTCTTGCGGATTTTTTAAGATTTCTCAGAAATAACCCATCAGATCAGCAAAGTAATATTAGAAAAACTTGTAGAGCGTTAAATTCTGCGCAAAATGAGTACTAATATGATATATGTATTTTGTTCTAGCTATACCTCTATGAGCTCTTGTCAAAGTTGCAATAATTATTCAACTTACTGAAAAAGTCCTTTTTTTTAAAGAAAAATAATGCTGAAAAGGGTTATATAATGATTTGTGTCACAAAAAACTTTGCTTTGATGAGTAATCAAAATTCATTATGCAAAAAGAAAACTAAAGCATATAATATAAAAGAAAAGTTTCATTAAGAAAATGTTACAATTAATTTAATTTATTCATCCAATCGTGCACATTTTGTAGGAATCGTTGGTGCGCTTTCAGTCACTTCATATTCGGTTGAGAGGTCTTCTTCCTCATTCAACATTTGCTCATTAACGTCATTGTCTCCAGTGTCTACATTCTCTTCAGTGGGCATTTGTGCACAAAAGGTTTTTGCAGCTTCCACAAATTGCCAAGCATTTAATCCCTACTTTTCTGCAGCTGCAACCTGCTCTACGAACTTTTGCTGCATGGTAGCCAAAAGTGACTGCAGAGATAGTCTTCTTAGTGGCAACAGAAGCCAGGCCATACTTAGTAGTTTGCCAACTCCAGTCCGTGGGATTAATGTCATTATCTAACCTCACTTGTAGGTACACTCTCAAGCAGTGTTGGCGCGCTGCTTCAAATGTTGGAGGTAGGGAAGCCAGATTGAAGTTGGCTTTCAGGAGAGCTCTAACGAACATATCGAATCTTCGGGTAGGTACTCAATGTTTCATCGCTCTGACCCCCATAGTTCCACCAAGAATTTTTGCCCTGCACCTGCAATAACTTCTGGGTGGGGCATCTTTGGTCATTAAGGTTTGATTGACCTCCAGAACCTTTTCATTCTGAACAGCCAGTTTAAGAAACTTTTTCTTACCTTGCCTGTAAAGTGACGAAGTAGTGTCGCAATGATTGAAGGCATGAAGAAAAATGAGAGCATTCTTCCCCTTTCAGAATATCGGAAACTTTTCTCAAAGAACAGATGGTTTGGTGTCTTCCTTTTCCCAGGTTTCGTGAAGTAAATTGTGGCCAATGGTGATGCTAATGGTGTTGCTCCTACGAGTACAATACATTCATGATCATGTGCTCGTTTTGTGGTGGTGACCATCAAATGGTCTGCATCCTCCGTTGCTTACTTAACTGAAAAGCCCTTTCTTTTAAGTTTCTCAGTCACCATTGTTATAAGGCTTCCTTTATTATGATCGTTGAAGAGGAACTGCTCTTGAGTCATAGTTAAAGTTATAGGTCATAACACAAGTAAGGCTTTTAATTGTGTAATGTTGCAAGTAATGTTTTTTATTATGGCATGCCTTATCGCACGTGATTCCAACAACAGTGGATGTCTGTCTCGCTCCTTTACTCTTTCCTCTCCCTTTCTCCCTTACAACCCCTCACGCATGTAGTGGGACACAAGAACCTGTTTCTTCCTTTACAAAGCAGGGCAAAATAATAGACATAAATCAGTGTATAAGCCATTTCAGCATTATTTTTCTTAAAAAAAATACTAATTTCTCTAGTACGTTGAAAATTATTGCAACGTTGACAAGAGCTCGTACAGTTATAGCTAGAACACAATATATCAGATTGGTACTCATTTTGCACAGAATTTAACGCTACACACGTTTCTAATATTACTTTGCTGATCTGAGAAATCTTCAAAAAACCGCAAAAAAACACTTCAGGTTACATTTCCTAACCTAGGCACTTCAGCACACCTTGGTAGAGTAGGAAAATCTAGAATGGTCATATTGGGACCTTTACCAGAAATTTTTTGCGAATTGCACTTTTTTATCCCCCAGCAACTGGCTGTGTAACTCTAGCACTTGTTGAGAAATTGCCACTGATTGAGGGATAAATTTAGGCATTATTTTTCTATTTATAGAGACTTACCTCGTTGAAAACAATCTAAAATAAATATTTCTAAATTATTGGAAGTTATTAAAAATACAATGATTTTTGTAATGGTGTATCGTGTATCTGCATCAAATGAGGAAAAATACTTATGTATCCAAATACAAGTATACAATGAAAAATATTGAACATAAAACACATCACAAAAATTAGACAGCCCTCCCAAGTCCAAAGCCAAGGCTATCCGGAATAGCTTAAATATTTGAAAAAACAGACACACATTCATTACCCACTAACATTACCGGTGTCGGAAGTGGGGTTTGAATCTAGTCCACTGTAACCAAGCATGCTTGCCACAACACTCTTTAGTTCACTGCGCTATCAAGTCGGTCAGTCTGCCTAAATATACAGGATGTTTTATTTAACTTAATATTGTGGATTACTGCGTAGCAAAATTCACGTACTAAGAAACTAAAATATTTTTAACGTATGCAGTTAATAACATTTTACGCAAGTGGCTTTAATATGTTTTTCCGGTAAACATGTTTAATTAATATTTAATTTGTTTGTCACAAAAGTAATTATATATCATATATCCTTTATAAAACTCTTAAACAATTCGCATTATTTTGAATCACTCCGTATGATGATGTAGCATATTTCTTCAGTATTAAATAAGAAATCTTCGGTGATCAAGTACTTTAAATCATATAATAAGTGTAAGTTTTAGCTATTACGTGTTTGTATAATAATATCGATATAATTTATAAAATTAAAAAACTAACCGCAAACATTCCCATTTCTGTTGAAACGTATGTCTATAATATGAAATAGCACATTCCAATATAGGGCGTATTAACGAAAAAAATCTTACTTAATTTCGTCATTCTAACAATAAATTGTGATTACGGATTCTGTTTTTTTAATAGGTACATTTACATGGCTTTTAAAACGTTAGCTTGCACATTCATGAACATGCGATATACAAAGTGTGCACATATTGCATTTTCTTTAAAGAAGAATACTTAGTAGGTATATTATAAAATTCCAAAAAGAAAATATTTGGTCTCAATATTTCATGCATTCGTATTTTGTCTATTTTACTAATATTACCAATAACATTAATATTATGCACTTATCTGAACAATATTTCACCTTAAAATTCAATCTGTAACTGTAAGTACTTTCTCGCGTAAATTTTGATTTTGTTAATAAATGAAATGTTAATTTTACTCTTAAAGAAAACAAGAAAAAAAGGTCTTTTTCTCACAAAAATTCAAAATTTATTATTTTTAATTTTTCTTCGTTAATTTTACTGATAATATGCATGTATAAGTTGATTCCCCATATTTTGAACCACGGATACAAAGTATACTTTTAAAGATACAACAAAGAATTAGAAAGTAAAGTTGTAGGATATCTTATGAACCAGAAGAGTTTGCTTTCAAAGAACAATTGAAAATCATATCACAAATACAAAATTGAGTTATTTTATTTTTTTTAAATGGAGCACTCTACCCTATACATATAGGGTGTCAACGCCATTTCTTTATTTTTAACAGATCGAAATAAAACATGACATAACCAAGCTTGGTTGCTGTTAATAAATAGTTGTACTGTTTTTAAACTCCATATAACTTACTTTATTCAGTACAGTGGGGTTTAACTGATAGTAACTATGTAGAAATAGTAACTTGTTTTTTGCATTGGTAACCTCACCCAATTCTTTGCCCTGTTAGATCTTTTTTGATTTGACATTGGTGGAAAGCATATGTTATAGTAGTGCATAAATGTATTTTGGAATAGGTCAAATTTTTGTTCTGCTGACTCCGCGAGATAGATTTCAGACCAGTCCTCTTTGTTTAAATAATACTTCATGTCATGTAAGTTTTCATTAGTGAATTTTCTTTTAGTTTCTTTACTGACGTCACTTACATGTCTCAACTCGCAATAGTCCAGTTCAACCATCTGACCATCATGATCTGATATCCCTAGTGGTATAATGAGGGCTTTGCCACTATTAAAGTTGGTAAAGGCATTATCTAAACAGTTTCCTCTATTGTGTGTAGTTTCAACAATTACGTGTTGCAAGTTGTACGTCATAAAAAATTGCAGTACTTTTTGTGTATATGTGTCATAAATGTCATTAAAATGTACGTTAAAATTCCCAATTAGAAGTATATTTATTTTGTTGTCAAATGTTTCGGTGACACAGTAAGCCAAATACATACACAGAAAATCTGTCGGCAGATCAACTCAACGACTTCTTCAT
The DNA here is from genome assembly GCA_963680705.1 of Rhagium mordax. Lineage (NCBI taxonomy): Eukaryota > Metazoa > Arthropoda > Insecta > Coleoptera > Cerambycidae > Rhagium > Rhagium mordax. The sequence continues at coordinate 57,671,444 of OY796660.1, read as the reverse complement.
AAACAATGCAGAGACTATTGGGCAAAACCTGCAGGTTTCTCAACATAACATCATAATCTACATGGACAAAAAACTACAAAACTATCAGTCTATGTTCCACAAACCTGTCAATAATAATTGCAAAACTTAAAAACCAAAAAACTCAAGATATTGATGGATTGAACACTTACATCATAAAAAAGTGTTCCTCTTTTGTGACAGTTCCGCTAGCAAATATAATAAATGCATGTTTGCTGGAAGGGTGGTTCCCCACTGCAATGAAAACGGGAAAAGTCATTCCAGTACACAAGAAAGGTGATCCCGGTGAACCAAAAAATTACAGGCAAATATCTATTTTACCAGCTTTTTCAAAAATTTTAGAAAATATAATATTTAATAACATGGTAGAATACTTTAACTCTAATGAAATACTATGTCCACAACAATTTGGATATAGAAGTGGGATGTCGACCACTGATGCAATACTATCTTTAACACATAATATTAAGGAGGAATTTGAAAACAAACAACAATATCTGGGTGTATTCACAGATCTAACGTCGGCTTTTGACTGTGTCGACCACAATATCCTGCTCTGCAAACTAGAGCTTTATGGAGTACGAGGAAGTTGTCTAGACTTAATTAATTCTTACTTAGAAAATAGATCACAACTAGTAGAATGCAACAATGAAAAAAGCAAACCCATGCAGATAAAGAGAGGGGTGCCACAGGGGTCTGTGCTGGGACCTTTGCTCTTCCTCGTATACATCAACGATCTGCCAAACCACTTAAAGACCTTAAACCTTTCAACAATAATGTATGCAGATGATTCCACCTTTGGGACAAGCATAGTTAGAGGAAGATGACAGACAGCTTATCCTTGCACAGATACTGGAAAAGGCCAAAGCCTGGTTTGCACCCAACCGATTGTTATTAAACGAAAGCAAAACTGTAGCGTTAACATTTCAATCCAAGACTAACGCAGACGTAAAAACATAAAATTTTTAGAAGTTATCATAGATAGACATTTAAACTGGGTGGATCATATCAATACACTCTGCAACAAATATCCCAAGTCGGTCTTTGCAATTAAGAAAATTAGAAAAACCGTAAATGAACCAGCGGCAAAAACAACATACTACTCACTATTCCATTCCCAGTTAACCTATGCAATACTTGTATGGGGAAATGCAGCTCATTGCCACCTACAAAAAGTCTTCATATTACAAAAATCTGCAATAAGAAGCATAGTTGATGCTAAATGGGATGACAGTTGCAGACCTCTGTTTAAATCTTTACAAATAATGTCACTTTTCTCTATCATAGCATACCATAATGTTCTGCAAGTGAAACAAAACATGAATGAATACACAACTCATGCCGAAGTGCATCAGCACGATACAAGAAATAAAGGTAACCTAGTAATACCTCAAACCAGGCTGCAGAGAAACAATAATGTGGGTGTTAAAATGCTAAATGCTTTACCCATGTCATTTCGCAATCTTTCATTTAATGTATTCTAAAATAGACTAAAAAAATTCTCACAGAGAACTGTTTAGTGTTTATACACCATTGAGGAATACTACAAAGTCATTGAAGATGAAAACAATTTTATTTTTTAGGGTAGGAAATATAGCATGTCAATAGATAGTATTTTCTATCTCTATATTGTTTGTTAACCCAGTAAGTTTGTCTTATAAATTTTAATGTAATAATATATGTATTTTATTTAATTTTAATTTAGTACAACTTATAAAATATTATAAGGAGTGGTATATGTCCAACCATCTTGACGTATCTATAAAATGTATTTTTTCTAAAGATCAATAAACTATTATTATTATTATTTTTATTATTATTACTATTTTCTCTAAGGATCTTTATATTATTATGTAATCGTAATTCTAACAAGCTACTTTACGCTTATGAGGTAGGTACCTATTACTCATGAATGGTGAGAAAGATCTATCTATACAGAATATTACCCGAGTCAAGATAGCATTTGACCTAGACAAAAATAATATAAAGCTGATTTTTGGTAGAGATCATGCCTGAGGGCTAAATTGCAACATACTAAAAGTCCTGGAGAATCCTACTTCCGCAACCCCTTTTTTTCGCCCCCCAAACCACCCCCTTTTAATATTTTGGTGATTTTCTCGAAAACTATCAACTTTACGTAAAAATGTCAAAAAGCATTTTTGAAGCTGATAAAAATCCCCTTCCAATGACGTATCGCAATCCATATTCAGTAGCACATGGCACCCACCAGTGGCGTATCAAATGAAGGGTTACTTTTAAAAAATATACTTTTTGATATTTATTCTCAGTTTTTTTTATCTAAGCATCATTTTTTTAGAAGAAACATATTTTTCTCTAAAACGACCATTAAAAGGTGGTCTACTTGCGAATCTTTTAGAAGTTCATCGCAATTACTTCAGCCAAAAAAAAATTAAAAGTTTATCCGAGACTTCTCAGCTTTACGTAAATCTGGAGCAAATTAATTTTTACTACCAATATTAGGCCAGTCAATATCGACACAAGAAAGGCAAACATCGCAAACGCGCATGTATCTACGATTGTTTTATATATTATTAGGACCCCTGAGAGTAGTTTATGTTTATACCCAAGTTTGCAACCCTGAAAACCCTGTGCTACTCCCGTGGTGCTCGAAAAACTGCGAAATTCTGACACTTGTTGAATTTTTTTTTAATAATAACTTAAGGAAGCGTTTTTCGGGTATCTTCATTCTATACTTTTGTAAAGAAAACTAAATTTGCTACAATTTTAGCCCAAGCACAGCTCTCTAGGTCCATCGGTTGCGGAGATACAGCCAGTGAAAGATGGGCAATTTTTTCTAAAAAGTGAAAATTTATCGGTAGGGTCATTTTCTACACGTACCGTCTAAACTAATGCTCCTAGAGAAAAGTCATGAAAATGAATTTGTAGATTATTGAATTAGCTTCAATTTGATCCCCAAAATGGTGCCTCTGGGCCTCATAGTTTCCTCAATAACGAAACAATAGTATAACATCGGATTTTGGGAAAACATTGTACTGAATAATGAATATATTTCTTTAAAAAAACGTGCAAGAATTTAAATTTAACATTTTAGATGTAACATATGGCTTCAAATAAACATACACTAAACAAATACTAAACAAATATCGAAAATTCATTAAACAAACAAAATTACATAGGTACCGTTTTTCTTGTTTTATTTACAATGAAATATGTTGAATATACATATATATGATTCAGTCAGAGCCATTGTGGCGGGATACGTCAGCTACGTTGTCAACCGCTTTGGTAAAAACGTAGCTGTGGTTTTTGATGGATACCCCCAAGATGCAGCTATGAAGAGCACTAAATCAGCTGAACGCCTGCGACGTTCTGCTTCTCTCTCCTGCAGTGACATTTTGTTTGATGAATCAACACCCATCAAGTGTCCCAAGCAAAACTGGCTCTCAAAGGAATCTAACAAACGCCGACTGATCACCATGATGCGTACTGAATTTGAGAGGCATGGTATCGAGGTACATCAAACTCAAGAAGACGGCGATGCTGATATAGTGAGGACTGCCCTCTCCAAGAACTCATCGTTCGACTAAGTTTTCATCATTGGAGAGGACGTCAACCTACTGGTCCTTCGCAACGGCTTAAGCTCTCTACATACGAACGTGTACTTTCAGAAAGGAGGCAGAGATGGGTCAGAGTGCGCCCAATATTCAGCAAATTCCTTCACATGTGGAGAAATTCAAGTACCACAGACGGTTTTGTTCCTGCATGCCATCAGTGGGTGTGTCACCACCTTTACCCCTTTCTGACAAGGCAAGATGAAGTGGTGCAACGTCTTCAAAAGAAAACCCACTGGATAGATCTCGCCAGCATTTTCCTTGACCCAAACTCCAACCAGGAAGAAGTAGGAAATGCTGGCGAGAAAATCTTGATGAACCTCTACGGAGAAGACGAGGGAACGCTAAACACCCTGCGATACTCAGCATTTGTAAAATTGGACCTTCCAAAAGGGCGAAGTTTTAAACTACTGAGGTGTTTGTGCTTGACTGTGTAATAGTATATTCTATAACAAGTTTAAGAATGGCCCATATTCCACACGAGCGAAAGTTTGTAGTCCGAGCCAAGGGCGAGGACTACGGTTCGCGAGTGTGGAATATGCCATTCTAAACGTGTTGTAGACTATACTTTCTCTAAAAAGATTTTAGAAACTACACAAAAAAAATAGAAAATAAATTACAATTTAACATCAAATTTATTTTTATTATTTTAAAATTCGTCGAAAGCAGTTACGTAATAATTTTTCTCTAACACGACTTTAGAAACTACGCATTCCACAACTAAAAGTTGTGTTGGAATATATGACATTCTAACCCGTTGTAGAATATTTATTACATAACAGTTTTCGACGAATCAAAGCCTAACCCGTTGTAGAATATTTATTACATAACAGTTTTCGACGAATCAAAGCCTAACCCGTTGTAGAATATTTATTACATAACAGTTTTGATGTTAAATTGTAATTTATTTTCTATTTTTTTTGTGTAGTTTCTAAAATCTTTTTAGAGAAAGTATAGTCTACAACACGTTTAGAATGGCATATTCCACACTCGCGAACCGTAGTCCTCGCCCTTGGCTCGGACTACAAACTTTCGCTCGTGTGGAATATGGGCCATTCTTAAACTTGTTATAGAATATACTATTAAGAGCTTTGATTCGTCGAAAACTGTTATGTAATAAATATTCTACAACGGGTTAGGCTTTGATTCGTCGAAAACTGTTATGTAATAAATATTCTACAACGGGTTAGAATGTCATATATTCCAACACAACTTTTAGTTGTGGAATGCGTAGTTTCTAAAGTCGTGTTAGAGAAATAGTATTTTATCGGTTTCAGGATATTAATCCTTTGTTTACATATGCAAAAGTAGGCTGGTAAACATGTCATAACTAAAGTTGTACAGTTATATTTAAAACTTGTACGGTAATAATATTACAAATACAGATCTGTCAATAACTGTCAACAGATGAAATAATAAATAATGAAACTATAATATAGGGCTATTTATTAATACAAACAGACAGAAAACTCCAAACAATAATAATTATAAGTACTGAAATCCAACTGAAATGTATTTTCAGGCAATCCAAGGTCCATTTTTATGTAGCCGTTGTGACATTAAAAATGTAAACATTTATGTAATATGAGAAAAGGGAAATTTTGTCAGCTTCAAAAATGCTCACTTGACATTTTTCCTTAAAGTGTATAGTTTTCGAGAAAATCTCCAAAATATTAAAAGGGCTGGGTTTGGGGGGCGAAAAAGGGGGGTTGCGGAAGGAGGATTCTCCAGGGCTTTTAGTATATTACTATTTAGCCCTCAATTTTGATCTGTACCAAAAATTAGCTTTATATTATTTCTGTCTAGGTTTACCCAAAATTTGAACTATCTTGACTCGGGTATATGGAAAAGATGAAGAAACGTGTGCCCTTACTTCGGAAACTGTGAGCAGGGGAGATTTGGCATAGGTGAAGCAGCCCGGGATTTGTTTTTCCATCGACGGCTTTCAGGAGAATTTTTTCTACAAAAATTAAAATAACAGCGTTATTTCCTTTGCAATGCTGGTGGCCCACCAGTGTCCCTTCGGCCCAATCAACCCATGAGTGTGAGACATTCGAGCTGCTAAGATATGAAATATTTGGCATTGAAATGCTTCCAAACAAAGAGGGAAAAGGAAATACGGTGCTATACCCAGGCTACTCTGTCAAGATGGTCATCCTAATAAGCGGTGTACTTAGAGGTATGAAGCCCACGCTGCTCTCCACATTGAAGACCATGCCTGCCTGCCAAAAATCTGCAGAGTGGTTGGCTGGTCAAATGCAGAAAGCGGTCATCCTAGGTTCCTTTCCGTCTACTTAGGGCACACGAGTCAGGAATCTACAGTCACTAACCCTGCGGGATGCCTGTTTGTAAGTTATTTATAATAGATAAAGTGCATATTGTTCTTTTGATATACAGGTCAATAATAAGCACATAACATAACGCAGGAAAATTTACGAAGCCCCAAGAGGTACTTATTTGTAATTTTGCTACGTTACATAAGTGGACAAGTGGACATCAAGCACCATTACACGGGCCAGTTGTACGAATGTGGTTCAGCCCAAATCCAACCGATCCTAGTCCAATATCCAAAGTACGATTGTCACAATAATGGTATCCCTGGATTCCAGACCAAGCCCAACCGAACTCCTTCCAAACCACACCCGCGCAGCTAGAACCTACCTAAGAGTTTTATCCTTAAAGTTTTTAACTATCTATAATAGTCCAGGATGCAGTGAATTTTTTTCGTACTAATTTTCCCAGTCAGCGGACATCGATAGGATTGTTCAGTTAGTGATTATTTGGGTAGTTCAGTTAGTGATTATTTTGGTAGCCCTGAAAATTTGTCAGATGACGGTTTGCATTATAACAATAGCTTAAAATACAATTTGGCTATGAGACCATCAAAGCCTTGCCAGACACGTTTAATGCTCATTTCGCTCCCTTCCTTTTCTAAATTTTTCCCACCAATATAGTGAGATCACCGTAAAACTTATAATTTTTATCGACTTCCTAAAAATAAAGTGATGGGTAGTGTAAACGAACACAAATAATTTTCCTGCGTTGCATTTTTCTTTTATTTTTCTCTATTTTGGGTATAATTTGCATTTTTATAATCTCCTAGTTCTACATATTCCACTACTTACGTAAGTTTTTATGAACTTTCGGAGCATACCGAATTGAGCGCGTATATAAAACATCGAAAGAGTCTGGCGAGGCTTTGGTGTTTGTAAATAATGGCCGGACTTGCTTTTTTTTATAGAATTACATATAATATAGACATCATGTGAAAAATTTTTAGGGCAGGGAAAACAAGGGCAATAATTTTTTATTTCTGCAGATTTTAACATGCTGCCAGATTCATTTGCTAATTTTATAAATCAACCAGACTTATTTTTAACTATACTCCCAGATAATATTAATTTGTAACTAAGTTTCAAACATGTAAAAATAAGAGTAACATACTCGAGAAATCGATCTCATTTTCCAATCATCGGATTTATTGAAACACTGCAGCCAGACTTTAATTTCTTTAACTGGAGATAAGCCAGATTGCTTTTTCTGTAAGTTTTATGATCTACTTTAACACATTTAAAACATTCATAACAGGAAAAATAAGTTCAACCATTGCATTTTCCATCTATGGAACCCACCGGAAAATTTTTGGCAGACTCAGGAAAAGTTTATTAGTATCACTAACGGAACAATCCTATCGGTATTCATCAAATGGAAAAATTAGTATAAAAAAAATTCCCTGCCTCCTGGACTATAGTAAATTCCACACAAAAGTAAAAACTTAAACTATTTTATCTTAATCTATTTATTGATATTCTATTTTGAATAAGTAGTAATAATATATTATTTTGTAATTGTAGGTTATTGTAAAATATGACAAATTTGTTTTATTAATTTTTTTTTAAAATGCCAATTTTTTTAAATATTGCTTAATGGAATAGAAGTACCTATGTAATTTGTTTATTACTGGAAGGTACAATTGAATACATTTTTAATCGTAGGTAGTTGTGACATCTTTGGTCAATCGTTTTACAGCATTTGATAATTCTGGTAGTCCTATTAACTTTGCCCTCATATTATGTTCATGCAAATGTAAAGGAAAGAGGTTTTATTACTAATTGTACCCTCAATAGAGACATGATTCACTCTATTTTCTAAATAGCTTTTCATCAATTTAAGAGCTTTCCCTCAAATTCCCCTTTAATTTATACAATAATTTAGTGTGTTAGATAATATCAAAAATTTGGCGAGGTCCACGAAGATAGCCAAGGTTGGTTCACTTTTGTCAAGAGAATAATAAATTTTGGATGTTAAATTACAAATGACATCTTGCGAAGACCTGCCTTCCTTAAAACCATACAAAATTATTTAGGTTTTCGTATTATTACGACTTTATCTACACTCCTTTCAATTTATGGTACTCAATTTAGAATCACCTTGTACACTACATTAATTTATTGCCCTTCTTTAATTAACGCATTAACATCCTTTTTGGGTAAGAGATAATATTCATTTGGAAGAATTGGCAACTTTGATTCATCGATAGCTGTATGTTGTTGGAGTACTGGTAAAAATCTATCTATTGTACTTTCGGCTTATTCTTTAATTTTTGTTTATATATTTTCCCATTCCTTTAATGCAGCACATGGCTGCACTAACAACTAAGCCTTCCAAAATATTGATCAATTCCGTTGTCCTCTTTTGAGATGTGACCATGATACTGACTTCAAACTTTTTTCCCCAATTTTCACCACTAAAAGTATGTAGTTATTATATTGTTATGCGGACACCATATTGTGAATCAAAGTAAAATATATAGCACTAATTACTTCACTAAAATTTTATTCTAAAATTGTTTCATAAAAAAAAATAATTTACATTGACAATAATAATAAGTCTTCACAAGTTTCAATAATATCTTTCAAGCGAAGCAGACGACAAAATATAAAACTACTTTATACGTTTCTCTAAGCCAAAATATTACTGAAATATTTACAAAAAATACAATTTCCCTAGTGTTTAAGCCGAGTACATCTCAGTACCCAACATATCCACCTTTGATAAACCCATAATCACCATGATCACTATGACCTGCACCAATTTCGGCTCCACAAGCAGAAGGGCCAGTAGGTCCAACAAGTGTGATAGCGCCAGTACTTGGTCCAACAAGGTATACATGATCAGCGACTGGTCCATGAAGGGCGGCTGAACCAACATAAGGCCCAGCAACATGAGAGCTCCCAACATGAGGTCCACCAACTTTACTAGCTGCAGACGAGGCTCCGTGTAAGATAGCACCATGCTTTTCTGGGCCTCCTAAATACACTGCTCCATCAATTGCATTCCCATGATTGTATCCGTATACATGACCATATCCTGAGGGAACTGCCATAGCCGCCGACAAAGTGGCCATAGTGACAATGATCTGCAAAATATGTTTTTTTCTTAATGTGGAATTTTGAAAACAACATAATGATTATTTTTTAATAACAGCGAAGTATAGAATTATCCCTCTAGTGGTCAGTTGTTGCTACTAACTGTCGAGACATACAATGTTACTGTGACAGATAGCGACTTTACTAAAGTACCAAATAAATAGGATTATAGGAAACAGCTATTCAACGGACTAAAGTTTCGGCGTGCGCTGCATTATACCTGCAAATCCAAATGGGTAGCCAAGTTTATTATTCGTCTTTTCTACACCAGACACAGACCGGTTTCGAACTTTTTGTGTTCTCGTCAGTGTGCCATAGGTAATTGAAAAGACGAATAATAAAGGCAAACCATACTAGTGTCTATGACAGACAAGCAAATTAATAACAGCTAAGTATAAAATAATCCCGGCGAAGGATAAAATTATCCCTCTAGTGGTAGTAGTTGTTGCTACTAACTAGATGTTTTTAACAACCGCAACCCCCTCAAATGGCCAAAAACTGCCCCTCCTTCGCGTTTCCCGTTGTAAGACTAGTAGAACTCCGTGTTTGGAAGAGATTCGCTGAAAAAATCATTAGGGTTTGATAAAAAGGGAAGGATTACAGCGAAAAAAGGCCTTTAGCTACTCCTGGGGGTTGCTACAACCCTTCCGGAGGGTTGAAAAATGGTTTTTCATTTCTTTTTCTGTAGTCCCTATGCCTCCGTTTTTGAGGATGCTGAACAAGAAAAATTTAGTTTCATTAGCGTCTGACCCTCCCTACCTCCACAAACGGGCAAAAACCACCCTCCTAAGTTTTCGCTAGTAAGCATGCAAGGCAGCGCGGAGTTGGAGGGGATTAGCTGGGAATATAATTGGGATTGGATGAAGTGAAGGGTAATGGCAGGGGAAGGCCTGTCGAATACCTGTGGGGGTTGTTACAACGCTTCAGGAGGGTTAGAAATTGATTTTTCGTTTTCTCTTGGTTTTTAATTTATATTCCCGTTTTTGAGGATGCTGAACAAAAAAAAAAGTAGTCACTTCTGATTATAATTTTAATTATAAGTAATCAACAATCTAGGGCGCTTACAATAGAATTACATGATTCACACTCCTCAAAATGCACACCATATTGATCAATCTCGTCCTTTACCGTGTCGAAAACGACCATGATTACTTGAGGTATTAAATTTAAGTAATTAACATTAACATAATCACCAGGCTCGTTGACTCTTGGATTATCATTATCATCTTCTGTTAAACAATTTGACACGAGATTGATCAATATGATGTGGATTTTGAGGAGTGTAATTGTATTTGTAAGTGTCCTAGATGGTATTGATTACTAGTATTATTTAAAATATTCATTGGATTGTATTGCAAAAAAAATATGTTGTACACGTTATTTATTAGAGAGAACAATTTTTAAGCAGAAGTGATTACTTTTTTTTGTTCAGCATCTTCAAAAACGGGAATATAGAGATTAAAAATAAAAAAAAAGAAAAATCAATTTTCAACCCTCCTGGAGGATTGTAACAACCCCTAGGGGTAGTGACCGGCCCTCCCCTGCCATTACCCTTCACTTGTCACCTAATCCCAATTATGTTCCCAGCTAATCCCCGCCAACCCCACGCTGCCGACCATGTTTACTAGTGAAAACTTGTGAGGGTGATTTTTGCCCGTTTTGAAGGGGTAGGAAGGGTCAGACGCTGATGAAACTAATTTTTTCTTCTTATTCAGCATCTTTAATACTCATGTGGTTTATTTGCCTCGGCCCTACGGGCCTCGGCAACTAAACTCCACATTCATGATAAAAAGTTAAACTTTAATGCCTTGATACATAAATAACTATTCCAAAGATAAACACGTTTCTATTATGAATACTTTTTGTATTTTTACAATACAAAGTTACTGCATTAACTGTCTAAAAAAATTGCTGTTGAGTACGAACTCTATACCAAAACCAATCATCATAAGTATCTCATTTCGATCTTTTTCCGTTAAATTTATTGTTTCGGTAAATAAATTTCACTTGAACTTACAGACACCTGATATGGGAAACTTCAATTACTTTTTGACAACGTAAAAATCTAATCAATATAGCTATGTAAGTTTTTTAGTGCAGTAAGTTTAAACGTGTAAAATATACAGGGTGTTCCATTAAAATATCAAAGTGGACGTCACTTTCGGAAAAACAGGAATTGACATTGACTTGTCGTACGACTTAAAATGTGTCAATTCAAAAAAACGTAATTATAAAATATAAGTTGCTGGTCCAAAATAACACCTAAATATTTTATGTCATATACTAATTCAATTTTCTTGTTTTTATACATAAATTAATATCAATTTCAGCATATTTTTGACAACTATATTTAGATCCAATTAACATACATTTTGTTTTGGTATTACATATTTACAGTAAAAGACTATGCAACCCCGTATCTACGCCAATGGCACTCTACTACTATTTTTGACTAGAACTTTAGATTTAGATTTACATAGAAAGGTGGTGTGCCAAATTTAAAAGAAATAGCTTTTTTCTTCCCTCAGATATTGAATTATAAACTTTTTTTAATTAAACTTCTGTTATGGTGCATTTTTTATTAATGTTTATAGAGGAAACTACATTTCCGACACCGTGGAATCAATGAAATGAGGTAGATGTATTTGCAGTTTAAGCAGTTTCTTTAAAAATTTTCATTTTTATATTTTTCTTTTTGTAGATTAAGCTTACTGAGGATACCACTTAAAAGACCGCGCCGTATACTCTACCTCTCTCATGGTGGTGTGACATGAGAGTGTTTTCCATCACAGGATACGTAAGACTAATAAATATCTTTTTCGTTACTTGTTCTTATTATTTGTTTTGTTAGCTCTCTTTTAAGATAATCTGAAATATTCGCACTAAAGATTTTAGCTACAAATAAATCAAAATTTAACAAAAACAAAATTTTCCTCAAAATTGGCAATTTAGTAATTTGGAATTTCGTTGAAGAATATCCAGTGGCGTACTACATATTTCAAGAAAAAGATACGTAACTCCCTATCTATGCTGCCTTACTCTCTGTTAATATCTTTCACTTGAACTGTAGATGCAGCTTTACATAGAAGGTGTGACAATTTTGAAAAGGATAGCGCTTTTATGTTCCATTAGATATTAAATCATAATCTTTTTATAAATTATATTAATAAAATTGCTATTTATGTCAAATGCGAGTCCTTTCCTCTAATGTCTTTTTCCGTCTTTTTTTGCTCACTTTTAGTTTAACCGGAAATGACAGCGTATTTTCGGGGATAGAACAACTTTGTTATTTAAAAACAGTTAGAAAGCTCCGAGGAAAGCTCATTGTTTCGTTTTTCCGAAAATTTCATATTTGTCATAGAATTTATACCTAGTGATGGTTTTATAGGCTTTATAATGTTACGAGAAAATTAATGATTCACAAAGTAGACTATGGAAATAAAAGACAACATTACTTGTAAACGTCAAATTAGTTTATTAACAATTGCATGTTACTTCAATTGCTAATATTGAAAATGCACATATTCGATATAACAAAGTGTAATTATTAAACAAATAAGAAGTAAACAAAATAATACACATTAGTTACAAAAGATGTTCAAAATGCGTTATCTTTTATTTCCATAGACTTTTTGAATCACTATTTATTCGTAGCGTTTCGATAAAACGCAGTTATTCACTTTAACAGTTTATAAAACCATCACTATATTCACTTTAAAATCTTATTAAACCATCACTCAGTATAATTTCCATGACAAATATGAAATTTTTGAGAAGAGAAAACAGAGGGCTTGCCAACTGTGAAATAATATACAGGGTGTTTCATTTGAAATAACAAAGTTGCCCTATCCCCGAAAATACGCTGGCATTTCCGGTTAAACCGGAAGTGAGGAAAAAAGTCGGATACTTATCAAAATTAGAAGAAGACTGGCAAAAACCGCATTTCATTATCTCAACTAATTCAAAAGTTAAGGTTTAAAAAGGGTCCAAATATAATGAGTATCCCGTACGATACCATCTCATGGACCGGTTTCTGGCTTATTAGCCTTCATCAGTATGGTACAAGTAAGTGGACAATGCTAACAACCGCGAGTCCTGCTCTTATAATTTTTTTTTAAATGTTATACCCTCTATCTAAGTTTTTTTCGAATAATGTTTTATTATTTTTATGTTCTTCACTCATTCCTGAAGTTTCCGTCTTACAACCTGTACAGGATGGGGCACATAAAAGTCCACTCCCTTTATTTTGATTATTTTTAACATTTTGAAAAATATCAAAACATTTTCCTACGTATTTTTTCCCGAAATTTTCAATTTTTCTACCTATGTATACATTAGGTCAACAACAAGTGTGTTATTTTTTATGAAACACTCTGTATATTTTTACACATTTCGAAAGAGAGTTTCGATTTATATATCTCCTGAAAATTTTGGGTTTCAAAAGTTGAATATGTCAAAGTTATTAAGCAGTCAAAATTCAATAAGTCAAAATCTCAGAACTGAAAAAGAATATATTAAAGGGAATATAGTATATAATACTATATAAAACAATAATTTTTAGCAAATTTTTATTTTCCTAAATATAACAAAAATATGCAAGCTGCAAATTCGCTACTTCCTAAATGCAACATTTGGATTATGGATAGGCACAAGAGGTCCAGTTCTATAGCCACCTAGAAGCCCTGAACTCAATCCCCTGGATTTCTTTTTATAGGGTGAATTAAAAAATTTTGTTTACGAAAAACAAATAAGAAATTCAGATCATCTGAAAGAAATGATCACCAATGAGATTATTAATTTGAATAACAATGAATTACTGCTTGCAAACGTCCGACTTAATTTCATAAAATGGTGTCAAAAGTGAATACAAAATAATAGAAGTTACGTTGAGAATTTTGTTTGGGATTATTAATATTAAATTTTTTAGACTTACCAAATAATAATAAATTTTTCAGTTCTATAGATTTTCTGAACTTTGCATTTTTAACTTTTAAACCCCAAAATTTTCAGGAAACATACAGTGCGACTCATTTGTTTGCAGTCACTCTATAAAATCCTTATTTATTGTGCAATTTTAACCAGATTTTTTTTAAATAGTAGAGCGTGACGAATTGTATTCTTGGAACAAATAGCGCCACATTCCTACAAGATCCAAGACCTACTACGTCAGTTTTTAGAAGTGAAACGTTGATAATTCATATTAGCGATTATTTTACGAAAAATCTGTGAACGCCATTGGATTCACCATCCGTCAATGCCTGTACCAAATTTTATCAAAATAATGGATTGGTAGATTTATTAATTTTTTTAACGGACTTCTCTATTTTTTTTTATACAGTTTTGTTTCTATTTTTTTTTTATTTGTTAAAACTAGACATAAGAATAATACCATCTTGCTGTAATACAATTTTATTTAAATGTTTTTTCATGGATAATTTGTCATAAATTTATGGAAATGGTAAATACCGTGCATTTTTATTTTGGTTACAAAATCGTTATTGCTTAAAAGTTTTCGATAAAATTTGATACAGGCCCGTTTTGAAGGGGTGGTGAATCCAACAGATTTTTTTTGTTAAAATGAATTTTTAAAACTTTAATTCTAAATAACGACGTAGTAAGCTTTGTATTTTGTAGGAAAATGGCGCATTTTTTTCCAGAAATACAGTTCATCAAGCTCTACTATTTAAAAAAAATTCGGTTGAAATCGTCCAATAAATAAAGATTTTATAGAGTGATCCGCAAAGAAATGAGTCACACTGTATATGTCGATGCCCTTTTTTGAAATGTGTAAAAATATACAGAGTGTTCTATAAGAGATAACACACTTGTTGTTGACCTATAAATAGTATCCTGTATACATGGTCAAAATACACTCCTCGTATAAAAATTTAATATTTCGAGAAAAAATACCTACGTAGGAAAACGTTTTGAAATTTTTCAAAATGTTAAAAATAACTAAAATAAAGGGGGCGGACTTTCATGTGCCCCACCCTGTACAGGGCAGGTGTATATATTTTAACACTAACCTACAGCCTTGAGATATGAAAGGAGAGTAAAGAAAAAAGTTGTAGATTTTGGTATGAACTACATTTTAATGAAAATATAAAAGAAAATGACGTTGAAAAGTTTATGTTTATTTAAATGGAAGACCCTGTATATTTTTGCATATTCTGGAAGATATGTTTTGCTGACACCAAAAATATATAATATATTGACATTTTCCGCGGCAGGTCCTGAAATATTATAACTTTTAATGTAAAACAATATTATTATATAGGTTGCCAGGAAAAAAATAACAAAATACTTCTGATAATTAATTACTGGCAGTTTCCCACCACCAGGTCATTATCTAAATCTCAAAATCCTTGAATAAGAGTTATTCCAGAAATAGAGAGACATGTTATTCGCCGTACGTTAATTTGGACACCTATTTATAGAATTTATTTTTAGGGAGACAAGAAAAGTATAGAAATAAGAGTTGCAGATTTTTATATAAAATTTATTTTGTTGATAAAAAATGCATAAAGAAAAATTGATAATTAAAGAAAAAGATATCTTGTAATTTTTTTCATGACAGCCAAAAATCCACAAAAATGAAGAATATCTTTAAGAGCGGCCAGAGCAAACATCAATATATTATATATTTTTGAAGTCTTTGAAAAAATATCATTTAAAATGTGCAAAAATATAAAATATTTCATTTAAACCAAAGTAGGTCGTTAGCACATTTTTTAAATTTTATTCCAGCAAAAATATTTCACATTAAAATTATAAATATTATTTTTGAACAATTTTAATATCTCTAAAAATAAAGGCTGTGTAGATAGGTGTCCTAATATATTAAACTACCCTGTACAATATTCTACTTCGTCATTTCGACTACGACTTTGTCATCTACTACGTCATTTAAAACTGTTTCTTATACGTATTTTTAAAATTTAAAGAATCGGTGTTAATTTTGTTTCTGAATGTTTTTAAATTTGTTGAAGTCTTTGTTTCTAATGTCCTATTTCTTGTTTTACACATTTATATCTGCCCCATTTCAAATTCATAAAATCTTTACCATATGATATGTAAGAAATCAAAGTATACAAAATAATATTTAATATTTCTGTTGCACTTCGATAATATATTTGTTAAATATTTTTGAATTTTATACACAAAATTAGTTAAAAATTAAATACTACATATATGCATGAACACTTTCAGATAAATAAAAATTAGAAATATGTTAGTATAAATACGAAAATTGTCACGAGAAAATTTTATTTAACTCCGATTTGCTTTTCAAAGATGTACTCCACTCTTATAAAAATTGTTAATTCTGAAGGAAACTGTAAAAAAATAAATGTTCTTCTTAACTATCCTTTCACATACGTGTGTGAACAATTTCATGAAAGGTATTATAAAAAGCAATTATGTACGTAAATGATTACACATACCTATTTAATATTGCTTCATTTGATTTCTCAAATATAATATAACGTAAAATTGTCTAGAAATATAAATGACAGACAACCGTTTAAATACCTGACTTATTGGAAATAATTAATATCTTTCTTACCAAGGTGTTCATGGTTGAGATCTTGTTGGGTCTACGAACGGAACAATGTAATTCCAATAACGTTCACCCCAGTTTATATACCGAATTTCTGACCTACCGTTTTTTCAGATTTGTTACATGATATCCATAATTATTACCGCAGATAGGACAAGTGAAACCAATTGCCCAAATATATCGTAACATATTGTAGTGGATATCTTCTTAAGTCGACTTTCCTATTTTTATCTTATATTACTACCAGGGTTAAGATACTGACCTAAAAAATTACCAAATATGCAGGCAAATAATGACCAGAATTTTATGAAACGTGTGATTTCGTAATTATTGTGGTTTTTAGCATTACAATTGTAAAAAAAAGTATTTATGCGCAGATTTATTGATTTATTTACAACCAGTAAAAATTTATGAATAGAATGCTAAAAAATGTCCAAGTTTTTCAATAAAGCGATGTAACACAAAATATAAAATAAAATTGTACATCGCTATCCAAAACAGCCCTTATTGCATGTAGGTATTTACTCGTCAAAGTTAGATTTGCATAATATTTTTACAAAAATATTGTCCTTGGAACTTACCGAAATGTATATCAGCGACAAGAAAAATGCAGAAATATTTACCAAATTGCTAACGCGTGGCCAGACCAGAATTATATAATTTTGAGGTTACCAATCCATTTCTATCCGCTGGCAGTTTGTGTTTGTTGCTAATATATTTTTCATTTCGACGTTGTTCGGCTGTTTTCATGTTTTTTCTAATCTTTATAATATTATTCTCACTTCCGTTACCAAAACTTTATATCGCGCACGAATGAACTGAGAACAAGTACTAACAAATCGCTGTTCTTTCGGCATTTTTATTGATAATTGTTAGCAATGCAATTATAAAATGAAAATAAAACTGAATCCATAAAAACTAACACACTGTTTCTGTTATTATTACAAATCATAGATAACAAGAACAGGTATAGCTATTCGCATTTTTTTATTGAGGTGCAATAATTCTTTACAATGCACTCTCATCTATTAAAGAAATATGTTGTTCATTGAATACTCGACGGTGTTGCAAATTCCTTAAATTACCAGGTTATTACATATCTCTATCTGTGGAAGAGAAAGTTCTAAATTAAATGTTTTTTACAAAAAAATAACAAAAATAAAGAATATAAACGATAATAGTCTCTTTCACAGTATTTTATTTTAAGATATTTGCTAACATCAGTGTCTATTGTCTATACAATAAAATATACATTTATTCTTGAAAATATTCAAACGCATACTTATCTTGTATTAAATCATACACCAGCATTAAGAATAATTTCATAGGGTCTAATTTTTTTTTGTTTAAATATACTTAATTGACGTAGAATTATGGTATTAACGAACTTTATTTAAAAAAAATTAAACTTCACATCAAAAAGTTTTCGTGTCTAAATTGATCATGCGCATTAATTACCATTATCATCAACTGAACAAAATATGAAAGGAATGAAACTTGTGCAATTGATAGCAAAAATAAAGAAAATGTAGGTTGAGGTATAAAATAACGGGGTTACGAGGTTACACCAATGACACATAAAAACTATAAGGACGCGGAAAGACATTGTAATTGAAGCCAGAAATTGTCTAAAATGAGTGATTATTACCAAGTGGCGACACTAAATTTAGTACAGTAACTTGGTGATCTCACTTCGAACTAATTTTAATTTAAATATTTTTGAATAGTTTGATTCAAAATGAGTCAAATATAAAATGTTAAAAAGGAATAAGGGTGCTTTTTTGTAAGGGGTGAGTTTCACCCCAACTTAGGGGTTTCGAAAAAAATTACTATTGGAACGTGTAGATTGTCGAATTCTAACCGAAAAAAAAACCTATAATGTTATTTTTGCTTTATTACCCGCCGAGTTACAGAGGTTGCAACACGTTGATATTTAAGCAAAAAACACTGATTTTTCAAAGGTTTTCAGAAAAATTACTCAAAGAGGATCACATTTTCAAAAATATTTGTCATAACAAAAAAGTTAGCTTATGAAATAACAAAAATAATCCATGAAAAAAAATTTGTTTAGGTTTATCGTTACCGAGATGCGTTCATGTTAGGTGCATTTGAACGTAGCCCTGAAAAGGTCACGCGCCCCGAACAATCATAACTCTGGTTTAAAAGAGCCTTTTGACATGTACCTACTTACATTGAATCAAATTGAAGCTTATTAAAGTAGCTTAAAATTTGGCAAATTTTGATATCTGCTAAATCAAAAATGATACAAGGAAAATAAAGGCAAAATTTTGATTTTTTACAAAAAAGTGCCCGTTTCTTGGTTTCAGTAAATTCAAAATTTGAAAAAAAATTCCAAATTGTGTTTTTTGTTAGCCATTACTATTATGTATACGCTCAAATTTTTTAACCGTGATGGATGCATTATCTAAAAGATTTTACACTTAATGTATTTTGGAAATTTTTGAAATAATGAATTTTTTTGGCTTTGAGGTTAAATAACTTAGCAGAGAGGAATCTTAGCTAAATGTTACCAGGGATAAAAAATGATGGCAATATACTAAGGAAAATGCTACTTTTTTATTTTTTTGATAAAGATAATATATAATATAATATGTGTTTGAAGTTAATTTTTAAAGTTTTTTTTTTAATTGACGCATTTAAGATAAATATAGAAAAACTGACAACTTTTGTACTGTTTTGACCTACCTGACCTTAAAGAGGATTAAAAGACCTTCAAAACGCTTTTTTTGGATGATTTTTAACGTTAACTACAAAGGCGATATGGCCGAAATAAGAATCACACCTCGTTTTAGCAAATTACGATATTGCTCGTTTGGCGGTAATTTAGTCTCAAAACTTCGTTAATTATTGTCTTTTTATTAGGGGTGTTTCATCCGCTCAGGGGTAAGGGAAATTATTGTTCTTTTTAGGGGATGAGTTTTGTCTCAAAATGTAGCAATGTGTTAAAAAGTCCTAATTTCCCAAAATAAACAAAAAATGATTAATTCAACCATTTTATCCTTTTTATACAGGTCATATTGAGGGTACAACATAAAATTTTTAATTTCTGACTTCACATTCGTAATCAGCGACTCCAAAAACTTAAATAATATAAGTTTCAATAACTTATTCCCATTAATAATAATAATAATAATCTTTATTTACATACCAGAAATACAATAAGAGGATAATATACTTGATACAAGAATTATGTAAATAGAGAAACTAACAGAGGAATTCTCTGTAACAACCCATATAGGTCCATTTAAGAACCTGCCCATGGGACTACTTTCTTCAGCTTGTATGTGGTATAACAATAATAATTTTCAAATACAGCAAGTAAAACTAAAACCATATGTATGTATAGAACACATAAACACACACATGTACACCGTACACATACAGGGTGTCCCACTTAAGATGTATCCACCCTCCTAAAATCTTCATTTGTGAACCGATTTTCGAAATCTTTTTCTTGCTGGATAGGGCTTGAAAACTGCATTTAAGCTAAATTTTATATTTCTTAAAAAGGTACACCAGGTACTGAGACGTATTTTTTTAGCCAAATTTCGAGAAAAACTATTAGCGATTTTTTTAGAGAAAAACTAATACTTACCAGAATTAGATTCAGGACCTTTTAAAACCTAAGTGGTGTGAATTTTGCGACATTAGGATACAGGGTGTTAAATAAAATTTAGAGGAATTTTTAACAACGGCAAATTTTTTTTTGTAAACAAAGGTACCAATTATCAGTAATTTAACATTTTTCACAATTCTCTGGTTTATTTGAAGACGTATTAAGAAAAAGACGACAATGGTAACGACTAAAAATGGTATCTAATTTCTGTTGATACAGTTATTGAAAACAAATAAAACAATACATTAGTTATTAAAGCTAGTTAAACAATTCACTGGAAAAAATATTGTAATAATCCTTTGATAAAACAAATGGTAAAAATAAAAACAACAAATAAACAAATAAAGAATTATTAAGATTTACTGGTAACAAAACTACGACAAAATTATTGAAAGAACAAGTTTCCTAAAAATAATTTAATCAACTAATAATTAAATTTAACTATTCTCAATGAGTCCATCATTCACCCTTATGCATTTTTCAATAGGTACCGTTTGTTTTTTCAAATGATTATTACAATATTTTTTCCAGTAAATGGTTTAACTAGCTTTAACAACTAATGTGTTGTTTTATGTGTTTTCGATAACCATTCACTGAGAGAGATAAATCTATCTTTATTTTGTTATCTATTATTATACTGTCATCATCGGGTAAGTATTTCTCGTAAATTGTAAAGGGCACAATTTTTGTTTTCGCTGTATTTAAGGTTAATATATTTAATTGAAAAAAGTCGAAAATTCTTTTCAGATCATCCCTTGCTATAGAAAAGACGTCATCCCAAGTATTTGCTACGTACACCACAGCGGTGTCGTCTGCAAAAGATAGTACTGTTCCAGAAGAGTTTAAATTAAGTAATTGGTTAATATATATTAAGAACAATACCAGACCTAGGACAGTCCCTTGAGGAACTCCGCATGTCACCACTTCTTCATTGCTCAGGAAACCTTCAACTTCTACACGTTGTTTTCTATCCAGAAGATAACTCTCAATTATTTTATAGGCATTTCCCCTTATACCTAGGCGTTCCAGTTTATCCAGCAAAAGCCCGTGACTTAACCGTGTCAAAGGCCTTTGCTAGATCCACAAAAACGCCTATGCATGCCATTTTCTTATCCACAGCTTCGTATATCAAGGATGTAAGTGTGGCAATTGCATCTTGAGTGGATTTCTGTTGCTGGAACCCAAATTGCATTTCACTTAAAATCTTGTTTTTTTCTAGGTATTTCAACAGTCTAATTTTTAAAACTTTTTCGAAAACTTTGGTTACTTCGTTAATTATTGATTTTTTAGGGGTGGTATTTACCCTCTTAGGGGTATGAGCAATCATTTTTCTTATTAAGATATAAGTTATGTCTTAAAATATACGAATTTCCAAAGAAAAAGTTCTACTTGCTCAAAACAAACAAAATAAGTTTTTCCATTTTACCCCTATTATATCGGCCATATTAGGAGCACAATTCTAAAATTTTAATTTGAGGTTCGTAATCAACGACCCCAAACACATATCAATTTTTTTAATAACTAACTCTTAATACTTGAGTCGACATTAAATTTTGAATTTTAGGGGTGGATTTCACCCTCTTAGGGGTAAAAGTACATCTATCCCTTTTTAATATTTGAAGTTGATACCCTAAAGTTTAAGAGTTCGCAAAAAAGAATTACACGCAGCTATAGAATTAGTTCAAAGTTTGGATACTTTTTGGCACCAAGTGACTATTAATTATTATCTCTCTTGATCTTTTAAAAATACAATAATAATCCCTTAAAATTATTCCAACAGGTGTATCAAATACTTTCTATGAGTAGTATCAATGAAGAAAAAGCAAACGAGCAGTATCGCATTTCATACATTTTCTAGTTTCAACAAAAACAATGTCTTTCCACGTTAATCGTTTACATAGATTTTCATCAAGGAAACATTTAGTCAAATTCACTGTAGTCACAGTAAATATTTTTTCCGTTATCCATTCTTCTGTACGTGTTGAATAGGATTGCAGGAAACAATCACTCAGCGTGCAAATACCTCGAGCTACATTGGATTACACCTGCAGATCCTACTTAGTAACCAACCAAGTAATCTAAGAGAAACTAAGTGCAGACCTAATCCAATGCAGGTCGGAGTAAGTTTGTATCTAAATTGCAGTGTTTATCGTTTCATTTTCGTTATTTTCTCTATGTTAATATGATCATTTTGTATAGCACAAATAACTTTTCTATGATTTAACATTGAGTGAAAGAATTATTTATTGTCCTTTGGAAAAAATGTTTTACTGTTAATTTTCTGGAAAAACTTTTTGGAAATGGTTCTACGAATGATTTAATTCGAAAACTGCAAACTACGAAATTTTAAATTGTTCACTAGATGAAAAATATACGTATCATTATTTTTATTTTTATTTTATTTATATTCTGTTAAAAGCCAACCTTCAACTGTTCCTTTGAAGTAAAGTCACAGGCGAAAAGCTTATTTTTTAGATCTGGAACTTCAAAATATTCAAGAATGTGGTAATAACTTCCAAATAAGAAAAGAAAGAAAATATATGAATACATTAGAAACCATTGAATGAATCATTATTTTATTATTATTGTGTTCGGTATCATTTCATTATGCCAACTGTATTTGCTCGAATGATTTTTGTTTGTGGTATTCTTCCGCAAAGTAAGTCTAATTAAATAAAGCAATAACTGTTTAATTAAATATATACTGAAATTCAAAAACATTGCATGACCTTTTAAAATTTATTTCCGATAGATCATGGAAGTGTTAATTTTTCGATACTGAGAGCAGAGAAATGGAGAAAGTATATTTTGACTTATTTTTCTTAAATAAATGTAGTAGGTACTATTTTAAACGATCTAGACACTTATTTGCAATAAAATATGATTATATTGGCAAATAATACTAACACTGAATGAAATAAAACTTAACTGTTTTATGATTTCCACAAATCTTTTATATTTATATATTTCACAAAATACATAAACTACATGACAATTGTTTCGCCACACAGTGGCTTCGTCAGATGATGAGTACTAGACTAAACTACTTCCTACAGAACGAGGGTATTTAAAGTGTTCTAGAGTATAATAAAATATTAACAGTGTTGTAAAATTAATTTTGAATAGGTGGGTAGCTTAAATATGAATAAATAAGAAAAAATCAAGAAGTATTCAACAAAAACATAATAAACGCACTGTCTCGATATCAAATTTAACAATATTGTAAGATTAATTTTGAATGGGTACATAGTTTAAACATAACTTAAAATATGAGACAATCAAGAAGTATTCAACTAAACAGATATGGTAGGTATATGATTAAAACAGATTTAACAATGGGGAAGAATTAGTTTTAAGTTGGTCATTTAGGATTATATCTGAATTTTTCAATTTATTAATTTCCAAAGATTCTAATAATGTTAATTTTGGTCCTTTATTTTCTGAATATAAAATATCAAAATTTTCATTAAACTGATGATTTTCTTCGAACAGATGATTAGCGTAAGTAGAATCATCTTTTCTATGTGTAAAGCTTCTTTTGTGCTCTCCTATTCTTTTCTTAAAACTTCTTCCGGTTTGACCAATATAGACTTTGAGGCAGGTACCACAGGTTAGCTTATAGATCCTGATTTATTGTCTTTCTTAATTTTATCCTTATTATTTTTAATAAATTTACCAAGTATATTTGTAGTTTACTAAGGTTACTAAGACAATATCATATTTTTACATACATTTTTATTTTGAATAACTGGAGAACTGATAGTTTAAATATAGACTTATTATCATAAAAATTATAAGAATTTCGTAAATATAATAATATATAGGATGTTCCATTCAAAAAACCCTAAGTCTATAGAATTTCGCCATTTTGCGATTGTCATTTGTTGGTTTTATTAGCAGATTATTAAAATTCAGGAAAAATACTGCAACTTTTGTATATAAAATTTTTCTGTACCTATCTCTTTAAATAAACTCTGTAGGGAGATGGCTGATAAGGAAAAACCCTGTACGTCAAGGTCATAAAATTTGTATAAAAAAATAATTTCTCATCATTGACGTAAAAGTTTACCGAATACGGACAGAACCCCATAACTATGGCATTGCTTTTGTGTGAAAAACTTTTTGCTAGTCAAAAAATTGGTCTTTTATTATGACCAAAGTGTACAAAGTTTAAACAAAAATCTTTAATTATTTGGAGGATAATGAATAAATACCTAGCAATAATTTATAAAAGTTTAACGCCAGAAATCAAAGTGTTTTAGAGAAAAATGTTATAAGGAAGACTCCTATTATTTTTATATGTTCTATCGTTTACAAGAGTTATGAACGAATAAAAGGGAACACTGTTCAATTCCTTCGGTTGTATAATTTTTTATCTACAACTGATTACTTATTCAATTGTTACGTTTATGCATGTTTTATGAATTGTAGGTTATTGATTTTTTTAAACCCATTTATTTCAATCTTTCTCCTTATTATTATTTCATTATTAGATGAAATAATTTCTGACCTATCATACAACACTACCTTTAACATTAGTTCACTGATTTGAAAAAAAATTTAAATATCTTTTACCAGTTACTTTTCTGTATACACTAGTTTCTTCTGTATAGTTTTTTTAACTAAATTGTCTTTATACTTCATATAATGAAAAATGATGAAAATTAAAATGATTGAGATATTTTTATATTTCATAATAATTAAGACGTTAATTTATACGTTATATTGCTGGTAAAGACGAATTAAAATAAACAGAAAGAGACGAATAATCAAATTATTATTATAAAATTAATATAAGAGGAGTAATCATTATTTCCTACTTCTAATGTGAATTTCATTGAATATATTTTGCTCGTATCTAAATCTTATTAAATTCATTCATCACATGTATGGAAACAACCAGTGCAAATAAGATTGTACTGAAAATGTGGAAATCCACATTTGTCGGTTTTAACAATTAGTTTCTATAGTTTCTTGGAATTTTGAACCAATTACGAGACAGCTTTTACGTTAGTGCAATTGTTACCTTTTCATGAAAAATATATCTTTTTTTTGCTGTAAGTATAAATATAATATATATGGTTATAACTGCACTCATGTTTAACAATTATTTGCAGTTGTCAAAGAAACGTCAAGATGCAGAAGTACGCTTATGCACTTGTTATATTATCTCTATCATTAATATTTTAAATTTCAGTAAATCAATTACATGAGACCAAATTCTAAAACTATGGTTGACATGTTATCTCCAATTGCTTCCAAATTATTCCACAAACAAATAACCCAAAGGAAGTTGCATAGCCATACCGATGTCATGTCTCTTGATAAAAATATGTGTTTCAATACAAATTCTTAATAGTTTCATTATAGTATTTACACTGGTTTAGTTCTATTTATCAAATTAACTGTTAGTAATATGTTGTCAAAGGTTTATCCACTGGGATAAGATAGGTTAATAACTACGTCAAATCTGCGTGTTTCCTGAATATTATTTTCTAAAAGTCGATATTTTCAGATATAATACCATAAGTTTACGAATTACTTATCTTAAGTCGAACATTTTTATAAGTTCAATTTTTTCAGAGGCCTATATGTAGGTAAATTTTAAATGGCTTGTAATTTGCTTTTATTAACGTCACAATTAAAAAATACACTTCGACATTTTTACTACATTTTATTTAAATTTAAAGCACATTATTTTGTTGGTTGTGATTGCATAATGGTTTTATTTAGCAAGAGTTCTATTAGTAAACTACATATTACATTTGAAACATTTTTATAAAAGAGAAGTGTTCAAAAATATATATTATGGAAAGATTTATAATGTGTTTTCCTGAATATTGGTTTTTTACAAACTATGTCCATAATATGGTCTATATCCACCATATCCACCATAACCAACGTACCCACCATGTCCACCGTATCCACCATGCCCAAAACTAGACCCTCCATCAATTATGGCGGGACCGGCTCTGGCACCAATAATGTATGCGGGTCCAGAGCTTGGTCCAACAATGCCAGTTGGACCAGTATGGGGTCCAATAACTTTAACTGGACCAAGGAGAGACCCCAAAACTTTAGTAGATCCCTCTACGGGTCCATGTAAAGCCACACCATGGCCCACTGGACCTGACAAATAGGTTCCATGTTGTCCATATCCTCCGTGGACGTATCCATATCCTGAGGGTTTAGCAATAACTATCGCTAATGTGGCAAGGGTGATAATGACCTGAGAAATATCTTTGTTGTATTATTTATTTCTCAATTTGTACAATAGAACTTGTTTATTTCACAAATTAAAAGATTAAACGTACTTGCAGATCAGATACCTAATTTTCTTATAACAAAGAAGCACTCAAATTTTGATCTCCCATTAGTATCGCTTTACAAAATAACTCTCATTAATAAGAAAATGTAAATCAATTCAATTTGGTACTATATAACTTTACTTAACAATTTTGTTTCAAAAGGATCAATTATATTTTTTTATTACTTGTAATAAAGAAAAGGTGAAACTAAATACTTATTAAAAAGAATCTTGATGTGAGAGGAAGTAGATTTTTCAAAAATATATAGGTACCGTAGTAAACAAATTTAACAGTAAAAAATAAACAAATAATACCATTAAAAAATAAAGCACATCGTTTAAATATTCGAAAATCTCTTACCAAAGTGTTCATGGCTAATATATTAATACGAAGCAAATAACATGCTGCTTATACGCTCACTCCAATATATACACATATTTTTCTGACCTACCGTAAACTTTAATTTTAAGGTTTATTACAAGTTATAAACATTTTTTACCACACACAATGTAAGCCATAAGTGTAACTAATTGTCCAAATATATCGCAATATAACTATTCGCGACAATAATAGACCTATTGTTAGTATCTAAGTATTTCTTCGCGGTTTTAGTTTCCTATTTTTTGTTCGCCATTGTTTGCAACTAGGGGATAGTTGTGAACTAAAAAATGGTTAAATGTACCTATAATTCAATATTTCGAAATATGCATCTATACGTTCACAGCTACTGTGGTCGTTGCAAACAAGTACTCAAACTTCCTTTAACTATTGATAACAAATAGGTACTCATATAACAAATTAATGAATAACAAGCTATCAAATATAACATCTAACAATATAAAATAATAATTAATTTTTGTAGAACTATTTTTATTTTTATTATAAGGAAATAAAAAATACAAATTACAATAATCATTTTAAAAATGTTACTTGGCTTGAAACTGGTGGATGCATAACATATTCTAGGCATTAAGATTTGAAAAAAAAGTTTTCCAGGAAAATTTTGCGCGAGTTTTAATATTTGGCAACTTTATAGATTTCGTGGTGCTTTATTCAAATTTTTATTTTATGACCTTGTATGTCATAATGGAAAAATGACCCAGTTCGATTCGCTATAAGATAGCTGTATAAAAAAATAGAGACAATTTCCTACATTTCAGATTCCCATCATTTCTTAAACTAATTGCTTTGACCTGACTATGGGTTCGAGTCCAGCACCGGCACTAGCAATGTTGGTGAGTATGGATGTTTGTCTGCGTTTTTCTAATGTGAGGCCCCCTTCTGGACAGCCTTGGCTTTGGATTTGGGGGTTGTCTAATTTCTGTGGTGTGTTTATATTTTTGTAGTAGTAGGCCGTCAATTTACCTCATATTACGAATATAATTTTTATACAAAATAGGAAATATGGTAACGTAATCTTTTAGCTGCATATAAAATCAAAGTTTACTGATACATTATATTTTATAATTTGTAAATAATAATAAATACATATGGCAAAATGATACTATTATTATATCAAAATTGTTTTTCGTATTCCAAAATGTTAAAAATATTTAGTTATCCCACAAGACATACAAAAAATATATTTGATTTTAACAGTTTGTTTTATCAGATTTTTTGAAAATAACAATTTAAAAGAGGTTAAATTTTTTTTAACGCGGAAAAGTAGAGATTGAGTTGCAGTTTTACGTCTGTTAGAAATTTACTATAAGCATGAAGTATTAAGTAGAAACCTCGGTAGAAACACACCTGTAAAGAAAACGTTATAGGTTTATAACTCGGTTTATAATTAGCAACGTGAAAAAAAGTAATTTAATATTAGTGGCAATTCTACCAAAGTTTAGTGAAAAAGCAACAATTCTAATTTTAATAAAATCGTAGTTCTTAAGTAAGTACAATTTATGGATTTGTTAATGGCAAACAATTTATTAACGATTTAAAAAATCGATTTAGTCCTAAAAACTATGATAAAAACTGATAAAGAAATATTGGACATAAATAATATAATTACTAAGCTGCAAGCAAAAACGAATGACGAATGTCTCAAATAAGGTTAACGAACTTAAATACAAAATGAATAATATATAAAATGAAGTAAAGAAAAATAATTTAGTATTACATGGATTACCTAATCAATTACAATAGGAAATAATTTATAAATTCAATTCAAACAAATATGAATATACCGTCAACTCCTCGGATATCGGGAACATTAAGAACATTGCTAAAAAGAATTCATGGTATTAAATTTAAAAACTACGTCATAAAATCACAGATTATCAAACATGCTGACGAATTCAGTTTTTGCGTTAGCAAAAATAATGAATGAAGCGAATTAAAATCATTTTTTGAGTAAAATTAAGAAAAAACAGATTTTTAAAATATACTCTACTAAGCATCGACAACAAATTTTATACATTCAATTGCAATGTCAAGGAGCTGAAAGAAGCATCAAAATTTAAATATAATTGAAGACATAAAAGAAAACATGTTTGTCTGGAAAATGTGTTAAATAAAATATAACAAACCCACTAACATTTCAACAAAAGAGATACCAATCAAATATTCCCATCTTCTGGGAGCCCAAAACATCAAATTCTGAAGAAAAAATGACAAATAAGTGTGATGGCAGATAACGCTGTAACTACAATATTGGAGTTAACTTCTCAAATAAAAAACCATGCAGGGTAACGCGGCACTTTGAAGTATACAAAAAACAATCCCGATTATTACCCAGGCACACAAAAAAAAGTGAGCAGTTCTTTTGACTAGACCAACTTATCTTTTTATGTATTTTGACGCTCTGAATTAGAATCCGGAGTCAGAATTGAAAATTCCTCTGTATGGGACGCTAGCATTAGGTGTAAGCGTGAAAACCGATTGGATGCAATTTGGAAAGTATGTATTCACGTATTTGGATTCGCTGAATTCAATTCGGAGGTCGGAAGTCATCGTTTAGGATTTTTTTCAAAAGCAAGTAACGTCCTATATTTTCCGAAAATTGCCAAAAATTTGGTTACTCTTTGCCTATAGATAGATGAAGAAGTGAACGATGTTTCTTGCTACGTAAATATATGTTCCGCACTTCTGAATGATCTACGCAGCGGTTTTTTCTTCCTTACTTTTTCATTCTGTTTGGTTTCTCTCTTTAGGCTCTATACAAATTGCTTCTAAACTAATAATTCTACTTTTCACCAACCTTATGCAAAACTTGAACATGTTAGCATAATAATCTGATGGCATAAAATCAGTTTAATCAATTAACTTTTTCAAAATCCCTATTTTGGTTAGAACACATACAGAATTTGTTATATCTATTTATGCAATAAAAATATTAGACTTCTAGTTAAATATGAGAGAGAATGTAAGATAAAAGCAGAATTAAATCATATCGTTAACATAAATATTTTGAAAATCTTTTATCGATGACGAAGTTACGAGGGTAAGATAAAATTCATTAGTTCCAAGTAGAATCATTAGTTAATTAAGATAAATTTTCAACTGAAGCAGTATCTACTTCCTGTCATATTTTCAGGAAATTATGAAATTCATCCACTACTCTCTGAATCTGTTTAGGTGGAGTATTTCGAAATTCCTTTTCCCGTGTCCTGTAAATGACATTCTTTATTGCTCCATAAGAAGAAATTTAGAAACAACAAATCTGATGAACATGCAGGCTATCCAATGAGTCGTTTTCATCCAATTTATTTTCCAGGATATCATTGCTTCCGATAATGTATCATTTCGAATAAATTTATATGCCCATAGTTATGTAATCAGCTGCTTTTGTGGTTTATTTTATTGTATGAGTCCTTATACTAATTTACCAACACGGGAACGAATAGTATTCTCCATCTAATTGTCAGCAAGATATTTAATATAAATGACTTTGTTTAGGATTTATACAAGCATAATAATAACAAACATATCCAAATTGATATACTCATATTTATGTTTCATCTCTAAACATGCTATTATTAAATTCATTGGACTTTCTTTAATACATTAGGAATATTGGATTAAAATTATAAAATTCAAAACGTCTAAAAATAAATAATTAAAAATTTTTTTATTTTTTTTTAACTTACCACAAAAATTCATTCATTATGGTCACCAATTAAAAAACGAAGTAACCATAATGAATGAATTTTTGTGGTTAGTTAAAAAAAAATAAAAAATTTTTTAATAATTTGTTTCTAGACGTTTTGAATTTTATAATTTTAATCCAATATTCCTAATGTATTAAAAAAAGTCCAATGAATTTAATAATAGCATGTTTAGAGATGAAACATAAATATGAGTATATCAATTTGGATATGTTTGTTATTATTATGCTTGTATAAATGCTAAACAAAGTCATTTATAAATAATGCATATCAAGCAAAGAAAGAGAATTGTAAAATAAGATATTTAATCTTAACCTTATCATTTTGTTTTTAGTCATTGAAATTATTGCAACTGACGTGACGATGATGCGTTTTTACTAAATAGTAATATTTTCGATCAAATTTCAACAAATGTTAATGCACAGTACCTATATTCTTTAAGGGGATAATAGCACCCATCACATTTTTGAAAATTCATATTTTCGTTACTATTCATCGGAATCGTTTCAAATTTTTATGAATGATATAGAATTATATAATCTAGGGTTGTGTGTATGCACATTTGAATAAGTCTCAGGAGATCGGAGAAATTAAAAAAAAAGTGAAATTTTCCAAATGCATGCACATGCATCTAGCAAATGTAATTCTTAATATGGTGCTAACATTAAAATCGTTTACCTGCTGTGGTTTGCGTATAATAAATTTTCAAAATTTATTGCATTTTGTGCCTGGAAAATGCTGTCATCTATTTGTACCACTATGAACTACGAGTTTTATGAGCAAGTACAATCCCTTCCGCCAGTATAATATCGAATGTCTTAGACATTATTCGCATAGTCGATATCGAGGCGGAAAAGAATTTACTGTTTTTACCAACACTAGGCAGCGAGTCGGGTGCTATTATCCCCTTAAACTACGTTCTAACTTGGAACAATAATTCTACAAAAAAAAATTTGATTATCCAGGTATGTTGTTGACCAATGTACTCTTCATTTATTTTTTATTTTTTTGAGCAACATTCTCAACAATTTTTTGATAAATTAATATTCTTATTCATAATTTAATTGTTCTGAATTTATACTCATTTTCATTTACACTTCAGAATTCAATAATTCAAAATTTTATGCAAATATTACTATCGAGAAGTACGAACATATATTGAATTTATAATATTTTTATTGAATAAACGTTTTATATAAAAAATACGTACATAAACAGTAAGAAATTTTTGGTGTAAAATAAGAGTCTTCCAAATCAGTAATATCTTTAGAAAAAAGAAGATAAAACACTTCCTTCTAAATGTGGTTTACAAAATAAAATATTACTGAAAGGTTTTACAAAATATAATTCCAGTTTCAATTTTTTATCAACAACGCTAAAAAAATTAATGTCCATGTCCGTGTCCACCATGTCCACCATGTCCGCCATGTCCTCCATGTCCGCCATGACCACATCCACCGGCACCAGCACCTTCACAAGCTCCACCAAAACCGCCACCGCCGCTACCACCAACAATAGAAACTGGTCCGGCTCTGGGTCCAATAACTTCAACATGTCCTTCTCTAGCTCCAACAACAGAAACTGGACCATCATGAGGTCCACTTAGTTTAGTATGTCCTTCCACAGGTCCGTGTTTGTAAACGTCATGACCTTCGGGACCTACTATATGAGTTGGACCATGCCCATGTCCTCCACTTCCTCCCCCACCTCCTCCTCCATGTCCTCCATGGCCGTGCCCATGGCCATATCCAGTTGGAATAGAAATGGCTATCGACACAGTGACAAGAGTGGCGATGATCTGCAAAATATTTTTAGTTACTTATTTTACCTTTTAGAATAAAAAAGTGTTAATATATGCTTTTGAAATACGTATTTTAATATATTCACGTGTAAATATGCACGTTACTGATATCCGTGAAAATATTCAATTTTATTTTCCAATTTAAATACTGCCGTAGATATTATCTACGCTTATGGTATTTGTTTAATATCACTTTCAAAAGTCAGGATTTGTGAGACTGATATTCGCTCCGTCGTTACCAACTAGTGAATAATACTTTTTACTGAAGGTAGGTATATGGAAATATATTCAAACAGTAAACTTGCAGCAAACTCGCATGATCGCAGAAATTTTCGGCGACATTGACCAAGTAAGTTAGTGAAAATGAATTGACTCCCGTGAAATTGTGTAATAGATTCTTTTAACGAATATATGAAGGAGACACTTTCGAAACTGGCACTGAAGATATTTTTTAAAGATGAACAATTAGATGTCCTTTAAGACTTTGAAGAATTTGCAGAAAAATCTTTCCAAAAAAACAATAATTTCAACTTGTATACAGGTTAAGTCACGTAAAAGGTCCACCCCATTTATTTGGGTAATTTTGAATATATTTTTGGTTTTCGGGACTCTATTCTATATGAATTTTAACGTAGATTACGATTCTGATAAAAAAATTTTAATTCAACCAAATATATACAGGGATTTTAATTTTTTTTAAATGACACACCCTATATATTTCTACACATTTCTATGCAGCTATTCGAGGAGATTTCAAAAATATATAATACCTGTATGTTTGTATCATAAATAAATAATGTGTAGAAATATATAGGGCGTGCCATTTAAGATAAACACGTATTTTTAAACACCTTGTATATGTTTGGTTGAATAAAAAATGTTTGATCAGAATCGTAATCTGTTGTAAAATAAATATAGATAGCAACAGTAACCAATGTGGATCGAGTAGGCAGAAAATAAAATAAAAATATGTTGTGTATAAAACAGATGAATTGTAAATTATATTGAATTTGAGAAGTGTCAATAAAACTAATAATTTATATAAAGTATCTATAATTTCCCATAGTAGTAATTAAAATTACAACAGGTTACGGGCCCAGTACAGAGCCATTAATAATAACATTTAAAACATAATTGAAACATTAAAGGAAGATAAATTAATTTGGTTAGGATGGATAATACAAAATATAATATAACCAAGTTGAATGGAACCAATTATCAATTATGGAAATATAAGGTGGAATTATTGTTATTAAGTAATGATTTATGGGAAGTTATTAAAAATGATTTACCATCAACTATAAGTGATTCATGGAAGATTAAAGATGGGAAAGCTAGAGCAACAATTGGTTTGTTAATTGAAGATGATCAGGTTGTCCATATAAGAGATACAGAAACTGCAAAAGAAGCCTGGTTAAAATTAAAATCGTATCACGAGAAGTCTACAATTTCAAATAAAGTATTTTTATTGAAAAGATTATGTAGAGCAAGGTTGGCAGATAATGGTGATATGGAACAACACATAAATTCAATATTGGAAGTTAATCAACAATTGGTTGGTTTGGGAGAACAATTAGCTGAAAATTTAATAGTGGCATTTATGTTATGTAGTTTGCCAGAAAGTTATGACACACTAGTAACTAGTTTGGAAAGCAGACCAGAAACTGATCTTACTCTTGAATTAGTTAAAAGTAAATTAATACAAGAATATAAACGAAGAAAAGAAAATGATTTAACTAAAGAAGCTGGTAATGAAGGAATAGCATTAAAAATAAATAATGGAAAATTTATGTCAAGTAAAAGTAAAACATGCTATTATTGTAATAAGAGTGGTCATATAAAGAAGAATTGTTTTCATTATAAAAATAAACTGAAAAATAATCGAATTAATGCAGTGAATTCTATAGAAAACAAAGAAAATGATATAGATATATGTTTTAATATGTCAAAGAAGGTTTTAAAGAATGCTTGGTATATTGATTCTGGAGCTACTTGTCATGTTACAAATGACAGAGAATTTTTTATAAATTTTGTTGACAATAAAAGCGAAATTGAATTAGCCGATGGTAGTAAAGTATTATCACATGGAACTGGTAGTGGAATACTGAAATGTATATTAAAAAATGATGAAGTCATTAAAGTAACAGTTAAAGATGTGTTATACATACCAGAATTGGAAACAAATTTATTGTCGGTTAAAAAATTGACAAATATGGGTTTAAAATTATTATTTACCAATAATGAATGTGAAATTCAACATAATGGAAAAGTTGTTGCTTATGGTGTATTAAATAATGGGTTATATAAACTTAAAAATATAGGAAGTACAGAACAACAAGTTTTGGGTGCGTGGTCTGGTGGTGAAGCCACTGAATGCATACATGTATGGCATCGAAGATTTGGACATTGTCACCCAACATCAGTTGAATGTTTAGTTAAAAAACATATGGTTAATGGTATAAAATTATCTAATTGTAAAAGTAAAATGATATGTGATATTTGTTTGAGAGGAAAAATGACACGAAAAGCATTTCCTCAAAAATCACTTACAAAATCCAATGGTATTCTAGAAATAATACATACAGATGTTTGCGGCCCTATGCAAACCGCAACACCTAGAGGAAATAAATATGTATTGACTTTTATTGATGATTTTTGTAAATATACAATGGTGTATTTAATGAAGACAAAGAATGAAGTATATGAAAAAACGAAAGAATATGTTAAAATGGTAGAAACAAAATTTAATAGAAAACCAAAGATAATCAGATCAGATGGTGGTGGAGAATATAGAAGTGAAAATTTAAGAAATTATTTAAGAAGTGAAGGTATTCAATATCAAGTTACAGCACCTTATTCACCACAACAAAACGGGGTTGCAGAGAGAAAAAACAGAACATTATTAGAAATGACAAGATGTATGTTGTTTGATTCAAATTTAGATAACAAATATTGGGGTGAAGCTTTAATGACAGCAAATTATATACAAAATATTATACCAAAAGAAACTGATAAAATAATTCCTACTGAAGTGTGGAATAATGAACAAGTTGATGTAAGACATTTAAAAGTTTTTGGTAGCGAGGTGTATATGCATATTCCAAAAGAAAAAAGAAGAAAACTTGATGAAAAAACAAGAAAATACATTTTTGTCGGATATGAGAGTGGAAGTAAAGCTTACAGATTATTGGATACAACTACAAGCAAGATTTATATTAGTCGAGATGTTTATTTTATAGAAAATTGTCATAATGGTTTTTATAAATCTAATGAAGAAAATGATAAACATGATGTTGAAGTAAAATTAAATGAAAATAATGACAATTGTAGTGTTGAAGCTATAGAACAAGAAGAAGATAATGGTGATTATCAAACTGAAAATAGAGAAATTGAGGAAGAAAAAGATGAAATTGAAGAAGATGGAGTATTAAATAAAAAAGAATTGACTTTAAGAAGATCAAATAGATCAACAAAAGGCGTTACACCAATAAAATATGGAGATTTTGTTAATATGGTTAATTTAGTAAATAATGAATTAATTGAACCAAAAACAGTAAAAGAAGCTTTATGTAGTAGTGACGCTGAAAAATGGTTAATAGCTATGAATGACGAAATTAATTCAATGAACGAAAATGAAACTTGGTTTTTAACTGAATTACCAGAAAATAAAAAGGCTATAGGTTGTAAATGGATATTCAAAAGAAAGCTTGATGAAAATGGTGAAATAAAGAAATTTAAAGCAAGAATCGTAGCACAAGGTTATTCGCAAAAATATGGTCATGATTACGACGAAGTATTTGCACCAGTTGTAAATAAGTCTACATTCAGGTTATTATTAACAATCGCAGGTAAAAATAATATGATGGTACAACATTATGATTTTAAAACTGCATTTTTGAATTCTGAATTAAATGAAGATATCTACATGAAACAACCAGAAGGTTATGTTAAAATTGGTGAAGAAGAATTGGTATGTAAATTAAATAAAAGCTTATATGGTCTTAAACAAGCTGCCCGAGCTTGGAATACAACATTAGATGAATTATTACAAAGTATGGACTTCAGAAGGGGTAATTATGATCAATGCCTGTATGTCAAAAAAGAAGAAGAAATAATTTATGTATTGGTTTATGTTGATGACGTTTTAATAGCAAGTAAGAACGAAGATTTAATATTAAAAACAGCTCAAGAACTTGGAGAAAAGTTTGAAATAAAATGTCTTGGAAGTGTTAAATGTTATTTGGGAATTCAAGTTAATAAAAACAGAAGGGGAATATATTCAATTAATCAGAAAAATTATATTGCAAAATTATTAGATGATTATGGAATGAGGTTAGCTAAAGGTTCTAAAATTCCAATTGACACAGGTTTTTATAAACTTGATAAGGACAATGAAATAAATGAATATTTTAATAATACAGAATTGTATCAAAGTGCAATTGGTTCATTGTTATATCTGTCAGTTAACACTAGACCAGATATTGCTGTTGCAACTTCAATATTAGGAAGAAAAGTAAGTAAACCAAGAAATTTTGATTGGAAAGAAGTTAAACGAATAATGAGGTATCTAAAAGAAACTATTGAGTATGAAATTCTATTGGGCGATACAAAATTAAATGATGATATATTAATTGGTTATGCCGATGCTGATTGGGCAAACGATAAAAGCGATCGAAAATCAAATAGTGGTTATTTATTTAAATTAAATGGTAGTTTAATTGATTGGCGGTGTAAGAAACAAGAATGTGTAACTCTGTAATCTACCTAAATTCATATAGGATAGAGTCCCGAAAACCAAAAATATATTCAAAATTACCCAAATAAATGGGGTGGACCTTTTACGTGACTTACCCTGTACATAACGGCAACTGTGATAAATCACAAGCAAGACCAACGTTGCGTCAGTCAGTATTGCAGTATTTATTAGAATCGGCCAAGTGATTTGGAGTATAGATTTTTTTTGTAAACAAAGAACAATTTTTAGATGACATACTCATGATCTTTGATCAAAGTGATGTTTTTTGTAGAATTGATCAGGCGCTCAATCAGTAACCATTGTAACATCAACAAAGCAAACTTCAATTTTTCTCAAATATCGATGAGTTTGAGTTTTTTACGTTTTGTCAATTTAAGTACCAGTTGCAAAATCGAAAGTGCATGTTCCTAATAGCCATTTTCTCTATTAAACAAACTTTTCCGAATACAACCTTTTTGAAATTTAAACGTGGCATTTACTCCAACGTTCAACAATAGGCTCAATTTCAGACCCAAGACATTTATTTTTATCAAGTTGAATTTTCAAACACACATACACTTTTGTAAAATAGCAATTTTTTTCGAAAAAATCTACAAATCCAACAAATGTCGATTTACGACACGACCCCCCCACCCCATATATCTTATCTCAAACGTACAGTACATTTATTTCAAAATATGTATTGAATTATAGAGTACAATAATCAAATAAAAAAAATATTTCAAATACCTTAAAATATGCGAACTTATTTTTTAAGTTTAACTAGCATTTCCAATTTTGTGTTGCACATTTTACAGAAGAGACAATTTGCTTAAAATTGTAGATTTAATGTAGTATATTTTTTAAATTAGAATTATTTTCGTTTTATACGTTTTTAAAATAACCTACCTACTAATTGGCTATTTTTTTACTATTTAGAAGTCTAAATTATTGAGTATTTATACAAATTTATTTACACCACTAATAGAATTAAATATATAAGAACGGGGTAGAAGAAGAATGTGTGCTTCATCAACTTATTTCCTGCTACACTTAATGTTTATAAATTAATATAAAAAGTATTAAATTACAGTAAATGTACTTAATTCTAAACGAATACATTTACTGCAATTTTTGTCGTTTACGTTTTAAATGAATTCAAATATCTCTTACCAAGGCGTTCATGGTTGATATCTTGTCGAGTGTACTAACGGAACAATATGATGCCATAACTTTCAACCAAGTTTATATACTAATTTCCGACCTACCGTAATCTTTTTTTAAGGTTTATTACACGATATCAACGATTTTTTACCGAATATAGCACATGCAAGTGAAACCAATTGCCCAAATATATTGTAATAAACTGTTGTCAATCCCTTCAAATTCCACTTTCCTTTTTTATGTATATTAGGTATATTAGGTATACTAAAGGTATTGATAAAACATTTTTTTTAAATTATATAATCATCAAAAAAAAGTTAATTTTATTATACATATTAATTTATCGCCAAGAACTTCCATTAAAATTTTATATAATCCATTTTCAAATAACAGACAAATCTGTTCCTACTTCTTGTAAAAGTGTCAGTATTATATATTTTTTTAACTGTGTGTCTCTGCCAGTCACCGTTATGATTTTTCATACGAGATTTTTAATTGAACTTTAATCAATATTCAATATTAATATTTTCAATATTTGTATAGAAGCATGTCTGCTACTCTTTCTTCCACTGAGTACCGGCATAATTGTTTGTATGATCATTAAAAAACGAACTAATAAAAAAATCTATTGAAAATAATATTAAATTTTTTAATACCAACTCCATAATTAGTGCTTTAATTGAAGTAAGAGCTGAAGCAATTGGTAACAGTTTTTATTGGTAAAATATAAATAAACAATATAGTAAAGAATATAATTTAAATAGCGGAACATCAACCCATTAGTCAGCCGGAACGTCTCACATGAGCGATTTTGAAGAATATAAACTCGAGATAAATCCGTAAAGAGAGCTCATTTGCTTTAGAAGAGCTCAGAACGATGATGACGATATTGCGGAAGGTCCAGACCACGGTGAATTGTCTTACACCGTGGTCCAGACGTAGTCCAAATTCAAGTGTAAAATGTATTTTTATTCTTCCCTACACGTATAAATAAAAAGATGAATTATCTGATGTAAAACGACATGCATTAGATTCAATTTTAGATTTTGTATATTTCTTATCTGACAATTATTATTTTACCTATTATATTTATTAAACTTTATGCCCTGGCAGATTTTTCGAGCAGTCTTCTGTTCGTTGCTACTGGAAAACTCTGATACATGATTTAGTTCGTAAAATAAATTTTTGCCTAAATGATTTGGAGGTAACATTAGGTGGGGGTGCAAACTTAACCCGTGTCATCCACTTGTTCCAATTAAATTGCAAATCCCAGCGTTATAGTCGACTAATTTTATATACCTAATTTTGAATTCATACTCAAGTTGGTGTCCACGACGGTCTAAGAATTTTCTTCAGCTACTCTCACTACCAAAATGTCTACTATTTTTGTACTATCTTAATCGCTCAATTTTGCACACTCTACTTCAAATTTTGCACACACTTATTTTAGCCCTCTACGAAATCTCGAAAAATTTCCTCCAGTCTCCCTCTCAAACAAAATTCCTATTATTTTTGTGCTGTCGTTTCATTTTGCACAAATTTACTTACGCTGCGTCCATGGTTTGCTTTTCTGGTTTCTTTAGTATGTGTGTCGTCTAGTAGATAGCTTAAAATAACCTACTAATTATTATTGCTCAAATTAATGCATGTTTTTAAAAATTATGCATTTAAACGTCGAAACCTTTGCAGATATTAACAGGAACCAAAAATCTGAGTGACAGATATTTTTGGAACCACATTATTATTAAGAATTAAGATTCAAAATTTTTGTAATCCG
This sequence comes from Rhagium mordax, assembly GCA_963680705.1. NCBI lineage: Eukaryota > Metazoa > Arthropoda > Insecta > Coleoptera > Cerambycidae > Rhagium > Rhagium mordax. The sequence continues at coordinate 57,631,318 of OY796660.1, read as the reverse complement.
AGCAAGAAGGCAAGAAAAAGTAATGATCTCGACCATCAGTCAGTCAAAATAGCTCCATAATTTAAATAAAACATTTAGTAGTGTTGCAAAAGAGTTAGGTATCGAGGACAGTCAATGCAAGCATAGATAGAAAGTGATAAAAAATAATTTGTATAATAATAATATAATAATAGATATGAAGTCGCGTCTATTTACAACTTGGTCTAACACCACGTATTTGGTACATTTTTTGTTAGATCTTTTGGGAACCGTACTAGACTGTATTTTAGAAGTCTACAAGATTATTTATCTCTTAAAGGGTAGTGATATGCAATTTTGCCGACCAATAAATAAAAAATTGCAAAAATTAACCAAATATTCGGAACCTTACAGACTCAAATACACTGGTCTATGCTTCCAAAACTATTTAATACATACTATTGAACGAAGGTTCAATTTTCTCGTTATACAGGGTGGTCCAAATTGTACCTTCGATAATTTGAGAATCAATAGAAAATGTGATATTAATGGGAGTTTTCTTAATAAACTTATATCGAAAACTTAACCGTTTCAGAAATACAGGTTGAAGTTAAATTTTTTTTGTATTTTTTTATACCTCCTGAAGTACAGGGTGTTTCCTATAAAACTATACCCCCCCTTATTTCGGTCAATTACCACCTATTTTAATTTTTCAAAAACCGGTCTAACACAGAATTTTTCGTAGATTTTGAATATGCTATTACTTTTTTTTCTACTTCAAACGTATACGAGGGGCAGAAAAAAGTATGGTTTTTTTAAATGGAACACCCTATATATTTTTACATATTTGGATTCGCCTCGTCCTTCTGATTACAAATATATATGACAATTATATATTTGCTATAAAAATGGCGTAAATAATTGAATTTAAACTTGGGGCGTTTCCTTAAAAACTATACGGTATTTCGGTCAATTATTTACGGATCAAAATTTTCAAAACCTACACATAGAATTTTTCGTAGATTTCATATATGCTATTACTTTTTTTCTCCCTTCAACGGTATACGCGGGGTGGAAAAAAGTATGTTTTTTTTTTATGGAATGCCCTGTATTTTTTTACATATATAAGTATTATATATATATTTATAATCAGAAAGGTAGGGTGGATCTAAATATGTAAAAAAATACAGGGCATTCCTTAAAAAAACATACTTTTTTCCACCCCTCGTATACCGTTGAAGGGGGAAAAAAAGTAATAGCATATATGAAATCTACGAAAAATTCTATGTGTAGGTTTTGAAAATTTTGATCCGTAAATAATTGACCGAAATACCGTATAGTTTTTAAGGAAACGCCCCAAGTTTAAATTCAATTATTTACGCCATTTTTATAGCAAATATATAATTGTCATATATATTTGTAATCAGAAGGACGAGGCGAATCCAAATATGTAAAAATATATAGGGTGTTCCATTTAAAAAAACCATACTTTTTTCTGCCCCTCGTATACGTTTGAAGTAGAAAAAAAAGTAATAGCATATTCAAAATCTACGAAAAATTCTGTGTTAGACCGGTTTTTGAAAAATTAAAATAGGTGGTAATTGACCGAAATAAGGGGGGGTATAGTTTTATAGGAAACACCCTGTACATGGAATAATTTATTGAAATTTTGTGTGTACATGTTCGTGAACAAGTACCACGTTTAATCATCATTTTCATTTTCCTACTTCAACCAGAGGCGTAACGACGGGGTGTAAATCCCTTTGTTTATAGAATAAGGGTAAATTGTATTTCTTTTCCATTTTTTTAAATCTACAGTCGTTTACGAATAAAAATTCCTGTTTTAGTTTTTCCGTAAAACGTATCGTTTTATAGTTAAATTGTAATTAGAATTCATTGCATATTCAGTATCTTTACGTGTGCTCCCTGATTTTATTTTAGTTGGCCTTGATTCCATAATTCGAAGATGTAGGAAATATATTGAAGTTGGTGGTAAGCATTTTGAACAGCTCCTCTAACGATTTGAGTTTATTTTGTGAAATATTTATGTTTAATTACATTTTTTTTAAATAATCCTTGTAGTCCATTTACTAAAGAAAAAAGTTCATTGTAGAAAAGAAGGTGTGCTTTTTATTTTTTTAATTGTTATTAACAAATAAGTGTTTCTTTAATACACTCTTAATTAAAAAATGCAAAACTCTCTAATTTATTTAACAATTGCCTCTAATGTGATTACATAAAGTTTTTGGGTTCACAGATTACGAGTCTGGCCTCAAAATAGGTCTAACAACAAAATGGCGTCTACAAAATGACGTCGAATGTCTAATTTTTTATTTTATTTTTTTATTATATTTATTAGATATATGGGGGTTTTTAGGGTCGCTGATTATGAATTTGGCATTAAAACTAAAATAAAATAAAAAATGGCGGATCCGAAATGGCGGAAAAAGGTCAATTTTTTTCATTGGCATTTTATTTCTAATACCGGGTGTTAAGTAATGTTAATTATTATTATATTATATTTATTATTTATCACGCTATTATACTCAGAATAATAATTCTTTGTTTAACTATCTTTTGACTTGAGTAAACAATAATATTTCTCCGTCTTTACTCTTCTTTCTTTTAATCATAGCAATACTTTTTACTTGGTGCGGCAAAAACTCCTATAGTGGCTCGCGACTGACAACGGCCCGGAGAGACGGGAACTCGTTCACAAAATCTCGGAGTGAAAAGGCACACAATATATATCTCAGAGTGATCTCGATCCTTTATTATAAATTATTCTCCACTCAAAAACGCATAAAAGCTAGTGTCTGGTGCACCAAGACTGAAGACCAGGAGGAACGAAAAACCACCATTCCAGGTAGGAAATTGTTACACCAAGTACTTATCTAATTTTCCTTTAAGATATTATCTCTAAGAGAGATTTTTCTCTGTGCATCGGACATTAATTTGGTCCTTCTAGCCGCGATTACGTATTATTTTTTGCTCAATATAATTTTTCCTCTCTAATTAATTTAATTAATTAATAATATATTTCTCTGTTCTCTAAGGGTGAGTTAGTTGTTAATAATCTTAGATTATAGCAGCTAATATTACCTACTATTGCATTTTGTTAATAACTTGCCTTACCACCAGTGTACATTTTTTGCTATTTAGTTTTAGTAGAAACTTATCTGAAGGGCGTTTTTCTCTAGTTTCTTTTGTTGTAATGATACTGTTAGCGTTCGAAATTTGACTGATAAAATTACAATTATTAAGTACTTAACTCATACAACGTTAAATAAGATATAATTTTTAGATTGATATTGAATTTTATAATATCGCATTTTCATTATAATTTCTTCATTGTTTGATTTAATTATTATTTAAGTAATTAATTATTTGCATTACATTAATAATAAGCCATTATTACCCCGATATCTGATTCCATTTTCTTCTGTGATTTATACAGGGTGTACTCCATAAATTGGACAATATTAATTTGATAACGCTTTGCCATAGACGCTAATATAAACGATACCATTCTCATTTTAATTTTACCATTCTCAGCCATTAATTAATAATATATTTTATTTAATGTTACTGTAAAATAAAACCTCTTGAATTTTGTGAATTAGTTAATATTAAATTAATTTTTCTCATAATATCTTCTCGTATTCGCAATTATTTTATAGATTTATTTACAATTATATTTCTTGACACTTAGTAAAATTATACAAGGAATTTAATAATTTACCACCATATACTTTAATAATAAATATTAATTTTTTAATTTTTTTTAATTGACATGGCGAATAAAATAAAACAAGCTGAGGTATTTAGAAGTACTGCTGTAAAAAGCATGCTTGAACTTTACACATTGGCCAATAATGCTGTGCAGGATGAATCTCTTCGTACTCTCTTTCAAATGCGATATAAAGACATTGACTCGATTCGAGAAGAATTTTCTGAACATCACCGTACTATGTTGCAGTTATTAGCTGTTCAAGAAGGTGCTAATATCGAAGCCGAACAAAATATACATTCCCAGTTTGAATCTAAATATTATTCTATTCAGGCCATTCATCATGATTTATTTAAAAATAGATCTGAACAAGCACCTCAATCTCAATTAAAGAGCAATATTAAATTGCCAAAAATTAATATCCCGAGATTTTACGGTGACATAACAACATGGCCAACTTTCATTGGTTTGTGCGATTCTTTAATTCACAAAAATACCTCTCTTAGTAATAGTGAAAAGTTTCAATATTTACTCTCTTTTCTTGACAAAGAACCTCTTTTGTTAATTAAAAATATTGTTGTTACTGATATAAATTATACTGTTGCCTATGAAAGCTTGTACAAGAGATATCAAAACAATCGCTTATTAGCAACTCATTATTGGGATAAAATAACGGATACTCCGAAACTAACTTCTGATTCGCCTCGCTCTCTTAGATATTTAATTGACACTTTCACAGATAACATTAGTGCACTTAAAAATCTTAAATACCCAGTGGATTCCTGGGATTTTATTTTATTTAGATCTCTTATTAGAAAGCTAGACTCCGAAACAGTAAAACGTTTTGAATTACAAAACAGTTCGTCAGATAATCCTACTTATCAGAAACTAGTAGAATTTTTGCTCAAACAATGTGATGCTTTAGACTCTGTATCTCTTAATAATAAAAACAAAACCTCTACATTTAATAAATATTCTCCCGTTCATAAAGTAAACTCACCTTCGTCATCTCTCATGGTTAACACACATACTCATGTAACACAATGTTCTCTTTGTAAGGCTAATCATTTAATTTATAAATGTCCATCTTTAGTTTCTAAATCGCCAAAAGAAAGATACGACTTAGTAAAACAAAAAAACTGGTGTACTAACTGTTTAGGCTCTAAGCACACTGTGAAAAATTGTGACTCCAGCTACACTTGTAGAATCTGTAAACACAAACATCACACTTTGTTACATTTTGACAAGGAAAGTTTAATGCCTCACGCTGTTGCTAATGCTGTCCCAGTTGCTAGTGTTTCAGAAAATACTAATCTTTCTCAAAATACTTTATGTCAACCTTCAACGTCTCAAATAAATAGCCTCACCAATGTAATTCCCACAAATACCACTGTGTTACTCTCTACTGCTCAAATTGAGGTGATGAATTCCCGAGGTTATTTTGAAACTGTTCGGGTTTTGCTAGATAGCGCCAGTCAGGCTAACTTCATCACTGAAAAATGTGCTAATAGGTTGGGTTTATCTCGTTCCTATAAAACTCTCTCTGTTCATGGTCTAGGTCAAATGGGTTGCTCTGTAACCGCAGGGGTTACTTGTTCTATACGCCCTCGAGATCAGTCAAGTCAGGTGCTCACTATAGATGTGGCGGTTTTACCTAAGATATGTTTTGATATGCCTTCTGTAACTCTAAATGTAGCCAATAATTGGAAACATATTTCGAATTTAAACTTGGCTGATCCTAACTTTAATGTGCCTAGTTCTATTGACATGCTTCTTGGAGCAGATGTTTTCGCTATTATTTTAAAAGATGGTCATATCGTGGGCAATATCAATGAGCCTACGGCAATCAACACTACTTTTGGTTGGATATTGATGGGCAAAATAAGAAATAACCCCTCGTTGACGATTAATTCATTTTTATCCGTTTGCGATTCTCCACTTGACTCTACTCTTAAAAGGTTTTGGGAATTGGAAACGATTCCTGATCAAAATATAATATCTCCCGACGATCTACTCTGTGAAACCATTTATAAAAACTCTTACTCTAGAAACTCATCTGGTCGATTTACTGTATTTCTACCCTTTAAAGATACTGAACCCTCTTTCTCTGATTCTCGCTCTTTAGCATTACGAAGATTTTTTTATTTGGAGCGTCGTCTGCTAAAAAATCCTTCCCTCTATAATGAGTATTGTTCTTTTATGCAAGACTATATAGACTGTGGTCACATGACCTCTATAAATCCAAAAAATTTGACTCTCACTTCTGACAATGTTTACTATATTCCACATCATTGCATTTTAAAACCTGGAAGCTCTACGACAAAACTTAGAGTGGTCTTTGATGCATCAGCCAAGTCTCCTCGATCTCTAAATGACCATTTATTGACAGGCCCTAAATTACAACAGGACATAGTCTCAATTTTAATGAACTTTCGTTTATACAGGTTTGTACTCACTGCCGATATAAAGCAAATGTACAGACAAATTCTAATAGCCGAGTCTCATCGAAAATATCAAAGGATTCTTTGGAGATTTTCTCCAGATGAACCAATTAGAGATTTTTCTCTTAACACTGTAACTTACGGCGTGTCGTCTGCTCCGTTTCTGGCCATTAACTCCATACTGCAACTGGCAGAGGATGAGAAAGATAAATACCCGCTCGCTTCTGCGATTTTGTCTAAGTATACATATGTAGATGATGTGGTATGTGGTTGTCACTCTGTGAATGAAGGTATAGAATTAAGAACTCAACTCATTTGTCTCTTACAAAGCGGAGGGTTTGAGCTTCGTAAGTGGGCAAGTAATAGCTCTGATCTCCTGCGAGATATTCCTGTTCAAGATTGCCTGACAAACTCACTTAGTTTTGATGAGGATATGTCCATTAAAATTCTTGGTTTTAAATGGTCTCCTTCCTTAGATACTTTTTCCTATGAAGTCTCTCCTCTTGATCCACCCTGTACCAAAAGGACAATTTTGTCGGAATTAGCGAGGATTTTTGATCCTTTGGGGTTCCTGACTCCACTGACATTTCTCGCAAAATATCTTATACAGCTTTTGTGGAGTTTGGGACTCGAATGGGATCAAACACCTCCCCCTGACGTCTTAAAACTTTGGGTTAGATATAAAACAGAATTGCCTGTCATCTCTAATTTAAGCATACCTCGACCCATTGTGCCTACTAATTTTCTCAAGTGCGAATTGCACGCCTTTTCGGATAGTTCTGAAAAAGGATATGCAGCTGTTGTATATTTTAGATTCGTTCTGCCTGACGAAAAATATGTCGTACGCCTCGTTTGCGGTAAATCAAAAGTAGCTCCATTAAAAACTATATCTCTACCTAGACTCGAGTTATGTGCAGCAGTCCTTTTATCTAATCTAGTGAATTTGGTCCAAAAGTTTCACTCGGATAGCCTCGTTTTTTCCTATATTTTTGCTTGGACGGATTCAATGGTTGTGTTATCTTGGATAAAATCTTCTCCCCATAAATGGAAAACTTTTATTAGCAACCGAGTAAGTTATATACAGGAAAGAATTGCTCCTCATTATTGGTATCATGTTGCATCAAAGGAGAATCCAGCTGACTGTTCCTCACGAGGGTTATTTCCGTCAGAACTTTTAAATCATCCCCTGTGGTGGTCTGGTCCGTCGTGGTTATATACTTCCCAGGAAAATTGGCCTCCAGTACAATCTACTCCTACGGAAACTCATGAAGAGAAAAAGGCCACTGTTACTTCTTTATTTGTATCTCTCGAAGGGGTCGACAGTGTACTAGAAAGATTTTCCTCCCTTGCAAAAATTCAACGCATTTTTGCTTATGCACTCCGTTTTATTCATAATTGTAAAAATATCTCTCCGAAAAGTTTCGGTCCCTATACTCAAATCGAATTACATGAAGCCCTGTTAATTCTTGTAAAACGAGTGCAACATATTGAGTTTTGTAAGGAAATTTCTAACTTAGAAAATAATTTACCTCTGACTAAAACTTTTCGCAAATTAAATCCTTTTATTGGTGAGGACGGTGTTCTTAGGGTGGGTGGTCGCTTGTATTTTTCAGGTCTTTCGTATGATCATAAGTACCCCGCCATACTACCTAGAAGCCATCGTCTAACAGAACTAATTATTGAATATACTCATGCTCAGAATTTACATGTCGGTTTACAGACACTACATTTTTTATTGTCTCAGAAATTTTGGATATTATCACCTCGCCGTACCATTCGACATGTCCTCTCTAAATGTATTAAATGTTTTAGAACTAAGCCCACTTCTCAAACTCCCTACATGGGTGATTTGCCCTCTCAACGAGTAACTCAACTAAAGCCGTTTCAATGTGTCGGTGTAGATTACGCAGGTCCCTTTTCTATTTCTCTAAGCAAGCATAGAGGAGTCAAAACTCAGAAAGCCTATCTATGTCTATTTGTTTGTTTTACTACAAAAGCCCTTCATTTAGAGCTGTCCTCTGACTTATCCTCGGAATCTTTTCTCGCTGCTCTGCGACGTTTTATTGCTCGCCGGGGACGCTGTAACCAAATTTTTAGCGACTGCGGCTCAAACTTTGTAGGTGCTCAACGAGAACTATCTCAATATATGCAAAATGCCGTGGAATCAGAAAAAATCCAGTGGTCATTTAATCCCCTATCAGCACCTCATTTTGGTGGGTTATGGGAGAGTGGCGTAAAGGCCGTAAAATCTCATATTACTCGTGTGGTTGGTGCTCAGGTGCTCACATATGAAGAGTTTTACACTCTGTTAGTACAAATTGAGGCTATTTTGAATTCTCGCCCTCTATGCCCTCTCAGTTCTGACCCCTCCGATTTATCTGTCCTGACTCCCGGCCATTTCCTCACTTTGGAACCGTTAAATAGCTTACCTGATCCTGATCTTACCCCTATTAATATTTCCCGTCTGAACCGTTGGCAACTTGTGCAGCGCATGCAACAAGATTTTTGGAGAAGATGGCAAAATGAATATTTACACACCCTTCAACAACGAAATAAGTGGACTAAAGATTCAACGCCAATTAAGGAAGGATCTTTAGTATTAATAAAAAATGAGTTAGTTCCTCCCTTACAGTGGCGTCTGGCTCGAGTCGATAAAACTCACCCTGGCCATGATGGCATAATTCGAACGCTAACCCTCAAAACTACTCAAGGCGTCCTTCAGCGCCCTGTAGTAAAGGTATGTCCTTTACCCCTGGAATAATTTTCACTAGTTTTATAATTTTTGCTTTTTCTTTTATAATTTCTATTCTTGTAACATAATATTTATTTTGAAAATACAATGTATTTTGGTGGGTGGTATGTTAAGTAATGTTAATTATTATTATATTATATTTATTATTTATCACGCTATTATACTCAGAATAATAATTCTTTGTTTAACTATCTTTTGACTTGAGTAAACAATAATATTTCTCCGTCTTTACTCTTCTTTCTTTTAATCATAGCAATACTTTTTACTTGGTGCGGCAAAAACTCCTATAGTGGCTCGCGACTGACAACGGCCCGGAGAGACGGGAACTCGTTCACAAAATCTCGGAGTGAAACGGCACACAATATATATCTCAGAGTGATCTCGATCCTTTATTATAAATTATTCTCCACTCAAAAACGCATAAAAGCTAGTGTCTGGTGCACCAAGACTGAAGACCAGGAGGAACGAAAAACCACCATTCCAGGTAGGAAATTGTTACACCAAGTACTTATCTAATTTTCCTTTAAGATATTATCTCTAAGAGAGATTTTTCTCTGTGCATCGGACACCGGGTGACAACTATAATTACAAACCAAAACAAAAGCCATTTATGTGCGTCACAGCCACCTAATTCTGTTTTTAAAAATTAAATAAAAAATAGTTAGTTCCAAACAAAAATCCAAAAAGGCACTATTGTACGTAAAATGATTCACTGGTCTCAAAAATGTCAAAAAAACAGGATGATCCACTTGACAATCAAAAGTTCTGGTCAATTCCGGTCAAACCAGAATTACTTTGAAATTCAAGATTATCCTAAAAATGTGTAATATTATCTAATTCATGTCCTCCACATTTTAAATGTTTATCTGATGTAGAAAAGAAATTACAGGTGTTTTATTAATGTTTGAAATACTTGTTCTTATGAACTAATTAAAATTTAACTGTAAAACGATACGTTTTACGGAAAAATTAAAAGAAGACTTTGTATTCATAAACTGTAGTTTTCAAAAATGGAAAAAAAATACAAGTTCGATCATTGGCGTACCCTTTTTCTTTAAACACCCCCGTGGTTACGCCTCTGGTTGAAGTAGGAAAATGAAAATAATGATTAAACGTGTAGCTTATTCACGAACATGTACACACAAAATTTCAATAAAATATTCCGGGTACTTTAGAAGATACACAAAAAAATACAAAAGAAAATGTAACTTCAACGACGTATTTCTGAAACGGTTAAGTTTTCGATATTAGTTTATTAAGAAAACTCACATTAATTTCACATTTTCTGTTGATTCCCAAATTATCGAAGGTATAATTCGGACCACCCTGTATAGTTTACAATTTTAAACTATTTATGCATACCGATCGAAAATCGTACAAGGAACATTAAAATATTATTAGTTAACTTAGAACAGAATACCACAAGAATAGTCAAAGCACTTTTGCATATGTTGAGTTAATTGGAACTGGATTTGATGAATCATAGCCCCCTGAATAATTTCCTTTTAAGTTCGTCCAAAATTCGTGAGTTCAGCTTCTATACTTTTCCCTCTAAATAGCTCCAGAGAAAGGAGCCTGGAACAGTAATATCCTGCAACCTAGACCTAGGACACTGTTATGAAATATTTTGTGAAACGTATTACTCCAAAATTTTCATGTTAATTCTTATAGTATGGCTAGTAACGTAGTAGATAGTAGCGTTATGTTGAACCAAAAACTATTCATCCTCCAATTGAAGAAAAAAAGGTCATACCATATTTGTATATCTATCAGAGGTTACTTATCTTTTTCATTAAGAAAATAATGACCAATAATTTTATAATACTGCATACACGAAAATTTTCTTTCTTTTACCCTTTTTATTTTAACCTGGAGATTAAACTGTGTCTTGACAAAGCAACACTTTTATTAAATATTAAATAACGCTGATAATACAATTCCTTTCTCTCATAAGAAAACTATTAATTTGAAAAATAGGAAGCAATTCTGGCAGTTATGACATTTAATGATTGAATTATGTTTTGTTTCCAGTCGACTACAGTCAATCTATACGCCAAACAATTTTTTCGGGATATTCATAATGCTGCATTTATTTTATTGATTAAACTATTAACTGTTATATCATTTTGTATCACAATAAAACGTTCTTTCAAAATATACCTAAAAATAATAAATATTCTACGAATAAAATCATTTACCACTAATATACGAACGATAAATAAATATTGATTAACTTAACTGTATTTAGGTATTATGTATTAATAGTACTTATCTACATTTATTGCAAGATTTTCCGATATATCAATAAATGTTAAAATTGTATAATGCATAACTAAAAACCCTGTTTGAATATAACCATTAATTAATTATAATTGATGGTTTGCAAAATTCTGATCGACTTGGTAGTATGAACTCATACGTCGGTGTACCTGCAATGTGAATCCATTAGGATCAAAGATCACTCCCCCTAACAAAGTAGCAATTGGACAAAATTTTGAACTTACAACGTCGGTGTTTACACAAACACTGATGATGATCTGGTGTGATAGGCAACATAGTTAAAACGTGATTTCCAACAGCAAGGAAAGTATTATTTTATGATATGCATTTAAAAATAAACCTGTATTCAAATTAAATAAAAATTTTACCTTTTAAAGTTACCCGAACTTAACTCACTTGATATATTATACCTATATTTGAATTCAAACATCCGTTACTGAATTTAGATTTCACAATATCATAATTTGATTCCGAATCATAATTTGGTATTGATTCTACAAGTATCTCGCGAGGACGAGGTCGAAATTATGGGTGCTCCTGATAATAAAAATGAAAATATTACGGATTTGGTGAAGACAATTGCACAGAAAATTAGTTTTCCATTAGATACAGGTGATACAGGTGTCATAGAATTCAATCACGCATTCCTGATAAACCGAAACCAATTATTGTCAAACTAATCTCCCATTACAAAAAAACAGAATTAACCGCTGCTGCTCGCAAATTTAAAAATATTAAAGCTTCTGATTTTGTATTTTCCAACTCTAACGACATCGTATGTATTAATGATCATCTCACCATATCAAATAAAAGCAAGAAGAATGGATATGCTTTTTGCTGGACGCAAGATTGAAAAATTTTAATTCGTAAAAACGAATCCGATTTAACAAATAATTATGTTTTCATTGTATAAAATTCATGTCCGAATACTTATCTATTTATTATCAAAATTGTCGTGGTTTAAGAACAAAAATTAATGATTGTTTAATCATCTTTAATTTCTCATTATGATATAATGATATTGGTCACTGGTTAAATAAAATTATTTCCCATGCAATGGATTCAAAAAAGTATCTTTCAAGATTTTTGTCACATCAACCATCTTTGAATAATTAGCGTTGAACAGCAATAAGCAATATGTGCTTCCTATTCCCTGAGCCCTGTACCTGTGAAGCTGGCTGATGGAGGTTTTTCAAGGCCAATAAATCCTCGAAAAAAAAAAAACAGCAATAAGCTGCTGAAAAACCCTATTGCCGTTCAACGCAAATTATTCAAAAACGGCTGGTGTGACAAATATTTTGAAAGATACTTTCTTCTAAGTTCATTGCATGCGGGAAATAATTTTATTAAAAATTTTTCCTTCGAAAGCGACGACAAAAAAATTTTGGAGTAGAAAACTACCCTATAATTTTTAATTTTATGCGCCTTCATCGATGTCGTAATGCATGAAAATTTCATTTTTTTTTGTCACCACTTGGACTTATAATCGAAAATTGATATTATGATATGCATATTATATTCACAATCCCCCTTCAAGGGGTTGTAGCTCACTTATTATGCGTTTTAGGACTTATATTTATTAATGAAAATCCATTTATTTTTTGATAAATTATCGATTTCTGAAGTTTGGCACAGTCGTGGTAGATCACCCTTATAAGTAGAATAGAAAACTTACCTACAAATAAAATGTATCTATTAAAAATGTCACTTTTAGATTTAACAACAATATGGGTTACTTAAATTACTCAATATGTATTTCTCATTACAATTTACTTAGTCTAAAAGAGAGAAGGGACTTGTCTGACTGTTTGTTTGTGTTCAAAATCTTACTTGGTCTAATCGACAGTAATCTAATCAATTATTTGTGCTTTTTAGTCCCCAATTATGATACACGAAATCGTCATTTGTTTGCAATCCAATCGTCACATACCAATGCTAATATATCCATGCACACAACATTCTAACACCCCTGTAATGTAAGTTTACATTAATTGGTAAGTTTTATATTAGTTAATTTTTCATCCAGTTTTAATAATAGGCATTGTTAAGTTTTTTTTATTTTTCCATCAATACATTGCATTCCTGTTATTGGTACTATTGCAATTGCATAGACCTGTTGGAATGCCTAATTTGTAAACAAATAAATAAATCAGTTATTTACATTGAGTGGTAATCTAATTTTGTGTTAAAGAAATAATCCAGAAGAATAGATAATTTTGTGCAATGAATATTATGAGTATTGTTTTTTCTATCCACTTAATTTCTTTATTTGTTTTTGTAAATTTATAACGGAAATAAGTTTTTTTTTCTAATTCATATCATAATAAAGTTTCTTTGAGTTTTGTAACTTCTAATATAGTTCCAATTACCTGGTTTCAGGTTTTTTAAATTTGGTTGAGGCTTTGCATCTCACTTTCTTCTAACGTTTTATATTAAATGAAATCTGCTGTGTCTGTGGTTTTAATATACATAGTGTTTGCAACGAAGCATGACGGTCAAATATTGTTATACCTGCATTATTGAGCAACTGATATTGGATAGGGAACATAATATTTGTGTTAAAATATCACAAGTGAGCCTTTTGTCAAAAAATTTGATGGAAAAATCTTAGAAACAGGTGATCATATATTAGTACAATGCGACGTCGTATCATTTCGCGAATTTATCCAGGTCGTTCGGGAATAATGGTCCTACAGAACAAACTTATATTCGCTGCCACAAATCGATTTAACCAACATCAAAAAATGTTATTTTTCAAAAATATTTCCGAAAGCTAACTAAATGAAACTAAATACCATAAGTACGATTGGTCTAAATTTTTTTATAGGAAAAGCATATCACTTGATATGCTTTTCTTATGACCTTGACACTTGTAAAACTTTTTCGAGGTAAATATATGACATTTACTTTCAATAAATTTAACATATTAGGAATGTTGGATATCGATCTCTTACAAATAAATTGCCCGATATGTATTACTAGCAACAAAACTGTCATTTGGTTTTGAGATTAGAATAAGCGTGATTAGCGTCTACAGTTGGATTCTATAATTCTTAATTCTAGAATTTTTACCAATCAAGTGGGGCCTCCTACGAAAGTAATCATAGACATCTCAACAGCATAACTGCTTTAACAGTATCAAATCTCAACATTATAGCTGCTTCCCTAATTTTTCTAAAAAGAGAATTCATGTAGTGGTAAAGATTACATGAGGAACAGTTATTATACTAGTATAAACTATCGGCATGTAGGCTTACCAAAACTAACGTAGAAATGCTATTTCTTCAACAATTATACTTACACTTGCACAAGTAGGTATACATTTTAGATTATGTGTAAAATTATCTTAATAATTTCGTCACCTTCTGTGTAGTCAAAATTTGATATTCCCCTTTGTCAATATGTCATTATTAAGTTATTGTCGTTAATTTAAATCATATTAAGAAATTGTTGCAAATATTTCCATCGACTTTTATCATCGTAACCTGTAACTTCATATATTACAGCGGCGATGTCTATATAATTAAAATTTTTATTATATTCCTTTTTTCCATTTTAATTCCTCTAGTATTAAATGAATCAATTTATTATTACATTATTTACATACAAAATACCAATATTTCTACAGTAGTACCATTTTGTTTTAAAAAAACTTTTGAGTGAGATGCAGGCACGCTATCTCTCGACCATCAGTCGTACGTAATAAATAGAATTATAGGAAACAACTACTGGACGGGCAAAGGCCCCGACTCCCATTGAATTATACCTATAAATCCAAAATTGGTAGCCAAATTTGTTATTTGTCTTTTCTCCACCAGACACAGACCGGTTTCGAACTCTTTATGTTCTCATCAGTGTGCCACAGGTAGCTGAAAAGACAAATAACAAAGGCAAACCAAACTGGTCTATGGCAGACCCAGCACATAGTAACTGTGAGAGATAAGTACATCCCTCTGGTGGTCAGTTGCTACTACCAGTCAAGACATCGAAGATGTCTAATTGTCTAGTGACCGATAGCGGCCTGCCAAGCAAGCACCAAGAGCGGCGACCTCTAGCCCTGATGGACTAAAACATGCTTAATAAATAGAATTATAGGAAACAACTACTGGACGGGCAAAGGCCCCGACTCCCATTGAATTATACCTATAAATCCAAAATTGGTAGCCAAATTTGTTATTTGTCTTTTCTCCACCAGACACAGACCGGTTTCGAACTCTTTATGTTCTCATCAGTGTGCCACAGGTAGCTGAAAAGGCAAATAACAAATTTGGCTACCAATTTTGGATTTATAGGTATAATTCAATGGGAGTCGGGGCCTTTGCCCGTCCAGTAGTTGTTTCCTATAATTCTATTTATTAAGCATGTTTTAGTCCATCAGGGCTAGAGGTCGCCGCTCTTGGTGCTTGCTTGGCAAGCCGCTATCGGTCACTAGACATCTTCGATGTCTTGACTGGTAGTAGCAACTGACCACCAGAGGGATGTACTTATCTCTCACAGTTATCAGTCGTACGGATTAAAATAATGTGTTTATTATAAAACTTCTAGTTTATTTTAGTTGTATGCAAATTGCCATAAGATTGGTATATGTAGATCAAATATTAGACTGAAAGTATGACCTAAATAATATTTCGTTGTCGACCTGAAATTTTCAAAAAATTTAACACGTAATATTTCTTTACAAAGGAATGTCACAGAGCAAAAATAAAATTGTGATCATTAATCACAATGTTAGTGCGTTGATTGAAAATTTACGGTAAATATTGTATGTAAAAGATAACACAACGATGTAATTCATAAATTTTTTATTGAACAATTGTTGCATACAAAAATATACTAATATAAAATAATAATTACTTAGTTTAAGAAATTGTTGTCAGCGTTTTAACAAAGTTTTCCAAGATATAAATATGTTCAGTAATATCTTTAAAGAAGCAAGCAATGGGAAAATATAAAACTAGTTTCGATGCTTCCTTCCGGCTAAAATATTATTGAAATATTTATAAAAATTTAATTCGCCCAGTTTATACTCCTTAATGATGATAATGCCCATGTCCACCATGACCACCATGGCCTCCATGTCCTCCACCGCCACCAGCTCCACCGTGACCACCAGCACCACCGTCTCCATCACCGCCATCAGCGCCGCCGCCATCACCTCCATCAATAAATGTAACACCACCGGAGCTAGCCCCAACAATAGTTGCGTGTCCAGCGCTGGGTCCGACAACAGTAGCTGGTCCAGTTTGACCTCCAATGACAGCAGCTGGTCCATTATTAGATCCAGCAATAGTGTGTGGTCCTTCAACAGCCCCATGTACGGAAGCCGCATGACCTGCTGGACCTGCTAAGTGAGCGTGTACTCCACTCCCTTGTCCTCCACCACCTCCGCCGCCTCCGGCTCCTCCGTGTCCTCCACCACCTCCGTGGCCGCCATGGCCATAACCATGACCATGACCATGTGGAATGGCACTGACTACAGATAAAGCGACAAGGGCGGAAAGGATCTGCAAAAATGTTATCTTTCTCAATTCTTAATTTGTACAAAATATAAAAGATTTTTGTTACGAATTCAAGAATTACAATATATAAGGTTATATAATACATTTATATAAAGCAAGAGTTACCTATTTACAATCTATTTGAATTAGATATGGTGGTAACAGCTTTTTTGGTCTGAATTTCTATCACTTCTATTACAACAATATTTTATTTAAAATTACTACTAGTATAATTGGTTAAGTTGCCACTTGCCAATTAAACATTTTTTTTTCTGGTACTTTAGTAGTAGTAACAATTTATTAATGCGTTTGGTGTAAGTGAACAGAATATTTTTTCTTGTAGTGTACTTTACATATATACAATTATTGTACCACATTACGTTGCCTCCGAATACGAATCATATTTGACGAACATAAGGATCTCTAATATAGTAATAATCCAAGTATCAAAGTTGTTTCTCGAGATACTTTATATCTCAGTTACATTACATTTCCCCCCTTTTTTTTCTCTCTTATATTTAGCCTTATAAGTTAAATATTTTGATCAGCATTATCATATTGACTGAATGTTTAATTATCTATATATTATATTTTTATAACAAAAGGTTTTGCAGAAATAGTTGTTTAATCAAATTTTACTGTATATAAATAAATGAAAACATTTTTTCCATTTTCAATAGAAAAATTTATCTAAATCTTTTTTTTAATATTATTTCTCCATGATATCTATAATTTATGAGCTATATATTTTTACTACTATTTTATTTTATATATATATACAGGGTGTATTAAGTATGAGTACCGTTACTTTAAGGGGTGAAACATTGGCCTAAAAGAAACAAAAAAACCTTATACAACATGTGTCGAAAATTGAATGGTTTTCCCAAAAAAAATAGTTTAACTTTGCTTTTTGAAGGTAAATTTACATGGAAAATAATAGAAAATAAGTTCTAAAAGTTTATGAGACGGTGCCGGTCGAATATACAAATAGAAAATTGTAATGCGAATTTTTTGTCCGGTGGAGGGTTTTGGTGAAATAATTTATTGTATTTTAATACATTTTTAAAAAGAGGCATATGACAACGTCGCATCATATGGCTGGCAGTGGGCTACTGTTACAAATCACAAAGGAGTCAAAGGACTCAGTTGCCTTTGTTATCGCCGTCCGAGTGTTTTAAGTCGGTAATTAATGTTTAGTGCGTTTTACTATTTTGTTTTCGTCAGTTCATATAAGTTTTGTTCGCACATCTCAACGTTTGTTAGATACGGGAAGTGTAGTTTCGCGTGTACAAAACCGGGGACCACAACGACCGACATGCGGATAATTTGGTTATTGATGAAGAAATTCTGGACATAGTTCATCGAGACCCAATTATTACTATTATTTCAGAGATTATTTCTCAATAACATAATGTAATATTTCGCCAAGAACACCTTTTTTGGCACATTACAGTCGCCTGAGTAGAGGATATTGAGGTAGGTTAGCACAAGTTACAGGTGCTCGTTGCGCTATGTTGCCAGATGCGCTATTTAATTAAATAGGGCATAACTGGGCAACGGTTCGAGAGAGAAAAAAAATTATTAAGAATTTTTTGTTCCTTCTACATCAATGTATCACCTGTTAAAAGAACGGTACTCATACTTAATACACCCTGTATATATAAAAATTAAAAAAAAGTATGTCATAATAAAAATTAAAACCCTTTTAAATATTTAAATTATAACTAAGAAAAACTTAAATTATCTCTTACCAAGGCGTTCATGGTTGAGGACTTGTTGAGTCTGTGAACAGAACGGTGTGATTCAAATACCGTTTACCTCAGTTTATATACTTAATTTCCGACCTACCGTAATCACCTTTTTAAATATTACATTATTTCAACAATTATTTACGCAGGCAGGTCAATACTCTTAAGTGAAACTAATTTCCAAATACATTGTAAAATATGTTACATCTCTTCTATATTGTTTTGGGCATTTGATTTATATATCTAGTAAAAAAACTGGTAAACCATTTGAAATAAAATGTATGAATGATTTATTAATTTTTGTTGAAGAAATGCAAATACAAATTAAAGATTTCATTCAAAAGTAAGTAAGTTGTCGTCGGGTCTGTCCATTAACTTAGGGCATACCATTTCCGAATCCTACAGTCACTAATGTTGGGGATGTTAAATTACTATAAATATTCGCTGGAAGTTTTCCAATAAATTTCAGATCACTCGGGGACTACTTGTTTCGGATAATTGAAAACAAAAAATAAACAATAAGTAATACCCCAATTTGACACGAAGCATATTAGGATTTGATTATAAATTACACTGCGACGATTTACCAATGACATTCCATCACATGGATATCGTGAATGAAAGAAAATTGATGCAGGGTATTCATACTGACGATCTTAAGGGCAAAATAGAAATCAAAACTTGATAGCATTTAATTCCATCGTCTATTGTTTGTAGTAAAAAGAATGTCTGGTAAACTGACATCCCACAACTACGGACCTTTAGAGCCAAGAAATAGAATTCTATATTTCATTTATAGAACTGGTACAAGGAGTTCGGAAGTCATAAGTAAACAACTCGTAACAGCAGTGTGAAGATTAGTATGGCTCGATTTTCACGGTTTCTATCAGGGTTCAGATATACGATTTCATATATTGGAATAATAATCCAAACTGCCTTTATATAACAATAGTAGGAAAAGGAATCACTGAGCTATATATAGAAAATCTAGTTCTTAGCAGATCATTTGGCTATATTTGTAAAATATGTGTATGATGGTTGATTCAAGCATAAATAACATATATTTCTTGAAGAACACTTTGGGGTACATTTTATTTAGATTTATTAATGTCTGTATTGTAAGTTATGTCTATGTTATGATCATATTAAAGTGTGTCCCTGGAGGAATGAGTGTGATATCATCAGCAAACCTTCACAGGATTGATAATTGCAAAGAGTAAATCATTAACGTGAAGGAGAAACAAGGCGGGCAATATGACGAGTAAAACGGCAAAGTTGATAGAGAACGAATTTCATAATGGTGCATCTAACGTGAGGTGAACCCAACTGAATTGGCAGGCCATAATAAGATAACTTGTTTAAGAGGTATTTGGGATACATCTAATGTCAATGTTACATCTCTGGATTGTCTTGTGTCATTTATGTATATAACGTATCTGATTATTATTACTTGAATTAAATTAAAGCACCACATTAAATGATTTTGTAGAGGCAGTTTACGAAATTGTCGGTCATATGAATGAATCAGATTCTTATCTAGATTTTACACTACAGACCTTATGTAGAGATGGAGTAGCGACAAAAAATTGAAAGAGTTGATAGTTGCCATAAACATAGGCAAAACTAGTTGTTAATAAATGCTTAATTAAGTGGAGTGTATTATACTTTATTACTGGTTTATCTTCACAATAACAAATTAGTACATTACTATGTTTCTTATGTAGGTAAATACAATATATAATTTATTATTAAAAACCAACATTATTGTGTTTTTTCCCCGTTGCTACTGCTACGCAATTTGATATTTGAAATTCTAACACTATTTAGTTTTGACTTACTGTAATGTTCCGTTTATGTTATGGTGACTTGCAGTATTGTCCTATTTATGGTAACTAATTGACTCGCTTTGAGAAATTCATGTTTGCGTCATCCGTAGTAACAGCTAAAGACGTTAATAATGCTTTCTCACTTTTTTTGTCGTATTTCTTGTCGTTCGCCTGCTTCTTATCATTACTTTGGAGTGCAGAACTCCCCAATACATACACAAGTGTAAAGAATAAGTTTTTTTTAAATCATATTAGATCTTTGAGGGAAGTCGCAAGTACTTTCATGTTGATGACGCTCTTCATTATAATAGGAGAGCCCTCGACCAGGATTTTCTACCTCACCGCGATACGAGGATTCTATTTTTTTTCCAAGTTCATGTCAATGTGAAAAAAAAATCCATAGCGACTCGTTGCTAAAGGGGTGAGAAGATTGGTTCTAGCTCTCCTGAAAGTTCGGTCAAAAATATCCTTCGGTGAGGGGAGCAAGGGCCCCCTCAAAGTACAGTTTTTCGGCAAAATCGACCTTTTTTAAAAATTCTTATCTCGGCTAATATCGGAGATGGACCTAAATAAAAAAGGAGTTCTTCATTTTTCCTTCATCGGAGATAAGTTACACAAAAACAATTTTTCAGTTTAACGAGAAAACTGCTTATTTAGAACCTCTGTATCTTTTTTTACAAAAAAGATAGGAGCAAAATCCAAAAAATGTTTTAAAGCAGACACATTAGACAAACAAATTTTATAAAATTGTAATATACAGGGTGTTTGGTCAACGCTGTGCAAAAGATAAAAATTGACTAAAAAAACAGGCATTTATTTAACACCCTGTATAAAGATGTTTTTGCAACTTTATCTTAAAGTTAAATATGTAAGATGAAAGCCAATTAAATTTCCCTTGAAACGCTAAAAACCCGGCACAAATCCATACATTTTTGACAGTTTTACAGCGTTATAAATCTTGGTCAATTTTAAGGTGTCCCGAAGCAAATTTTGACGAGTATATATTGAATAGCAATGAGCCTAATTAAAAGTTAAAATTGAGCAGTGGGTAATTTTGAGGGTTGCAACGATCGACAATACCTACATCATTTTTTAAATTTTATTGCCGAAAATCAGGAATAGAACCGTATAAAATTCGCAGCTCTACAAAATAGGAAAATAAGGTTTTTCCAATTGCAATAATTTTCTCATTACAAAATTTTTTAGCTAGAATACTATGTGTTTTTTATAAATTTTTTATTTGAGCGTCTTTGACGGGTGAGGTGGTCTATTCCATTCCTACATACATAATTATATGTATATAATAAAAGAATATACATTATTTATCTATATTGTTAGTTACTTTAGTTACTATTTAAATCGAAGTTTGCTTATAAAATTACAGAAATATAATATTTTTAATTTTCTTTCTTTCCTTGTTTAAAATTGATTGTCATTTCTTGAATATTTTGAAATTTTAGGTAAAAAAAATCTGAATTTTTTAAAAACAACTTCTACTCTATGATTTTACTTCAATCGAACAGTTAAAGATTGCTTTTTCGACATAAAACATAAATAAAAATAAAAATGATAATATTTTGTAGTAATTTCGGAAATTTAATCTGTTTCCTTTTCCAATGCTCAGATTCATTTTAATTTGTATATTTTGTGCAATTACACAATATTAACATTTTTAATATTCAAAATGTATTGGTAAGTAAAAATTAAAGTGTAAGTATTTTAATTGGTGTAATATCTAAATTTAAGAAATATCCTTTTTTGTCTTGTTATTTAATTATTTTTTATTATTATATGCTGCAAACCTCGACCAACCGCAAAAGAGTGTGTAATATTTGAAAGGATTATATTGAGCCATGTATTTCGTTCGCACTTAACTTATGGAACTTAATTTTTTTGCATAATTCGGGAACGAAACAAATTCAAACAAATTGTCATGTTCATAGACGGTTTTTAGTTCAGTTGTTTAGATGCGGATAAACTACATTTATTTATATAACTGTTTTATCTAAAAAACGTTTCATTTTAGACGTGAGACGTGTACCAAATAATTTAGTATTTTGTGTTACGAATTAAATTTCTAGATTTATTCAAAACAGTATTTATAATTTTAATATTTTAGAATGACCACATGCTAAAGATTGTTTCATTAATGATAAGTAAAGGATAGAATCCAATGCTTAACGAAAAGATTTCCAGGAGATGAAGATTATAAATATTATATTATATACATATTATTTAGTACTGTTATTATTAATATAATAATTATTATAGTCAATGTGTTATTCTCATTATTAATTAACTAAGTTATAACTAATAACTTAACAAGTTAGCTTTTGGAATATTCTGATAAACTAAAAGGAAAACTACTATCCACTACTATCCAAGAAGATATTGGCTCCTCTCATATGTAGTGTAGTATGTACTTTGACACACACAAGACACCACAATATACCGGGTGACCACGAAATGACGCTCGCCCTTATATCTTCAATGTTTTACAAGATATTAATTTCAAATTTGGGCGTGTCAAATAACGGTTAAATATGAATTATTTCAACGGTTTTGTCACTTTCCGTCGTTTCCGGTTTCACCGGAAATGACACTAACTTTCGTTTTCGTTTTTAAAAGGAACACCCTGTATATTTTTACATTTTTGGATTCAGGAGGTCATTTTGAATGCAGTTAAGGCATATTGAGATAAAAATATTATTGACAGACATTTTACGAGCA
Source organism: Rhagium mordax (assembly GCA_963680705.1). NCBI lineage: Eukaryota > Metazoa > Arthropoda > Insecta > Coleoptera > Cerambycidae > Rhagium > Rhagium mordax. The sequence continues at coordinate 57,608,355 of OY796660.1, read as the reverse complement.
AATTTAATTTTTGATCTAGGCGGCAGTGACCCCAAAAAAAATGTTTTGTTTTACTTCAATAATTAATCAAAAAATACAATTATGATATTATGTCGTATGACATTTGTGTTATAAGATCTTAAACATTTCGGAAATCGTTTTTCCAGCATCATCAACTCATTTTTTTTAAATGGCACCTTGGTGATTCACTATGTTATTTTAATAAAGCATTTCATTGTCGATAATTTGGTACCAAACACTTCATTATTTGTTCATATTATAATACATAAAAATTACATTCAACAAGATATAAATGAAAATAAAAATATTTAACACTGAATTTCTATCAAATAGGTGCCTTTGAAATGTAACGAAAGAAACAAATGAATAATAATAATAATAATAATAATAATAAATTATTTATTTCGTCAATTAAAAAGTACACAAATGAATACAATAATTGAGAAAACGTCAATAAATACAATATACAGTCACATAAAAAAAAAAAAGTAGAAACAGTTATAATAAAAACACAACTATAAGTACAATATACAAAATATCAATTTAAAATGTCAGTACAGCCTTTAAAAAAATTCGTCAAATGTGTAACAGTTTTTGTCCAGTAGAAATTGTTTCAACTTAGATTTAAAAATATGAATGCTAGGAGAACACTTTATATCCGTACTGAGTGCATTATAAAATTTGCATCCGTTGTAAAAAAGGTTTTTTTGATATAGCACTGTCTGATGGCTGTTAGGTATCAATAATAGTTTCATAGCTCAAATGTCAAATGATATTATGCTGCGTATTAATAAATTATGGTTAATTCACAAAGTGACAAAGTGGTGTTCTTGAGCTACTCTCTCTTGTCTCAGCTCCCGTTCTACACTTTCTTAGTGGATAGCGTTCTGCATATAAATCACGGGCTGCCAGACTATTTCTGCGACTTTCCCCGTATATCCACAGCATATCCACTTTGTCACTTTGTGAATAAACCATAATTTTTTAATACACAACAAAATAATACCGATTCTCATAGATTTAAATATCATTTGAGCTGTCAAACTATTCATTTGTTTCTTTCGTTACATTTCAAAGGCACCTATTTGATAGAGGATTCAGTGTTAAATATTATGAGTTTATTTTCATTTATATCTTGTTGAATGTAATTTTTATGTATTATAATATGAACAAATAATGAAGTGTTTGGTACCAAATTATCGGTAATGAAATGCTTTATTAAAATAACATAGTGCACCATGGTGCCATTTAAAAAAAATGAGTTATTCTGGAAAAACGATTTCCGAAATGTTTAAGATCTTATAACACAAATGTCATACCACATAATATCATAATTGTATTTTTTGATTAAGTATTGAAGCAAAACAAAACATTTTTTTGGGGTCACGGCCGCCTAGATCAAAAATTAAATTTGTTCATAAAAATGTCTGTCAATAATATTTTTATCTCAATATGCCTTAACTGTAATCAAAATGACCTCCTGAATCCAAAAATGTAAAAATATAGGGTGTTTTATTTAAAAAACAAAAGTTAGTCTAATTTCCGGTGAAACCGGAAGCGACAGAAAGTGATAAAACGGTTGAAATAATGCATATTTTACCGTTATTTGACGTGTCCAAATTTGAAATTTATATCTTGTAAAACAAAGAAGATATAAGGGAGAGCCTCATTTCGTGGTCACCCGGTATATGTACAAGTTAGGGAAAGTATATTTAATTTTCGTAAAACTTCCTTAGAGTCATATCTATATGACAAACCTAGAATTATCCTAATCACCATTCTTTGTTTCAAAAAACTTATGCAGTGTGTACCGAGTGGTCCCATACCATAATGGCATATGTTGCAATAGATTGAATCAATGGATGATGATACCTTCAATACTATTGCGTGCAACACATATTTCAATTCCACAGATGCAAAAGTCGTAAACGATTTTTTCGTTACCCAAGTAACCCAGTTAACTGCGAATGGTTTTAATCTTAATATGGAAATCCTCGCAAAATATAAAAATTAAAATCATCCCTATAACGACAATGAGTTTGTTTTCAATGAAGTTTCGGCTGAGGACGTTGACATTCAAATCAAATGCTATTGGTTATGATAACATTAGTTTAAAAATTTTACACTTAGTTTTCCCCCATGTCACCATTTACCTTTATTTATTATTATTTATAAATTAATGTGAAATCAATGAAAGAAAACTAACCATTCCTAAAAAAATTATCCCTACTGAACTTTCTCAATTCAAACCGATTAGCATTCTGCAAGCATTATTTAAGGTGCTCGAAAAAATTGTCGCCAATCAGCTTGGCAAATATTTATCAAGTAAAAGTGTAACCATCTATTTAATCAGGTTTCAGATCTAACCATAATTTTTAATCATTGAATTATTGCATATAGCCGGTGGCATTTTAAGAACTAATGATAAATGCCATAATACATACCTCTATTAGATCATCAGACTTTTTATAAAAAACTTATATATTTTGGCATTATTCACTATTATTTTTTTTAAATTAGTCACAGATATTACCGTATATTATATATATTTTTAATCTGTAGCTGCATTCCGCAGGTTGGCATTTTGAGAGTAATATTCTCCAAATGTATAAAGCCAATCAACAGACAAACTCTAACGATTTAAGAAGTGTAATAAAGAATATGAATTCAGATTTAAATAATATCGCTGATGTTTCGAAAGGCTAATGCTTTAGTACTGAATAAGAAAAAATTAAGTTACTAATCTTTAGTAAACAAAATAATCAAATAGAAAACAGTATATTATTCAATATCCCCTTAAATGGTCAAAAGTCAATTCCAAAGAAGGAATGTTAAAACTATTTTTTTATGTGCAGTTAAGGTTAACAAATAAAGTAAATCGCTTAATAAAAATTTCTTATTGCAAAATAAAAGCCTGTATGCATAAAGGCAGCCTAGACCCTGATATTAAACTAACGTTCAGTATTTCCTACTTTGTCAAGTCTTTCTTATGATAGTGTACTGTACTGGCCTGTATTCTGAAAGATCGCTCAAACCTACAAAAATTTAAAACTCCAGCATTCGTTATTATTGTAACCATAACCTAAGAAAGTTTGACTATGTATCTGAGAAACTTGTTAAATCTAGTTGGTTTATTTTGCACGAAAGGTTTACACTTCATTAAACCTTCATTGGGAACCAACTTATCTGTCCAATAAGTTGTTGAGGTTGTTGAGAGGTCAAACGTGCTTATTCGTTATACAGGATGATTTATGGAGGATGGAGCATTAGAAGTATATAGAGAACGGGTAAACATATCCTTTTGAAAATTTGGATACCAAGGTAACGGCCTAAAATATTATCGACAGCGCGGCGTTGTAGGTAAAACTAATTCTTGGGTAAAACTAGCACTAGCTTCGTTATTTCAAACTTTCCAGATTTATTGAGCAAAATTTGACTTCTAATAAATCGTGTTACCTGCCTACCAAAAAACCATAAGCTGACTTGTCGGTTACCATTAGGCAAGGCCTGAGGACATTCCATGCTGTAGCCAAACCTTAGTAGTATTATACAGGATAGATTAGATGTATCTTTCTTTAACTGACTTATAAAAATGGACGAAAGTAATTTTTAATGGGGTATATTATTACTGATTCAGAAAGCTGACACATTTTACTATTGCACATATACATACATACATATACATAGCTGAATAGCTAAGTACGGCTTTGGAAAAATCATTTAATGAGATTCAAATAATGTAACTAAATCTCCTTCAAATGCTCTAAAAACCTGTAATCCTATGAGATTTTGCAATTCAAAATCATTCTTACTAAGTGATCATCAATGATATGAAAATAAAAATGAAATACGGTGCAGACACAATTTTATTTTTCACACAAGTAACCTTTTCTTTTTTTCACGTGTTTCCCTTTAAGGGCCAATTAATTTAATTTAAATGAAAGATCTTCAATTAATTAGGTACTCCATAGTATCAAAATAGTTCTCTATTGGTCCAAACTTCGCTCTGTACTCTATTTTTCTTTTCTTCAATATAGACGTTTACTTTGTGGATGTAACTTTAATATAGATTTTTTAAGTTTGGGGTCGTCAATAAACCCACTCACTTTGGACAAACTACATAGTATCACTTTATTGGATTTGTTGTTATGTATCCTTCAATATTAGTGTAACTAACTGTTTAGTAATTGATTTACTAAATATTTCTAACCGTAATTTCGATACTGTGGAAAATAGATGCAAATACGGAAATACTCAATTTTTGTATTATCACTAACATTTTAATGGCACTTTTTCGACTTGCAAAATTAAAATAGTTATAGTATTTTATTAATATAGAGATTATAGATGAAAAACTAACTTTCTTTAATAACACGGTTTTAAATCAATTTGACCGCCATGCACCATTTGTAATGTCTACAATATCTAAAAAACTCTGTCCCTGATTTACGAATACTCGTAGTATAAAATATATAATAAACATTAAACGAGGAGTAGTACCGATTGCATATTACAAAGACATTAAGAATTATATAAATAATGCTACAAATTAAAGAAAACATTTTTTGCAATAAAAAATAAATGCGAGTAATTACATTTTAGAGGTAAAGAAGTATTGTAATACTTAACCATTCATGTGATACTAATTTCATTAATGAATATTTTGTTATTATTAAACTTAAAATAACCCAATAATGAGACGTTTAGTTGTTACAAGAAGATTCAAGTTGAGAATTAAACTTTTAATTATATATTAAAAACTAGGAGATATTCATTTTTCTTTCTAATGAATATTAAACTAGAGTTTCAAGTTTTATTTTCTTAAACATAACTATGATTATACTTCTGTTCATTTGTTGTATTTTATATTACACATTGATTGCATATGCTGCATAAAACAAAACTACTTTCCGAAATGTTGAAAATTCATATATAAATATGATACAAATAATAATAATATACCTATAACTGATGATAACAAGACCTTACCAATTATAGGTATATTCAAGAAAAAGGTAAATGATTTAATATTAAATTAACTATAATTTGAAAAAATAAATTACATATTAATTTTGAAATTCTGTTGTTGATATCATTTTGTTTCAGGATAGTTAGAAGTAATATATTTGTAATTAATATAAGTTGCAATTCCATTAAAATAATTTTTCCCTTATAACAGGTATAAGGGATCTTTGCATTTTTCTTGTTATTTTTATTTACTTATATATTCTCCTCAAACTGAAATGAATGAATATTTCTAATCATTTCTTTTGTAGTTAATAGTTTTTATTTTTGTAGGTTGAAAATATATATTATTTTGGATTAAGTGGAAAGGCGGTACAATTTTGCCCAACTTCGCCCTTTCATACTGAATCGTGTAAATTTACTGTTGGAAACGTGTGAACACAAACATTTACTAGTATTATTATTACTTTCAATAGAGCTATAAAGGCAATATGTATATAACACATTTGCATCAAAAACCTGAAAAATTGTATTCCGATGATTAGTCCACATGCAGATTATAGTGACATATTATTTGTTTGCCTACTTAGAAACTTATTCCTTTCTCCTTATACGTCATTTTTCGTTCTTTATCTTTACTCCTTACCTTTTAGTTCTCATTTCTTATATTTTACCTATTATCTCTCTTTTCTTGTTTATCTATTCCCTACTTCCCATCTCTTGCTTCTTAGTCTTCGTTCTTCATTCCCCATTTCTCATTCCTTAGTTCCCATTCCTTATTCCTTATTCCTCTAATTTCTTATTTCTCTTCTCTTGTTTCCTTCATTTATTTTATTCCCTAGTTCCTACTTTTTGCTCTTTATTACTCAAACATGTTAATATAGCTATTTGATCAATATTTTATACTCTCATTGCTTTTGCCGCTATTCCAAAAGAAACTTGTAATCCTTTATTTTAGACAGAGGTTCATTACAACTCAATTTTGTGCACTTGTTTTATATGGAACAGAAGACGTTTAATGAAAAAAATTAGATTTTAACGCCAGACTATAAAAATACTCAAACTGATAAGTTTAATTTTTATTGAACAATTTATAACATATACTTTATACACAGTCGCGGATTTTAAATACTCGATTTTTTGGTATGGTAATAAAAATCTGTTAAAAAGTACACATTTTTTGTAATATTTTTTAAAGTAATAAAAAAATATAAAACTACTTTCTATAATTTTTTAAGCAAAAATATTACTTTAGAGAATATAATTTGCCCAATTTACTTATATCTTTTAATGATGGTGATGACCACCATGATGACCACCATGACCACCATGACCGCCATGGCCACCTGCACCACCTGCACCGCCATGACCACCTGCACCACCTGCACCACCCTCTCCGCCATCAGCGCCACCATCAGCACCTGCAAAAACAGTAACACCACCAGATCTGGCTCCTACAATAGTTGTGTGTCCACTGCTTGGTCCGACAACTGTAGCTGGACCAGTTTGGCCTCCAATCACAGCAGCTGGTCCATTATTAGATCCAGCAATAGTGTGGGGTCCTTCAACAGCCCCATGGACAGAAGCCGCATGTCCTGCTGGACCTGCTAAGTGAGCATGTACTCCACTCCCTTGTCCTCCGCCTCCTCCAGCACCTCCAGCTCCTCCATGTCCTCCCGCTCCTCCATGTCCTCCCCCACCACCAGCTCCTCCATGTCCTCCATGACCATGTCCGGAACCATGACCATGTGGAATCGCGCTGACTACAGACAAAGCTACAAGGGCGGAAAGGATCTGCAACACATTAGCGTCAGATAGTTAGTTTTTTTGGTAAATGTTAATATAAATGTTAAAATAAATATAAATTTTGGTAAAAGTAAAAATTAGCAGCAAAATATTTACGATATTTTTTGTAATTCTGAAGAATTTAATTAAATAATTTTTTATGATCTTTACTTTTTACTACTTCCATCCATACGTACTTGAAAAAAATTACTTTCTACTATGCTATGCTATGACATTATTGACGCCTATATTGGTTCCTTGTTAATTTGTTTTAATTTTTATATTCTGGTGCATTCATATGATTGAACAATCAATTGTATATATTGTATCATAAATTTGAAAGAAATGTTTTCTTAAAAAGAAGAATGTATACTTTTAAAGCGTTAAGTTATATCTTACCAAGGCGTTCATGGTTGAGGTCTTGTTGAGCTTATTAACTGAACAGTATGATTCTAGTAACATTCACCCCAGTTTATATACTAAATTTCCGACCTACCGTAATCAGCTTTTTTAAGATTAAATATTGCACTATTTCAATAAATATTGGCAGCTAGGTCAATACCCTGAAGTGAAACTAATTGGCCAAAAACGTTGCATATAGGTTATACGTGTACATGGTATTTTATAGTTACACATATCACTCCTAAAACTATTTTTTACTGTGATTATATACATATTTTTATAGTATAATATTAATATAATATCATATATCTTAATAAAACAGGATCAGATTAATAAAATTGTTTTTTTTTTTAGTCATAACGAATTATTAAACAATATACGTAACCTTATCTGTAATCTGTATCTCATCTTTCTCATACTAATATAGTGTGTTTATGTTAAGAACAAATATAAATTTTATTAGAATTTCCAGGATGTAGGGTTGTATTCCAAAAACCTCGTGAATAAAACTAGCTTGAAACATACTTTAGTTGATGATGGTTTCATGGACATGACATGTTGGAGGGGAAAAAAATTAGGTCATGTTAACGATTATCAAAATTTGGAACGAAGAAGTACTTTTTAATTTTGTCTTTTTCTGATAACGTGAAAAAAAATTAAAACAGAATTCTGAAACTTTACTTTTTTAAAAATAAATCAAAAATAATTTGAGATTCATTAAGACTGAATAATTTTTTTTTTATTTCACTGAATCTGAATCTCTTAACATAGGTACCTATCTAAAATCCCCACGATCCCCACACCCTACATAGGATGTCAAAAGTAAACCTGTGCATTCAATTAAGTTAAAAAAATAAGTAAATTGAAAATAAAGGCATTTTGGTTGAATAAAAGACATAAAAAGTAGAAAAATATTAACTTTTATTATAGTAGGAGAGCCCTCGATCAGGATTTTCGACCTCATCGCGACACGAGGATGCTATTTTTTTTCAACAGTTTATATCAGTCAATATGAAAAAAAATTCTATTGCAAGTGACGTCTATCTCATTGCTAAAGGGATGAAAAATTTTACAGAAGATGTAAAGAAACGTGGGTCATAATAGTTATTCGATTATCCTTCGATTATCCGAGCTTGGTCGCGTATTGTTATTAAGTAACAAAATTTTCAGGAATCCAAGAGGAAATGTTGGTTCTAGCTCTCCCGAAAGTTCAATCGAAAAAATCCTCCGGGGAGCATGTGCCCCTGAAAAAGTACAGTTTTTCGACAAAATCGACCTTTTTAAAAAATTCATAATTCGGCTAATATCGGAGATAAATAAGCCTAACAAAAAAGAATATCTTCGTTTTTCCTTCTTCTTGCCCGTCGTGTGGGTCCGGATCCTCTAAATCCAAAGGAAAAGGCTGTGGCACGTTTCTAAAGGGTATATGTTGAACAATCATTAAAATCCAGCAAAATCGCCTATTTTCAAAAAATCATAACTTTCTTAAGAGGCAAAGTCGAGAAAAACGATTCAGCCTCAGGATTTTCTAAATTACATCTAGTTTTCAAAAAAATAAAAAATACGCCGCCGGTCTATCTAGAAGGAGGCGCGAGTTATAAAGCTCGGCCCGGATGTGTGTTTGGAGAAATTTTAAAAATTTTAAAAATTGCCAAAACACTAAACCAAACGAAAAATCGTCGCCGGGCCGCCGTTCTGGTAAGAAATCCAAGGTAGAGGGTCCAACTTAGAACTACATCATAAATCGCACAGTCTTGCTACTATTTTCTAGGCAGTAGGAGCGACAAAAAAGTGGAATTTTGACGTTTTGACGAAAATTTTGAAGTTGGGTAAAAATTTGCAAATTGCCTGAAGCGGTCATTGTTCTCGCATCTCTTTCTAATCCCACAAATTTTACACAATTCTCCGACATGAGGGTCCAACTTAGAACTACATCATAAATCGCACAAGTCTTGCTACTATTTTCTAGGCAGTAGGAGCGACGAAAAAGTGGAATTTTGACGTTTTGACGAAAATTTTGAAGTTGGGTAAAAATTTGCAAATTTCCTGAAGCGGTCATTGTTCTCGCATCTCTTTCTAATCCCACAAATTTTACACAATTCTCCGACATGAGGGTATTGAAACCTTAATAACTTTCTTAATACTCGAAGGATCGCTACAAAATATAGCCTAAAAGATTTTCCCGGCACGAAGACGCCCATAAAAAACGACACCACGCGCCGACACTCACCTGGAAGAAAGCCTTTGAGGCGGCAAAGTACATAAAAAACACACGAAATTGTTTTATCATATTCAATTGTTATTTAATATTAATTACACTCACTCTTCTTGGTGACGCTACTTATAAATCTTTCTAAACATTCTTAAAATTATTAACCTGTGGACGACATGACACCTATTTAACGACATGACACCTATTTAACGACATGACACCTATTTAAATAACGTCTTTGCGTTCGTAAAGTCAGCAGTTAAGTATAAAAGAGGGGAACGAAGAAGATGAGATCAGAAGATTACCTTTTATGTTAATGCAGGCACTATTAAAAAAATACAAACAAGTTACCCCTTCCCGTCTCTAGCTCCTCCGAATAGAGACATCGGAGATAAGTGCGTGATATATGACAAGGTATCTTGCAAAAGTTTTTTTCCTGTTTTTAAAACAAAATTCTTGGATTTTTTTTGTTTAACTATTATTTTTTAATTCTGTAACCGCATGTAATGAAATACGTAAAAGACAGTGATACTATAGGTATACAAAGAAAAATCACTTTAACCACCAAACTGCCCCTAACAAGGAGATGGTGGGGGTAAGCAGGAAATGGAATGTCCTTGCTAAATATCAAGTTTGTTATCATTTTTTAAGAGAGTTGGGTTTTCCCCTTTTCTTCTTTTTTTTTTTCAAGTCAGTAAATTTTTATATTTTTTGTTTATCTATGTTTTAAATTATGTATATGTAAAGAAATGCGTTTTGCTACCAAGCTACCCAATATATTTTGGGAATGGGGATGAATGCAGAATATATGATAAGACATCCGATGTGGGACGCTCATGTCAAATTTGAACATTTATTCTTTTTTTAGCAATTTGTAAGTATTCACATTTTTTCGTAAATCGTTGGTTTAACCAAAATTTGCAAAAAAATTTCAATAGAAAAAGACTTGATAAAGAATTTAGATGCTGATAAAATAACTAACCAAACCTCTAACAAAAACATGTGGGAACATATTGAATATACAGGGTGTTTTAGTTTTTTCGTTCATAAGTTCTGTAAACGATAGAACATATCAAAATAATAGGAGTCTTTCCTATAACATTTTTCTCTAAAACGTTTCGTTTTCAAGATACAGGGCGTTAAACTTTTAAAAAACTATTGCTATTTATTCATTATCTCCTAAACAAATAAAGATTTTTTTATTCAAGTTTTGCACACTTTAGTCATAATAAAAGACCAATTTTTTGTCGTTCCAAAAGTTTTTCTTATAAAAGCAGTGGCGTAGTTATGGAGTTCTGTCCGTATTTAAACCCCCTGAACTTCTACGCCAATGATCAGGAATTATATTTTTATACAAATTGTAAAACTTTGATGTATTTCCCATAAAAAAGTACTCCTGAGAAAAGTCGCTAGGAGGATTTCTGTTCGAGATATTTAGATTCTTACTAATCAGGGGTATATTAAGGAATTATATCTTGGTTGAAAATGACAGGATTAAGTAGGCGTTAAATCATTGACAGTTATTCACAACATAAACATAAAAAAAATGGATATCATTTTGAGCATTTATTGTAGATTATTAATTATTTATCATTTTAAATAAATATGTATTAAAATAATTCTTTAATTTGTTTAGCAAATAGCCTGTCAATAGAAAGTGCATAGGATACCTCTGATTAGAAAGAATCTAAATATCTCGAATAGAAAGCCTCCCAATGAATTTCACCAGGAGTACTTTTTTATAGGAAGTACATCAAAGTTTTAAAATTTGTATAAAAATATAATTTCTGATCATTGGTGTAAAAGTTTAGGGGGTTCAAATACGAACTGAACCCCATAACTGCGCCACTGCTTTTCTCTGAAAAACCTTTTGCAAGTCAAAGAATTGGTCTTTTACTATGTCTAAAGTGTACAAAGTTTGAATAAAAAATCTTTATTTGTTTAGGAGATAATGAATAAAGAGTAATAATTTTTTAAAAGTTTAACGCCCTGTATCTTGAAAACGAAATGTTTTAGAGAAAAATGTTATAGGAAAGACTCCTGTTATTTTGATATGTTTACAGAAGTTATGAACGAAAAAACTGAAACACCCTGTATAAAGAGAAATAATAATTAGCTTATCTAGATGATTTTAGTTCACAGTTATTGCCTTTTATGTAGAATGCCATATTTTTTACTATACATATATATACTTTTGTAATTGCTATTATTTTTTAATATACGAGTACATTTCAACAATTTTTTTAAAATGTTATCATTAAACATATAGTATTTACTATTTGGTTCATTCTAGATTATTAACTCTATTAGTTTCAACGAACTGACTATCCACTTTGAAATAAGTATACCATACACAACTAAAAAGGAAACTCCACGACCTAGTTGCTCCCGCAAAAACTGAGTAACCGTTTGCATACTAGTACTATAATTTTTATTTGCGAGAAAAATACGGTACACGTATAAAATAACCATTGGATACGGTAGTCGAGTGGGTTATAGTTAAATAATTTGTACAATGATGTACCGTTGGGCTGGAAAAAATGTTTTACTTCTTTTAAATGGCTACCCCTATTTGTTCTCTTAATTTAAGAACTTTTTTTAAATACTGTAGCCTAAACAATGTATTACGTTGCATGAAAAAATTTGAAGATAAATAGATACAATTGAAATTTTTATTTATGGAAAACTTATTTGTTTATTTAAATATTAAAATAAAATAAAACATTTCATTGAGTTTCTAATCGTAACAACTTTAATCTTTTATATTAAAAAAATATTGCTAATAATTATTTTAACAAATAATTCTTAATTATGGAATGAATCTTGATGATATTTGCAATAAAATTGATTATATTTAATCTTAATTAGTCAGAGAAACACGAAAGAAATATACTTTTTCACAAAAGAGACATAGGTACTTTTGACCAAAAAAAAACCCAAAAATTTTTCGGAAAAAGTGAAATTTTTAGAATTTTTGGTGAAAAGTATGTCTCTTTTGTGTTTCTGTGACTAATTAAGAAAAAAATCATAAATCAATTTTATTACGAAAAACATGAAGATTCATTTGATAATCAAACATTTTTTTTATACAATTAAATAATTATTAGCTATTTTTTTAATGTAAAAAATTAAAGTTCTTACGATTAAACACTCAATAAAAAAGGTTCGTGAAAATCCATTCATTATAGACGGTTCCAAGATTTTACGTTTTTTACGGCTCACTGCACTCGACTAGTTGTTAATTACCTCTGGTCCAATATTTAATATTTTTTGACGAGTTCATTCTTTCAAATCATAGCAAATTTTATACTAATAAACCAGAAAATGTACAATAATTAATAACTTCATTCAAAATGAATTGGCCTATTACTAAGATATCCTACTTTAATATTTCTATTTCATTTAATTTTATAATTTAAATTAATAAATAGTTTTATTTCATATCTTTTTTTATACAACCTAATGCTGCGAGAAGAATCCTTTTGTTCATTTTAACGTGACTCTATCGTGGTTTATGGCACTTTTAGATTTTTGTTAACCTATTGTACGGAATAAGTACACATCAGAGTATCAGAAAACATTTAGTCATTTTAGGTTGTGTTATTAGCGAATAACTACAAACTTCTGTTTATTTTTTTTTTAAGTTAAAAATCTCTATTATCTCGGTAACCGTCAGACATGGCACTAAGGTAAGTGTGGCTAAATAGATTCCAATTGACCACTTCTATTACCTCCTAAAAGGATTTCATCGACTTACCAGGCACTCTGTATAAGACAAAACATTTGACAAAAGAGTTTACATTTATAGTATAAAAATACGCAAAATAATAATATATGATTTTTATTGAACTATTGCATTGAACAATATACATATTACATATTACACTTGATATAAAATAACAATCACTGATTTAAGAGATTGTTTTTGGCGTCGTATAAAAGTCCCTTAAACGTACACATTTTCAATAATATTATTAATGAAGCAAAAGTTGCGAAGGTATAAAACTACTTTCTATAATTTCTTCAGATAAAATTCACCCATTATATATATTTTAATGATGATAATGCCCATGACCTCCATAATGTCCACCATATCCACCACTTCCACCATGACCACCTGCGCCACCATCTCCATCTCCACCGTCACCGCCGCCACCACCACCTCCAAGAAGCGTGACACCACCAGATCTGGCACCAACAATAGTTGTGTGTCCACTGCTTGGTCCAACAACAGAAGCTGGACCAGTTCGGCCCCCAATCACGGCAGCTGGTCCATTATTGGATCCACCAATAGTGTGTGGTCCTTCAACAGCCCCGTGGACGGAAGCCGCATGGCCTGCAGGACCTGCTAAGTGAGCATGTACTCCGCTTCCTTGTCCTCCACCTCCGCCTCCTCCAGCTCCTCCGTGTCCTCCATAGCCATGTCCATATCCGTGACCATGTGCAATTGCGCTGACTACGGACAAGGCAACAAGAGTGGAGAGGATCTGCAAAATATTTTCGTTAATTATATTTTATTTATTTATTTATTTATTTTATTTATTTTAGAGAAGCTAAGTTTTGACATTATATTTCGACAATCAGATTTATTATGAATAAATTTGAAAAGGAATACTAAAGAAAAAATTTACACCTATATTTTCAAGACTAGTCATTGAATTTTTTCTAGTAACTCCCGTTGCGGAAAACCAATAGTTTTTTAGTTAATCAGGAAAATATTCGTCTTTTATTTTAAATTAAATAAGACGTGAGTTTCAGGACAAGCTTGTCGTTAATTAAATCTTTATAATTACAAATACTTAGGAGACATTTATTTATATATTGGTATTCATACCATTTTATTCTTTTAACAAAATATTTAATTTTAACTAATTTTTTTTATTTATAAAATTAAATGTGCTTTTCCACAATTTTTTTATTTACATTATTAATTTGACAAAAAATTTTCCTCGACTGATGATAACACTTCACAGCTTATTACTCTAATGTGATCATATTATATCCATAACTTGTAATATATTTTTTTCATGCTTAAGCTTTCATACAGCTACATAATTACTATTATTAAACAAAAATTTCTATAAAAAATACATATTCAAAAATTTATGATATGTCTTACCAAGGCGTTCATGGTTGAGGTCTTGTTAAGTCTATTAACCGAACAATATGATCCTGTTACCGTTTACCCCAGTTTATATACTATATTTCGGACCTACGTCAATAACTTTTTTAAAGATTTAATATTGGACAGTTCAATACTCTGAAGCGAAACTAATTGCCCAAATACATAAGTACATATCAGTTATACATATCGATTTTAAATCTATTTCCTAGTGTTGTTATGCTCGTATTCGCATTAATCTAAACGTAATAATATAAAATGCAATAATATTAATAAAATTAGTTTTTTAACTCATAATGAATATTGGTAATTTTATCTAACTGTAATAACATTTAGACCCTCTTATTATTATTCTAGTTCATAAAAGGCACTCTACCAATAAAATTTAACAATATAATGACAACTTTTTTTAAAGAATAAAATGAAAATCCGAGATCGCGAGATTCAACTATTCACGGGAATGTATTAACAAAAAAAGAGAGAATTTCATCAATGACATTAACGAATTGATTCGAATAATAACAAGAGATTACAAAATTAGGTAGTATAAATATTATTGAAAATGTCTATTATGCATCAACATACTTTTTAACAGATTTTAATTTTTATTTGTTAAGTATTCCTGTGGGAGGAAAGCACGGCACATTGGGTTAATTCCATTGTTATCATCCTTCCTGTGCAATCGACAAATACTTTCTTCTAGAGTTCGTCAAAAATAAGAATCAAGAGAGTGAAACTATGTTAAATAATTCAATGTTAGATTATAAGGAACCAATAGAAAATACTTATTTTGCTCAAATAAAAAATACCTCATTAAGATGTAATTACAAAACATATGCCGTGGTCGAATCTGATTAAGTACATTGTACAAATAACAAAATGTGAACATAACTTAACGTAACAAAAAACAATGGAAGATAACAACAAGAGGATGTTCCATATGCTCTCCATTAGTCTCAATACATTTCTTAAAACATTCAGTATCTCCTTAATAGGGTGCAGTATAACTTTTGCGTAGAATTAAATTCCTTAAAAGTTTTTCGTTCGTGCAAATATAGTGGTAATTAAAAAAAAACCTACTCGCAAATTTTAATATTAGAAGAAAATATATTTGCCTGGCAATTCGTCTTCTCTTCACGGATTTTAACGAACTTCATCTTGATATGTAGGTAATAGAATCAGCTCTAATGAATTGTAAACAAATGACTGGAAAATCAAAGTTCGCCATCCATTTTTTACAAAGTATTTCTGTTGTTATACTACTACAATATCCTAAATATTTACAATCAATAAAGCGAACTAAAGAAATAATTTATGAAAAATCTTATCTAAATATCAAATTATAGAGGACTTTTCATCAGATTCATGATGATAGGCATTAATAAATATTCAATAATTTCAAGAGGTGAAGATTCAGTTAATAATATTCTTTCTTTATTATTCACTAGGTACCACACTTCTAAACATTTTCCACACAATCTAAAAAATATGTCTGGGAAATGTTCAACAGTGTGGTAGTAGATGCCAAATAAGAAAAGAAATAAAATTAAACTTTTAGACAATATTCAGTTTGGTTATTAAATTTGGAATGTGCCCTTAGTTTTAATCGTCTTCTGATGATGCCACCTTGGTTGGCGTAATGCGCATCGAGTGTAGTATGTGTTTTGGTGTTAGTGCTACATCGTCGTCGATAGGTGCCATCATACCACTTGAATATGATTTACTCGTACAACAACGCAACTTTTCTTTTCCTTCAGCTTGTATATGGCCCGCGCCATTGAAACTTGAGACAATGAACCTTTCGCAATTCCTCAATATTATTAAATTGATTTCAGTCACTATCGTGCAATCTTTGAAGAAAATATCGCCATATAAATTTATCTAATGGCATTAAAAGTTCCAGGTAGGTTCTTCTAGAATTGGCTATATGTCCACAGCCCATGAACCAACTTAAGTTATCGTAATCTGAAAATGTAAACTTACTTTTTTGAGATCAGTCATATCATTAGTAATACCATTTTGATAATTTTCGTTAAAATAGAACGAGTGCAAATGATGACTTATTTCCATTTTGTCAGCCTTCCTGTATTTTGACGTTACGGTAATTTCTTCTAAATTATTATTCTATTGCCTCCATAACCATATCAAGTTCCTTGAAGTCGGCTGAGAAATAAAGAATTGGCAGGTAATCCAGACGGCAGGTCGAGAAACCCCATAAAAAATTACAAATTGATAATAACGCGATTTTTTTCTTAATGGTCTTGTTTCAGAGATATAAAAACATCAAAAGTGATAGTAATCGGTGAGGACGTGGACCTACGTGTACTACTGACAGGGCTAGCGTGTTCGGTGTTCTAATGTTTTCTTCATGAACCCTGGAAAAAAATGTCCCAGAAAAATTTTACTCCTCAAAGAGCTTCAATTACCAAGAAATTTCGGAACATATATTCTTCCTTCATGCCTTCAGCGGATGCGACACAACCTAGGCATTTTTCAAGCGCGGAATGACGAAGCTTATTAATGTACTAAAAATTAATTCGTTTTTGTGCCGTACAGTGAAAATATTCCTTGGCCCAGATATTATGCCAAATTTAATTAAAACAGCAGAAATATCTGTCATCAAAGCTCTCTACGACGCGACCTCTCGTGAAATATCATTAAATAATTGTAGATCTAGGTTCTTTGCGAAATCCATCTCTAAGAGTGCTTGCAATCTCGCATCCTTGCCGTCAACAGAGGCAGCAGCCGAGGTCAATCCTGTACTAACGTTGATCTTGACGAAGATAATATAAACTATGATGAGCCACCCGATGTGCAATTAGAACGTTTCGAAGTGCGATATAGAAACGACGAAGATACTTCCGACAATGAACAAGCCAAAGATGAATGTGCAGATAAGATATATATCTCAACATCTGTGGCTGGAACATCAGTCCATGATAGATCCCCATCTCCCAAGCAACATACCACACGAAAAAAGCAACACTTGGATTGAATTGTACCCTTTATGATGGACAAACAATAATAAATTTTATGTGAATTGCAAGATTTAAATATTGTGTTATTTATTATTACTCACATTTTGTTATTTGTACAATGTACTACTTAATCAGATTCGACCACGGCATATGTTTTGTAATTACATCTTAATGAGGTATTTTTTATTTGGGCAAAATGAGTATTTTCTATTGGTTCCTTAACATTGAATTATTTAACATAGTTTCACTCTCTTGATTATTATTTTTAACGAACTCTAGAAGAAAGTATTTGTAAACAAATTATTTTAAGTATTTGTCGATTGTACAGGAAGGATGATAACAATGAAATTAACCCAATGTGCCTTTCCTCCCACAGAAATACTTAACAAATCAAATTAGAATCTCTTAAAAAGTATGTTGATGCGTAATAGACATTTTCAATAATATTTATACTAATTTTGTAATCTCTTGTTATTAATCGAATCAATTCATTAATGTCTTTGACGAAATTCTGTCTTTTTTTTGTTAATACATTCTCGTATCGCGATCTCGGATTTTCATTTTAATCTATAGGTAAATTATATTGGCTAGAGTGCTCTTTATGAACTAGAATAAAAATAAAGGGTTCTAGATATTATTACAGTTAGATAAGATTACCAATATTCATTATGAGTTAAAAAACCAATTTTATTAATATTATTGCATTTTATATTATTACGCTTAGATTAATGCGAATACGAGCATAACAACACTAGGAAATAGATTTAAAATCGATATGTATAACTGATATGTACTTATGTATTTGGGCAATTAGTTTCGCTTTGGAGTATTGAACTGTCCAATAAAAAATCTTTAAAAAAGTTATTGACGTAGGTCCGAAATATAGTATATAAACTGGGGTAAACTGTAACAGGATCATATTATTCGGTTAATAGACTTAACAAGACCTCAACCATGAACGCCTTGGTAAGATATATCATAACTTTTTGGACATAAATTTTTCATATAAATTTAAAATTCAGATTGATCAATAATAATTGTGTAGATGTATGAAAGCTTAAGCATGAAAAAAATATATTACACGTTATGGATATGATATGGTCACATTAGAGTAATAAGCTGTTAAATGTTATCATCAGTCGAGGAAAATTTTTTGTCAAATTAATAATATAAATAAAAAAATTATGGAAAGGCACATTTAATTTTATAAATAAAAAAAATAAGTAAAAATTAAATATTTTGTTAAAAGAATAAAATGGTACCTATGAATACAAATATATAAATAAATTAAGTATTTTAAGTATTTGTAATTATAAAAAATTAATTAGCGACTAGATTATCCTGAAACTGACTTCTTATTTAATTTAAAATTAAAGTCGAATATTTTCCTGATTAACTAAAAAACTGTTGATTTCCCGCAGCGGAAGTTAATAGAAAAATATTCAATGACTAGTCTTGAAAATAGGCGTAAATATTTTGTCTTTTTAAAATTATTCATAATAAATCTGATATAATAAATAATCGAGATATAAAATCAAAGCTTCTCTAAAATAAATAACATAAATAAATAGATAAATAAATAAAAAATGTAATTAACGAAAATGTTTCGCAGATCCTATCCACTCTTGTTGCCTTGTCCGTAGTCAGCGCAATTGCACATGGTCACGGATATGGACATGGCTATGGAGGACACGGAGGAGCTGGAGGAGGCGGAGGTGGAGGACAAGGAAGCGGAGTACATGCTCACTTAGCAGGTCCTGCAGGCCATGCGGCCTCCGTCCACGGGGCTGTTGAAGGACCACACACTATTGGTGGATCCAATAATGGACCAGCTGCCGTGATTGGAGGCCGAACTAGTCCAGCTTCTGTTGTTGGACCAAGCAGTGGACACACAACTATTGTTGGTGCCAGATCTGGTGGTGTCACACTTCTTGGAGGTGGTGGTGGCGGCGGTGACGGTGGAGATGGAGATGGTGGCGCAGGTGGTCATGGTGGAAGTGGTGGATATGGTGGACATTATGGAGGTCATGGGCATTATCATCATTAAAATATATATATAATGGATGAATTTTACTTGAAGAAATTATAGAAAGTAGTTTTATACCTTCGCAACTTTTGCTTCATTAATAATATTATTGAAAATGTGTACGTTTAAGGGACTTTTATACGACGCCAAAGACAATCTCTTAAATCCGTGATTGTTATTTTATATAATAACAATAATAATAAAAATAAATGTCTTTATTTTATGCTGCAACATGTAACAATAACAAAATTATATAACAAAGGAGTGGCGGTGTTCAGCTTACACTGCTCTTCCACACAACCACAAGAAATCAAAACAAATTTGGAATACAAAGTTGCAACTGTAAATACAAGGGCAGCGAGCGGAGGACTGACTTCACTCACTTCATAGCGATATTAGGAGTAAAGCAACATTTACCGCGTGTAGTACATGGATGGGGACTATCCACGGAAAGACGCGGTCTCGCTTCCCTACTTCTAGCGGCTTGTATATCAGCTATATCGCAGAAGCAATACAACTGTAGGCGAGAGGTGTATTGAGGATATACCATCCTTCGGAGGGGATGTAAAGCAGTCGGTCCCTTGTCTATTAAATGTTAGGCAAGTAAAAAATCCCTACTCTTAGTAAGATAAGAGGTTCGGCAAAATTTCCAGGTTGGGGGTTGCTCGTCTCCTGGCGTCGGTGATTGGCCTCCGTAGCGGAAATAGGCCGACGTTAAATAAGTGATTAAAAAAAAAAAAAAAAACTGTAAATACATACACATATGCGAGTAAGTATACCAACTTAACTGCTCCCATTTATATCACTTATCAATAAAATTAATACATACAAAACTTGTAGATAATAACAATAATATAAATAAGTTAAGTACATTTTTTTATCTACCCTAATTACATATTACATAGGTATTACATATTACATATTACCATATTACACGGACCACGACCCATTCCCTGGTATAACCTACATATTTAATAAGTTTGCTGCCATCTAAAACATACCTACAGTTCAATGCAAATATTATCTTGAATTAAATATTAAAGATTTGAGTTGCATCCGGAAAGAATTAACACTGGGTGCACTCTTAACTGAACTAGGTAAATCATTAAAAGTCTTAGCTCCAATATAACTGAATGATCGTTTAAAAAGTGTTGTTTTGTGCTGTGGTACACTGTACAGGGTAAGTATTATAAATGATAACCCCCTTTTATTTTCGTTATTTCTGGGCGAATTGGTTCGTTCAAAAACTTATTTCGAATAATTTTTAACGAAGTTTCCGAATCTGCTGACGTTTTTCAAAAATTTTTAAAAATGTACGAGGTGGAACAAAAAATATGATTTTTTTAAATGGAACACCCTATATTTTTTTACATATTATAATTTGTAGATTTTTTCTGATTACAAAAATATATAGTTATAGCATATTTGGATAAGTAGTTTTTAAGTTATGATGAAATATGTAAAACGACAAATCTGTTTACGTATTACTCAATAATATACGAAGTAGCCTTTGGAAACAAAATTTTAACTTTGTATAAACGTCAGAAAGGTTTTTTTTACATACAAATCTCACAGGTGTAGTTTATCTCCATTTGCTACAAGAAACAAGTTGAGGAATATTTGGATGACTTGCCAGTTATTCTAAATTTAAGAGCAATCTGGCAGCAAGACGGAGCAGCTCCCCCACACAACGTTAGACCTGTGACGAACTACTTGAACCAAAAATATGACCTCTGGATTGGAAAAAATGGTCCCATCCATTGGCCGGCTAAAAGCCCCGATTTAAATCCGCTAGATTTTTTCCTTTGGGGTGCTCTCAAGAACAATATTAAAACAGTTTATACGACGAGAAATAGATTCCTTTAACAAAAATGCAGCGGTATTTGAAGATGTGCGATCAAATTTTTTACGGCGATGTTTCAAATGCTTACAAAACAACGGAAATGTATAAGATACAATGTAAATCTTTATATTATTTTCTAATTTTTGTAAGTTTGATACTTTTATTTTATTTGTTTCCTTGTGTATGGTTTCGTTAGGTATATCTTTTTTTGTGACAATCATTGAATAGATATCTTAGCTAGTTTTGTATAATAATTAACTGATTATTGACAAATCATATTTTTAGGATAAACTAATTATTTGACATTTGTATACAAAATTAAAATTTTGTTTCCAAAGGCTACTTCGTATATTATTGAGTAATATGTAAACAGATTTGTCGTTTTACATGTTTCATCATAACTTAAAAACTACTTATCCAAATATGCTATAACTATATATGTTTGTAATCAGAAAAAATCTACAAATTATAATATTTAAAAAAATACAGGGTGTTCCATTTAAAAAAATCATATTTTTTGTTCCACCTCGTACATTTTTAAAAATTTTTGAAAAACGTTAGCAGATTCGGAAACTTCGTTAAAAATTATTCGAAATAAGTTTTTGAACGAACCAATTCGCCCAGAAATAACGAAAATAAAAGGGGGTTATCATTTATAATACTTACCCTGTACAAGTCACGATCACGTGTTGGCAGATTATGAATTTGATTACGTTTTAACAGCTTGTCCTTTAAATACCCAGGTACTCCAAAGCAATTTATTTTATAGATTAAACAGTTTAAGCTGACCTGAAAGCACTCGTCTAAATTAAGCCACTTCGATTTAAAAAATGCCTCCGATATGTGGTCATATTTACGTAAATTATAAGCAAATCTTAGGCATGCATTTTGAATTCTTTGAAGGCTAGACTTATCTCGTTGCAGAAGCGCAGGCCAATAAATAGAAATACCATAATAAAAATTCACAGTCCTTCGCAAAGATGCAACCGGAGGAGACATTGGAAATGACGAAGTAGAACGCAAATCTTGTGATATTTCGGATGTGATAAAAATGAAAATTTATTGCAAAGTAGTAAATAGTTATTTCATTAACACAAAACATTTTCAAAAAGTAAAATCTTATTATCAGTAGTTTTATTTAGAAATTAAAATAAAAAGTTATTTTATTAACAACAACATTCTCATAATGAAAACTAAAATGGTATTATACAAATTTTTTTCACTAACAAACATTTTAAATGTTAAAACTGAAACAATTTAATATAATTTCGGGAAGATGAAAAGTGATTCCTAACAATTACAAATACCGATATCGATTAATCGCAAACTATTAAACGCAGCTAATAGTACAGGAAAAGTGTCCAAACTGAACAAGAACATAGTGAATTCGTTGAAAGTTGACATATACGTTTAATAGTATATTATGTTACAAGGAGTAGAAGGCGACCATTATTGTTGAGCCCAGAAGTTTGCTCAGCCGAGGCGCAAGCCGAGGCAGCAAACTGGGCGAAACACATAATGAGCCTTCTACTCCGAGTGACATATACTATTTTTTCTTCAAGCGTTAAAATAAAACATATCAAAACTTTAATTTTGAAAAATGACATCAGATCAAATGCGTTCCAGCTTAGTAAAAAAAATATATGTAATACTAACCATTTTATTTATCAATGAAACATGACATAGGTAAATTAGCAATTTCAAGTATTTCAGATGCAATGCAATGCATTTCTTCAGACTTTTTCGCTTTTAAATTTTAAAAACAGCACGACGCGAGACGTCAATTTTTAAAATGACAGTTTATGACAAATCATAACTTAGATTTTTAATTCGTTACCATGGATACATTTATTCATTTTTGTACTAGGAAAAAAATGGGAAATATTTGTACTAATACAATAATAGGCTCTTTCTACAGGACGTGTTGCATTATGTAATGTAAGTATTATTATACGCTTGAAGAAAAAAATATATACCTATGTTTCAAGAAACTTAAGAGTCCCGAACCGTAAGGGGTGTGTCGGAGCTGCCTACTTGAAAAATCGTGGGATGAACTAGTTGCATAATAAAAACTGACAATTGAACCATGAGAAATTGTCAAAAAATAAGAATATTTTCATTTATAGAGAAATATTAATTTTTTACTTTTTTATTAAATTTTTTTTACCAATTTTACGTTTGATTCCTTCATTTTCTGCTTGTTTATCTGTGAGTATATTCTGCAAAATGAAAAAGTACATAATCATTGTACAAGTGAGGATTATCGAGTTGTTTAAAATTTTATATATAGTGAATGAAACACACTTTGTATCTAAAGAAGATCGGAATCGATAGCATCTAAATCTTCTGCGTCGTTTAGATCCTCGATAATTTTATCCATGTATGAATTTAGACACCGCACTCCCTGACAATTTCCGTAAATTTGTGAGCATCTTCAACCTGCTTTTCTGTTGCGGTTGCAGGAGGTAAGCTGCAATATCGATTCTGCTCTTGGCACAAAAAGTGTTGTCACAGGTTGTAAGAGCCGTTAATTTTCTTCTATCCACTCTTGTGGATTTTTTTCATTGCCAAACCATTTCTGAATTTTGTAGAATACTCGTAATGAATATTAAGCGACTGCCTCTGAAGTTGGTGGTAATAATTCCAACTTTGATTTTTGTTTGTGCAGCGATTTTTTGAATTGATTAAATCTGTATGAGTTGAGTGAGACATTTGTGATTTTCCTTGCACCGTATACAAGTAGGAAAAGAGTTTCACCAGCCTATTTTACTTGTGAGGGGGTTGAATTCTTGCAATTGAAAGTTCTTACTACATTAACTAACTGCATTTCTTTCTGAAGAAGTTTGATGACTTTTAATTTTTCTTTCTGAAATATTTTAGACGTGGTATCATAACCACAGAAGGCATGAGTCAGTAAAATTGTATTTTTCTACTACCGTCTATATAAATGAACTTTGTAACCCTAGCAACACGCGCGATAACGAAAGTAAACATTCGAGTTACCTGGTTGCTAAGGCGTTGCTATCTACGAAAGTAAAACTTATGCGGCCAGGACAGAAAAGTAGAAAAACAAATTTTAAACGAAATTAATTCGTTCTATTTGAACAAATTCATACAACTAAACAATTTTCTATTAATAAAGAAAGTTCTTTCTAGGAAGTACGCCAACATTTTTGTCGGCACGTAGTACCTACCTACTCCATTTTAAAAACACTTCATAAGTTTGCATATACCTTGCTTTGGATTTCTTGGGGTAAAACAAGACACAAGCTCCCATTTATATCGTCACAAAACATATGTATTTGTTTATTTTAGTTTGAAACCACCAGAAATTAAAATGTGTAATATTTCGTTGCCATGCAAACAATTTTCACAGGCAGCCTCCTAAACTATAAAATTAAAAACGTCAATTAATTTCATGAAATAATTAGTTTTAAATTGGAAAATTCCATAATTTTTTTCGGTATAGTAGAAAAATTATAATACATTTCACGATGCGAAAACCCTTTTAAGTATTCGGTGTTTTTTGAAAGGTCTCGGCTTCGCCTCGACCATTCAAAAATCACCTCACACCTTAAAGTAACCTTTCGCATCTAGTAATGTAAATAACTATTTTTATACGTTCTTGTCATTTCTGGATTTCTGACGAAGAAAGAATTTTCCATATAATTTTTCCTGTTCCTAACCTTATTAAAAGTATATTTTTTCTTCTGGAGTTAAAGCGATTAATAGAACAAGGAGATCAACGTCCTCATCAACTACGTACAAATTTCAATTGCTATTTTAACAATAAGTGAATCCACATCATCTACAGCTTGTTTTACAAACAATCCTTTGTTTTAAAGAATTTTTGGCAACATTGAAATTAATCGGATTTCGTTTATATCATTTGACAAAAACTTTTCTTGAGGGAGGGCTACGATTACTGAATTTTGCCTAAATTTTGTTTTCACGTAGTTAACATACGTCGTACAAATGTGGATGCAATAAAAATCCACCTTCAAATTACATAAATAATAAGTATAGAGTTACAAAGATTTCGAAATTTTCTTGCTTATTTGATTAATTTCGGTACATTTTGCCTGTACTGTAACCGTGTGACATATCATTGGATCAGGCATTGAGAGAGGAGTTGAACATATGTTTTATTTTCCTTCAAATCACCGCTATCTTTGTAAATTGCGAAAAACGACAAAATTTTAAGTTATATATGGTTTTCGGTTATACATATTTCAACGAGACAAAAGGAAATACGCTGTTCGACGTGCTGCTCGTCTTGGAGATTGTTGGGCGTGACTTTTCTAACGCAGCGATAAATTCCCATGTAATAATTTTTTGTTTACTTTTGCTTAATCTACCTCATGTTAAAGTAATGGCACTCAAACCTCTAACACTCCGTAATACGTACAAATCAGGTATCGGCAACCTGCCAGAGCAACCCCGATCCTAAATCCACCCCTATGATTTGTCAAATTGCAAGTCATTAACAAAATTGAAAAAATTGCAACAACACGAAAACTTCAATTACTATTTCCAAACGAATTTCCGAGAGACTGTTTTGGTAAGAAATCCAAGGCAGAGGGTCGAAATTAGAACTACATCGTGAATTGC
Source organism: Rhagium mordax (assembly GCA_963680705.1). Taxonomy (NCBI): domain Eukaryota; kingdom Metazoa; phylum Arthropoda; class Insecta; order Coleoptera; family Cerambycidae; genus Rhagium; species Rhagium mordax. The sequence goes on along the minus strand of OY796660.1, from coordinate 57,582,411 downwards.
ACGGTCACGCTCTGATTTTAGGCTTAATAGGAGTGAACGAAAAAGTGTAATTTTGACGTCTATCGTTCTGAAACCACTGAAATCTCACGCGTTACGTCATTCTGCCATAAACTGATTTTCGACCCCCTATTAGGAAACTAAAAAAATTTGTTTAATCCTGCTCTTGAAACATTCAGTTTCTTACTTGGATACAATACTCGATACAATAATTAAATGTCAAAGTGAAGGAAAGGCAGTATCGAGAAACAGAAAATTGTTTCGGGGTCCTGATGTCGTCCCGAGTCCGAAACTGTACTCGGTTCCGTCCTAGGACCGATATTAAGAAATCATTAAATTTCGCTGGATCGACTATAAGGTGTAATCTATCGGACGCACTATGGATTTTTTTGGCGAATTTTGCGAAAACAGGAAAATTTTAAACCTTATTTCCAAACGAAAATAGGCCGCCGGGCCGCCGTTCTGGCAATAAATCCAAGCTCGAAAGTCCAATTTGAAAGTACATCGTGAATTGTGCGGTACAGCTGCGATTTTGAGGTCAGCAGATCCTAAATAAAAAGTGACATTTGTGACGTTAACTAAAAATTTTAAAGTTCTGGCAAGACCTGCACGCGCATGAAATTTGGAGGGTTCTGCGCGCGTATTCGGCCTTTTTAATTTCGCAAAATTTACAAAACTCTTCGACATGGGATATTGAAACGCTAATAGCTTTTTAAATATTCAAAGAATCGCAACGAGATATAGCCGTTGGGATTTTTTAGACAAGAAGACGCCTATAAAAAAATAATGACATAACTGCCGGTACCACGTGATTTAGACAACCAATCAAAAATTGGTCACTCTGTTGTCGCCACTTTTTCTATAAGTCATGCTTCATAATATGCAACATGAAACTGATTTTCAACCCCCTATACGAAAACAAAAACATTTCCAATGTTAATATGTGAAAGTACTAGTGATTGAGTTAATCTTAACTTGATATCAGTATTAAAAAGATCCTTATTTAAATATAAAAGTCGGAGTTTAGCAAAAGTATTTTTAATTAAATATGATACATGAGATGTAAATCTTAAATTTGAATGCCAAGGTTTTTACATGTATCACTAGGATTAATTACCTGGTTATTTACAGAAATTTTAAAACCAGGATTTCTCTGTATTTCATATTTATTTTTACCGAACACGAGTAGTTGTGTCTTTTTCTCATTCAGAATAAGCCCATGCGCTTTAGAAATTTCACTTATTGACGTGAGATCAGAGTTTATTTTATTAACTGCCAAATCCAAGTCACTATTATTAAATGTATGATAAATTTGGGTGTCATCTGCATATTGATGTAGCTGGCAATACTTTAAACAATGAACGAAATCAGCAGTATATAATGTGAATAGTAAGGGCCCTAAAATGCTACCCTGCGGTACACCTTGCTGAATGGATACACTTTCAGACGATCCATTTTCAAGAACAACTGCCTGCATTCTATATAATAATTTAAAAAAAATAAAACTGATGCATCTGTAACACCAAAATATTTAAGTTTTATGCACAACGTTCTGTGATCCAGGGTATCGAATGCCTTACTGTAGTCTAAAAGAACTAGGCTAGTGTTTTTACCTTCATCACAACCACTATATATATCATCAGTAACCTTTATTAACGCAGTTGTGGTACTGTGTCCACGTCGGAAACCTGATTGAATACTCGGTAAAATATTAAATTTATTTAAAAAGCTGTACAACTGGTTATGCACAATTCTTTCCAGAATTTTGGACAATGTGGGCAAAATACTTATTGGGCGAAATTGGGATATATCATTAGGATTGTTATTTTTCGGAAGTGGAATTATGTTAGCATGCTTCCAGGCGTTGGGAAATGTGTTATTTAATAAGCAGTAATTTACTATGAAGGTTAGATAAGGAGTTAAGTGTGGAGTTAGATAATATTTGCAACATCATCAAGTTAATTTCATCAGAGCCCTTAGCGTTCGATTTAATTGTACGTATGACATTATTGACGTCCTCCTCAGACACTGTAGAAAATGATAATTTTTCAGTGACGCGTGGATGCAATGTGTTCATATATTTATTCGATATAAAATCAAACTCTACAGCACTATTGAGGTTACGAACACTAGTTATAAAAAAATTATTAAATTCATCAGGGCCATAATCAGAGGTTACTTTTTCTTGAGATTCGTTAATATTTAAGTACTTGAGAGTTTTCCAGCTTTAATGCTACTATTAACCAAATTTCTAAATTATTTATACTCATTCCAATCTGTAATACTTTTACTTTTTTTATATTTTGCATGAGCCTTATCCCTAAGTTTCATCATAATTTTGATGGTCTCAGTTAGCCATGGTGCAGGCGCCTTTGTGATCCTAGCTGTTTTGTAGGGCGCATGGTTATTAAAAAGATTTAAAATATTATTATTTAAAAAATTTACCATGTCATCTACATTTGTGAGAGTATAAATATTAAGCCACGGAATAAGATAAAAGTCTACAAGAAAATTATTATAGTTAAGAGGAATATTGACGCTTGGACGGTATACACGAAATATAGTAAACTAGCGAAGCTCTAGCAGCTACATTTTTATAAATTTCTCTTCAATTTTTTTTCCAGGCAAAGTTAGGAACCTCTACTAGTAACTGACTGATTTTTTTTAAAATCCATTCAACCAACATTCTGTAAAAAAATCACAAACTTTTCATATTTGAGTGTTTCATATTTATTTTAATTTAATATACTTCCGCATAACATTTTAAAATACAAATCGGTCAAAACGATCTATGATCTTTTGTTAACGTGCTACTTTAAGCAGAATTAATTTTTTTTAATTTGTTTAGGAGATATAATGAAAACAAACTTATAAAATATATTCAGACAATATTTGCGGCTGTACCACCACTACTTTCGAGCTAGGCGGAACATATACGAGTTGGATCTTTGTCTAACTCGATAGCTTGTCTCACTCCTGTCCCGTGGCTCGCGCGATGTTTTATTTACTTCAAATTTCAAATATGTAGTTCTATCGGAAGGTGGTTTAAAATTTGTATACCGAGTGGATACTGAAGATACCTATATTAAAACATTAGAAAATAAAAATGGGCAGATGTAATGCTGCAAAAAAGAAGTTATATATGTATAATGTATACAGGGTGATTTATAACTCGAGGCGAAAAATTAAGGAACATAATATACATAGTCAAATTCTTGTTCAAAAATGTAAAATAAATTTTTCGCCGGAAGGGCTTTGTTTCGGAGTTATTAGATCTCAAAGTTTATGCACGTGACATGCATTTTCCCTAACGCGAAGCAAAAAATAATGGAATGTATACAAAAATAATATAATTTTTCTAATTTTGACATAAAATTACGCTTCTCAAAACTGACGGAAGTGTCAAAACGTTCTACTTTTGAGACCAGTTAAGAAAAATAAAGAACTCTCAAGAAGAAATAGAAACAACGTATATTCAAAACCGAATACAAGTTTATAGGAATTATTATTTTTTAATTTAAAATATTAACTATACAATTTGTGAAATTTGTTAAATTAACTTCTGAAGAAGTTTTATTTGTCGGATTTGCCATGATATTATGCGCTACATTATGCACTAAATTAATAACATTTGTCATTTGTCACTTTTGACAGTAATATTAAATTTAACAGAAACAAAGGTAACTATGATTACTTGAATACTTAATTTTTATGATTTTTTAACATTTTATTTAAAGAATTTTATTTTTAGATGTTTAAAATTAGAAAAAGTCTTGTATGTAACACGTTACATAAATAGCTATTATTTAGAAATATACTAGAAATAGGTAAACATATAACAACAGAAACAATGAAAATAAAATAGGTAACATTTCTGTTTTTGGAAATTTAAAAAAATAATAATAATTTAAAGCAAATGCCACTATTTTTGTCATGTCACTCATGGCCTGCTATTAATAAATTTCAACTTATTATATCATTTAAGTTATTAAATTTAAAAATTGATATCGCACGTGCGCAAACTTTGAGGTCCAATAACTCGGAAACAAAGCCCTTCCGGCAAAAAAATTATTTTACGTTTTTTAACAAGAATATGTCTCTGTGTACTGTATATGTTCCTTAATTTTTGCCTCGAGTTATGAATCACCCTGTATATACAGAGTAAATCAAACAAAATGGGTAATATTGTACCTGCATATTCTATAGCGGAAAATATAATTTTTTTGCTGAATAACTGGGGGTCAAATATTAATTCTCACTGAGATACAGGGTGTTAAAGTTATAAAAATAATTCAATAATGTGTTATATTTCAGTTATTCTTCTGTGCCAGTATGTTTCACTTATTTCCATAGCACACTTTGTTAAACATTTTTAGCACTTACTTACCCTTTAATTAATCGGGATGTTTCTTTAAAATTATGGGTGCGCAGGATTTTCTAAAATGTAAATCTCGATAGGGGTGCATTGTACGAAGACAAAACAAGTATCCCTTTTTTGTTTAAAATTAATGGTTAAATTAAAAAATTGCGATGAGGTTATAAATGAACGAAGTACAAAAACGTTATGACGGATTCTGTTAAAACAAGATAGCTTACGAAGGTAGCGCCCTTGTGATACAAAAAATGATTCTTATTCGAATTTCTCACGTCAAAAAACCTAATTGAACCGACTTCTATGTGTGAAAAAATAACTGAAATATAACATTACTGAATTATTTTTATAATTTTATCTCCCTGTATCTCAGTATTAATATTTGACCCCCAGTTACTAAGCAAAAGATTAATATTTTCCACTATAGAACCTGCAGGTAAAATATTACCCATTCCTTGTGAATCACCCTGTACATATTATATTATAGCTCTGTCACCGAGTCTGTCACTATTTATCTACGGTTATCTTGATCCAAATTTGGTACATGTGGGTATTGTGAGTTTCCTATGCCGCTAAAAAAGAGCATGTTGTTGATTGACTTTTTTTCATCGTTGATGTATTTTTCTAATGCAGCATTAAATTCTACGTAGAAAAGGTATACCTACCTGTTTTATATCCATAAAATATGCCGTTTTCGAGAAATAATGATTTCAATTTCCTGCCGCAAAATGTACCTATACAGGGTGTTTCTAAATTACTGTTTAGAAATTCTGACGCTAATTCCACATGTAAAGATAAGATAAAAAGTTCACAAAAACATATGTCGAAAAATTGTCTATATAAGAGAGCTACATCAGCCTTTTAAAGAAATATCCCTGAAACTGGTTTTTCGCTCTCATTAAAAGACTTTAACTCCCTCCCTCAGAAAGCATTTTTTGACATATTCTTATATTAACTTGTTTCTTATTTTTGCATGTAGACTTAGCTCCAGAATTTTTGGGCAGCAATTTAGAAACATCCTATATGGTACATTGTGCGTCAGAAAATTTAAATACATGTGTCCCGAAAATGATGCATTTTACGGATATAAAACAAGTATGCTTTCTTTCCGTAGAACCTAATGTTGCATTAGAAAAATGTATTACATTTTTAAAAAGTTTATCAGCAAGAAATAAATGCCCAAAGCAAAAGAAAACATTAAGTGTTCCCAGCTCCCTCTACATTAATCACCTTTACTAATGACACGTTCTTTTTTAGCGGTTCAAGAAACCCCCATGTATAAAATTTTGATCAATTGCACAAATAGTGACAGAGCTATAACAAAAAATTTAAATAAAATAATTGTTTTTGACTGGTCATAACTTTTTAGGGAAGCAAAATGGTACTAAGGTATGCTTGGCTAACTCGATTTAATTTTATTCAGGGAAAATACTGTTGCAGTTGGGCCCATTCTTTAATGGACACCCTGTATATATTTCTGAAATCAGTAACTTGGTATATTTGTGTGACCGTTTCACATTCAATTACTGTAAAATGATATATTTTCTGTTCTGAAGGGTGCCCATGTGAGTAGGTCAATTCTAGAACAAATAAAAAAAGTCGAAAAATGTACAGGGTGTCCCAAATTGCTTGATTTTGGCTGGTTTTCCTATTTCCAGACCAGATAGAGAGAAACTGACATATGAGTCTAGAGCTCGATTTTTGTGAAACGCCGATTGGTGAAAACCACATTTCGATATCTCTAACCGTTTCCGAGATATCGGCAAAAATTGACATTTTACAGATTCCATATTTATTTTTGGAAAGTTTATTTTTTTTTCCTATTTTCTAAAGTCGAAGCCAACTATGGTTTCCATTTGAAATAACAAAGTAAGCTTTGATATCAAACAATCGAAAAGAGATATATTTTTTTTGACAAATGCATCTTATTCTACGTCAAAAAGTGCCTATAGAAAGTTTTTACCATTTGAAAAAATATCTACAAATAAAAAAGTTAACAGTTTTTCGGAATCTGTAAAATGTCAATATTTGCCGATATCTTGGAAACGGTTAGAGATATCGAAATGTGGTTTTCACCAATCGGCGTTTCACAAAAATCGAGCTCTAGACTCATATGTCAGTTTTTCTCTACCTAGCCAAAAAAAGAGCGTCTGTGTAGCTTCAGTTACACGCGTAGGTTCATTAATTATTTGATACAATCCATATTTTCCTAGAAAGTTTTTAAGAAGGCGAGCGCCACAGCTATCTTGGATTAAATCGACATTTAGGTCTCCTCCAAAGAACACATGATCATGACTTGATAAAACATTAATCAACGTATTTTCTAATGTATTTAAAGAATCATTTAAATTAGCACTTGGTGGCCTGTACACCGCCCCAAAGCACAAATTTTTACACCCAATCTTAATCCGTACCCAGAGACCCTCAATTGCATTATTTCCAGCATATGTCTCCCAAATTTTATACTTAATCGAGTCCCTTATATAGAATGCAACACCGCCAGCCCTACCATTACGATCCGCCCTTACTAATTTATAACCATCAATTTTTAGACTATAATTAGGTATCCTCGAATGTAACCATGTTTCAGAAAGGCTAACTATATCATGAGATCCGGAACTGACCATACCAGAGAACAAATCGAAGCCTGTGCAGATAGAACATATATTGAAATGTGAACAGCTAATAAATTTATCCTTATTATCCATAAAAACTATTTGGGTAAATTTAACTTTACTGTTGGCAGGTCTCCATGTACCTATTTATAAGTTAATATATTACATAATATGTAACATTTATATTTATATATTATATAAAAATGATATGGTAATATAACGTAAGCGAATATTTACAGGGGTATACACAAAATAATTATAGTTATACAAACAAGAAGAAATATACCCCTATAATTAATGTTTAATAGTTAATAATATGGAAGCAGTTATATTAGAAAATTGAAAAAAAATAGCAGTTAAAAATAGATAATTATTGTAACAAATTAACAGAAATTTAATATTCAGCATATTTATTTCAGAACTAATAAGTAACGTAATATTAATTCAAAATTATAAAATTTAAAATAGGTGATAATCATAAATAAAAAATAATTGATTAAAATCGCTTTTACATTTGCGCACCAATTATTATTAAATTAATATTTTTAATTAAATAAATTTCAAAATATATCTACTTAATATAATAAATGATATAAAAAGTAAAGGAAAACATGTTTGATAAATTCTGTAGAATTTATCAATAAAAAAAACTTATATGATACTAAAAAGAACTCAATAATCAAACAAAAAATCACTGCACTTTTTCAAGAGTTTACAAATACTAGGAACATTAAAATTATAGTCGTACCTTGTTGATGAATTCATAGATCACTTTCACTTAAAATTATTTTCCTATTTCCGCTTTCATCTAAATAGATAAAAGATTTTACCGTTAAAGGACCAGGCCTTTCCTTTTCCATATTTATTTTTGTATATTTGTATATATTTTGTATATCAAGTGTAATATGTATATTGTACAATTAAATGCAATAGTTCAATAAAAATGTTATATATTATTATTTTGCATATTTTTATACTATCGTATTAAAATGTAAACTTTTTTGTCAAATGTTTTGTCTTATATAGGGTGCCTGGTAAGTCGATGAAATCCTTTTAGGAGGTAACAGAACATTTGAACCTATTTGGCCACACTTACCTCAGTGTCATGTCTGACGGTTACCGAGATAATCGAGCATCATAACTTTTTAAAAAAATAAAGAGAAGTTTGTAGTTATGCGCTAATAACATAACCTACAATGATGCTATCTTCCTTGACTAAATGTTTTCTGATACTCTGATGTATACTTATTCCGTACAATAGGTTAACAAATATCTAAAAGTGCCATAAACAACGATAGAGTCACGTTAAAATAATAAAAAAAAGGATTCATCTTGCATCATTAGGTTGCATAAAAAAAGATATGAAATAAAAACTATTTATTAATTTATATTATAAAATTAAATGAAATAGAAATATTAACGTAGGATCATGGTGTAAGACTAAGGTGATGAAACGCCTCAATTAGAATGTCTCCAAACTGTTAACGCAAGAGACGCGAAATCGTAAGACAAAGAGAGAGAGTGGGTGGCCGCGTGGGCCGCGCGGGCTGCGCCCCGCATCGTCCCTAGTTAATTTCCACTTCATTTTACCAGGTCGAAAAATATTCCATTCGATGCAGAAAAATATGTAGAACACGATTGTTGAAAAATTATGTGTCTAAATTGTCGGCTACTGTTCAAAAAAAAATAAAAACCATAAATGAAATTGGACGCCGGCACGTTTAACTCGAAACGCTGCTAAAACCGTTCGAGTTATGAAAAAAAATAAAATAAACAATTTTATAGAGAACTAAATTTCCTATAAAAAAGTCAGTGACGGCATATTATGTCTATCTTAAATATTTTAGGCGTGAGCACGGTGTAAGACAATTCTTACACCGTGGGCGTGAGGGTGGCTGAAAGTTGTGCGCTGGAAAATGATAAGTTTAATTTAACAAAAGATCAACGCGCGAATTTGAGGCGCCCTCACACCAAAACTATTAAAGATAGACTAATGCCACCACTGATTTTTTTATAGGAAATTTAGTTCTCTATAAAATTGTTTATGTTAATTTTTTTCATAACTAGAACGGTTTTAGCAGCGTTTCGAGTTAAACGTACCGGCGTCCAATTTCATTCATTGAGGCGTTTCACCACCTAATTGTCATACACCGTGCGTAGGATTAAGGCAAAATATCAATATTTGTTTTTTTTTTTTTTTTCAGGTTTAATATTTTCAAGTTGGTTATTTTTAATTCGTATTCCACAACCGATAATTCAATTTAACTCATTGCAAAATATAAAGACAAGTTTATTCTTTCATTCTTTCGAAATCTATCGTTAGTAACAAATTATGGTCACAACTTTCAATTAAAAACAGTAAGCGCAAAAAAACATATTTTGAATTGCATCCTCAACCTTGAAATTTTTTAAGAAATAATATAATAGTAGACTGTGACCGTAATAAAAATCTATAGATACTAACATTTTAAATGATGGGAAAAAGGTCTATTACTCACATTTTATTTTATTCTGCGACCAGTTTTACTGCACGAAGATGATTCACACCATCAGGTTACAAGAATAGGAAAATATATATAATACATCATTTCAAATTAATAAGTGATTAAGGTATTCTATAGACGTATAATGCTACTTCTCAACTTTTTGCTTCATATGTTTACGTTGTATCCTTGTATATGTACATATACAAGGGTTGTATCGATTCCTTACCTCTCCCAAGCCCAAGTACACTGTTGCGTGGGAAAAAAAAAATCCTTAGCATGCCAGCAAATTCTGAAATAACATTGCGAAATTAATAATTGTTTCATATTGGTTTTGTTTTATCATATATTTTGTATTACTTGAACCAACAACCCTGATATCTAATATTATTGTGTCTCCCTCCACTCATCAAAGGTCTCGATTATTATAAGTTTACTTATTCCTGTGTTATACCCTGTATTCTCTGTATGTTCCTAAAAGCTTAGTGAAAGAAGTTTTTCGTCAGAACATTTAGTACGGGACAATTTTTATTTTCTTACACTCAGTTCCAAAAAAGTAACACACTAGATTTTCACTAGATTTTTAGGGTAATTTTAAATCCTTCAGTTTTTAAACCGGTGGACCCATTCGAACATTTTTTTCTCAGTTTGTAGCAAAATTCATTACGGGTAAGCCTAATAGGAAGCAATGGTGACTTTTCTAAATTCCATGAAATGAATGGAGAATTTGAAACCTAAGTTTTTTCACAGGTTTCCAAGGCGGGTTCACGTTAAAATCTCCGAAAATACCAGAGATAAAACAGTGAATAACAAAAACAAAACGTTTATTGAGAAATGGTTCATGGAATTCAGAATGAATAATTTTTCCATGATTGTGAGAATAATCCACAGGGTATTGTTTACATGTTAATTGTGACATTTCATATTTTTTTCTTCCTTTTCTTTTTTGGGATTTATTACCACATTTCTTGAAATTCCTATCCAAAAAAAGTTGATTTAACTAATAAATTTTGAACTGGTTAATTTTAATATTTTTTAGATAAATCAAACTTTTTTTGATAGAAATTTAAAAAAATGTGGTAATAAATCCCAAAAAAAGAGAAAGAAGAGTTTGGAAAAAGTCGTCTTTCAACCCTGCTTATATAAAATCAATTTTGCTATAAACTGAGAAAAAAATGTTCAAATCGGTCCACCGGTTTAAAAGCTAAAAGGATTTAAAATTATCCAAAAAATCGAGTGCGTCACTTTTTTTGGAACTGAGTGTCTATGTAAAATTTAGTTTTAAGTTTTACATTTACAAATTTTCCTACACCTGTAAAAATTTTCTCATGAAATAATTAAATAACTTTATTATATTAATAGAATTAGATTTCATAATTTTAGCCATTTACTTTTGGGAATTGAAACATGTAGTTATCTTCGTAAAAAAATGGATATCATACAAAAATAATCGATGTGTTTTAATAAAATTCTAAAGAAATCAAATTTTTATCATTATTTAAGAGGGTCAAATATCAATAAAAAAGTCCTAAAGAACGTATGCAACAGAACTTTTGCCTTATTCGTGATTTTTGGTTATTATATGATAAGCGGACAATTTGTTGCATTTTCATGGATTTATTTATTTTTTAACCTATTTCATGTTTTTTTTTTAATTTTTTCAAATTTATTTTTTTAATATTATTGATTTTTAAGGACGAGATATACATGAAAATGAAATAGTGCTACCAAATATTGAATAATTAGAAATCGAAATATTAATTTTTTACTTTCTGATTATTCAAAGACCAAACGATATTTTCACGTCACACTATACAAGGTAATAATAATACAGATTCTCTACATTAATTTCTTTAAAGTATTGTGAAAAATTGTAGAAGTTTTAATCTAAAAGAATCGGAAGAAGAAACATGAAAATATTTATAAAACAAATTTCGCTATCATCATTAAGTATATAAAAGACTTGAAATTGAAACCCAAATAAAATCATAAAAAGCATATTCTTAGAAATTTTGTTGAAATCCGTCAATTATTGGTACCTTATTATAAGAAAAAAAAGAAGATATTTTTGATTCTTAAATATTCTTCAGTTATGAAATACGCTTATAATATTTGAACCTACACAGTTTCTTATGGAAATTACTAACGACAATAATCGTTTGCCTTCAATTATTCAGTCGACGAATGGAACCAGAAATATTTACTAAAATGTGTCAAAAGAGGTTTTTTAAATGAAAAAAACGGTTTCAAAAAAAGTAGAAAAATATAAAAATAAATATTAGGTGCATCCTAATGCTTCAGCTTCACAGAACATACATATTTTAAAAAGTAGCCTTCCTTCAAGTTATTTATCTCTAAAATTTACACAATTATGACTGAACTACAATAAAATAATTTCAATTCTGTAACAATAAGAATAGATCTTGGGGACATCGTTTTTTGATTGTTGACCATAATGAATGTATTTTGTGGTGAGTTAAAAAGTGTTTTTTCAATAATTTATTTTTAGACGTTTTGAATTTTGTAATTTTAACCCAATCATGTTTCTTCTACTACAAAACTGCATAAAATTTTCTTTATTAATAAATACCTAATCAGAAATCTTGCTTAAAAAAATCAGTCCATTTTTCCACGATCATAATTACTTACCAATATAATAAAATAAAATATAATAAAATTATAGAAGAAGTATTAATACACAGAGAATTCAGAAAAATCTCATCACAGTTAACCATGGACCCAAAATCGTATATCATTGATTATTACTTTCTACTTAATATAAATCAAAATACTACTAATTACTGTTATTAATTTTTATAAAATATCTACTTTTCATAAATATGAAAGCGAAAGGAGCGGCGAGACGGAGCAATTTTCTTAAATTTTAACATTGTTCAAACATGCAAGCTCTATTTCACAAATATAAAATATTTTGAGTCACACGTTTGTATAAAATAGAAAATAAGTGTTTTTGGAAACAGTTATTAGCATGTGGTGTGCCAATTTTTAAACTAACTCATAAGGAAGTGCACTTTACAGGCTTTTTCGTTACATAAGAAAGTAAAAATTATATAAGAAAAATATAGTAATAACTTTGTTTTGCAATTGTGTAATTTTAAATATCCAATACATTTATACAGTACAGTTGAACAGTCTCTATTTCAATTTGAATGTATGAACATTTTTAGGTAACTCTTCCAGTGGTATTTAGTTAACTAGTCTAGTGTAACAAATTGTAAAAATTTAAAGTACGTGATTTGCTTTCCTTTTTGGCAGTGCAATGCCACAAAAATAAATATGTGATATAATTAAATAAGAGGTAGGTAGAGAGTATTTGCAACTATCTTAAAACCACTTGAATTATACAAAAAATAGATATATTTTAGCTATAATAATTTTAACTTTCCCACAATTTCAGTTTTTGTTCCTTTAGTTTTTACCCACTGAAATACTTAAGAAAATAATTTTGTAAATAATTTGTAACGTTTTTACAAAAAATAGACATATTGAACTCAAATCCACATGATTATGAAACACAATTTATACAATGGCATTTTATATATACCAATATTTCAAAAAAATAGTTGACCAAAAACGTTTCACTACGTGGGTTCTTAATTGTATAATCGATTGACAAATTAACATAAATTTCAATTTATAATGCTTAACATTTTTATGATTTAGATGCAAGAATGCATGACTTGAATAATTCTGGTTAACAAAATAAAATCATACATTTTTATGGCGGGCGATTGAATGGTTTGGTGTTAATTTAATTAAGTAATAATTCTGTTATAAAGTTGCAGATGAAATAAGAAGAAGCAGGAGACCATGATACATACCAATACCGATCAAATTGATTGAATTACTACCAAGCGTATTTTATACCTCCATTCCAACAAACACATGTTTGTTGCTGGGGATTCAGCCAACAAATTTTAAACAGATGTTTTAGTATCATTTTAACCTTAATTTTTCTGGTCAATCAGACACTGAAATACATTAAGCTAGCCAAGCGATCTTTCCTCCGAGAGCAGGGGAAAAAGGCTACACATCGGCAAAGTATTTTAGTGGCATAATTCACACAAACTAGAAAGCTGGCAATAGCTTCCAACTCTAAGGATCGTTCGCAGTACTCTTCGATATCAAAGGAGCTTTCGATAAAGCCTTAAATTGATGCGATTTTAGAAGATTTCCAGTAAAACATAGGACCGATATGGGGCGTACATGGACAACGAACTAGTCTTAGTAACTTGTCGATTCCTAAATGTTGTCTGTAACTGAGCCTATAATATTAAGTTATGAAGGTCATGTGATAAAACTATATTCTGATGGTTGGATGTAAATCAATTCGCAGCTAACTGAAGAGTAGCCAAAATTCAATGACTTGCCTAACTGGGAGTAACCAGTGCAATGAAAAGACCAACTGCAACTAACTTAGAGTTATACTGGGTCTGCTAATGCTTTCCACATTGATTAAGAGAAATGCCAAGGCGACCTATTCAGAATATACTACTCAGAAAACTGGAAATATAAAGCCAGAGTAGAAGGTCAAGCTGTTATCGCTAGACAGGTGGAAAGTATGATACTCATTAGACCAAACATCAGCAAAATCTTGAAAGAACTTATGCCCTTGATTTTCAAAGTAAGGAAGGAGGACCTCCTTCTCCTCAATATGAGATGCAGAGAAACTAAGAAACCTAAGCATCGGCTGTTCGAAACTTTGCAATGAAACCAACTAAATCAAAGTGACCTAGTTATTGCTTCAGATGAGGGAAAAAGTGTAGGAGGAAAATCCTTACAGCTCTTTCTATTTGGTGAATGACTTTCGGGTTCTTTTTTGCGTTAATTATTTTGAGTGATTGACATTTCGACAATATAATGATATTCTTCTGAATCGAAGCGCTTAATAACAAGAAGCCTTAGAACTAACAATCCATGACCTACTTCCTAGGCTCCAGTCTCCCTCAACCTTGGTACTACTACTACTAGGGCCAGTTTAATTTAACCTTCATTAACAGTTTATTTGTTCTTATTCTGTACATGTTTTTATTATATTGGTTACTATAACTTTATGTTTAAAATAATCTACAATTTGGGTGGATCTTTTAAAATATCTCGACTATCTTAAAATATGAGCTATTTCAATCCTCAGACATATCTTGGGCTGACGCTTGTAAAAGCCATTCACTGTACCTATAATATAAGTACGGGAAGTTTTTCGGAGTAATGCATTATTTGACTTTTTTTTAATTATTGTATATACTAAACAAAAATAAAGTAAAATATGATTTATAGCTGGTTCCGCCTGGATGCAGACATTACATCTACTCCGTTAAACGGTATTACTCTAGTATGCGGATATTTGGCCTTGAATTAATTTGCAATTTCTCTAGATCTTATTTCCTGAGCCGTAACATTTTATTATAAATTTTTTTCTTCGTCTCGAGAAAGCGTAATGACTTGACAATAAAGCCGACAAATCAATATCAACAAAAATTGCAGTGATTTTGACAAATGCAATAATAATTAGGAAATAATTTATTTGTCTAACAAGAAATAAAACTGAACCGTTCTTTTTGTAAGTTTTTATCAGTTTGGTATTAAGTAATTGTCAGTTGCATGTTCTCCAACTACAAATATTTCAGAGAAATGATACATTCTTGTACTTGTCACATGAGCAAATTCTTATTTAAGAAAATATTTTTTGATTTCTTATAGTTTCAATAGCCTTCATTAATAATTGCTTAACTATCGAGACAAAATACCTATAAATAAGTCATTAAGGTGGTTTATAACAGTAGTTAGATTGATTAGCTTGTCTTTTCGACTATAAATTTCATTGCAGTCTTCAAAGTTACAAAGCTAGCAGAAATCAATAGATTACGCCTTTAAAGCAAATAGAATACACCTTTGAAGCAAGATACAAATGATGTTATGCAAAATTTCGGTATGGCTAAAGTAATTTTAGCTGAAAGGAAGAGAAAATCTTGATCTGATTGTACGGCCACTTATTATTATCAGGTCTGCCATCTTGACCTAGTAGCCTGGGTATAGAACTTGGCGCTCGTACCTACGGAAGATTTCGGAATTGATTGACGGTCAAAAAATCTGGTTATAATCGCGATCACTTGTAATTCTAAGAGTCGCTTCTCCTATGTTTTTGTATCAAAAAATCAGTCTACAGATACTCATTGCAGAGGTATTATAAAGCTTACTGTACTCAAATATTCTAAGAAGTGTTCCAATCTTCGTAGTATTTATAAAAAAAATAAAAAACGGATCAAATAAATAAAATTATGCATTAATATATTTTCCATTTTGACCCGAATTAATTGTGACTATTCTTTGATAGAATTTGTATTCTTACTGCACTTTTTCTTACTTTTTGGGCTTTCCGTATCATGCGAAATGTGATATTTCTAAAATATCTTATCCTACGTACTTTTTACATGGAAGATATAACCTATCCTAACCTAATCTAATCACTTAACTATAACTAACCGTGTATAATAAGCGGATAGATAATGGCCTACTGAAACATCTCTGTGCCCGATAGTTTGAACAATGCCAATATTGATCATAATTATTTTGAAATAGGTACTTAAAACATAATTATTATGAAAAAAATTATTATTAAAAACGTTTCAAGAGAAGACATCTAGGATTACTAATATTGTACTAATTCCTTGTTTTGAAGATCTTTTTACAATGAATCCAGGGAATAAAACATATTTAAAACAGTATGAAGGTAATCAATATTAGGAAAACTAACGTTATTGGTAAGAGAAGAAACAGGTCGAGAACAATTAACATTGGAATGATGAAAGTTAGTGTCAGCTGAGCCTTATTTTTCAGTTTAAATAATGAGAAGGAATTAAGAAAGTACAGCAACATTTTACAAAAATGTGAACCTGAAGAAAATGATAATGTCTGAATTGATATTAACACTGAATTAGTTTTAATAAAATGAAAATTCCATCAACTAAATTTACTTTATTAGGAGACGATTTGATCTATTTCACTTAAAAGAATCTGGTGCAAAATAAAAATTTAATTTCTTATAAGTAGTCTCTAAATGCGCAATGATGATGACAATTCTCATACAAAATAAGTAGTCTTTTATTGAGTTTGTTGTTTTTGTTTTAACTTTTATGTAAGTATTTTTTGTTATCTACTGTTGCTGAAGTGACACTTAATGTCCCTATTAATAATTTAATATTAATGGTATTCATATAAATAGTGAAATCAACTATTATTTCCTGTTAGATTATTTTTGAAAAACTATCAAGAGTATCATAATATAGAATTTGCAGCAATTACCAAAATATTTTTATTCCCTTAGAGACATGTTGTTCCTCATTGGATAAAAATAAATTATAGAACAGATGTTATCCAGTTTATAATAAGGAGAATTCAACATCGCGGTAACAGGCAAAAAATGGAGAAATTTTCAACTCCAATTCCGGGTATTGCAAAACTACTTACATTGTAAATTTTGCGGTAACATCGTGAAAGGGACCAAGACAATTGTAATTTCTTAAAAACATACGAACCTAACAAATAGTGGTTACGCCTACTCGTGCGGTAGTGGTTGATCAAATTTAAATATAAATTATATGCGTAATTATTTACCACGACTTTCGTACAGCTTCCTCATTTTAGGATCCTAAATTAACATGGACGTCCTCTACAGAATTTTCAATGAGATGCAACAACATTATTTGTAAACGAATCAGAACGTTTTTCCACGACGGATACAAAAACAAATATCACTTTGTAGAATAAAAAAATGAATTATCTGAAAAAGATAAATGTACTTAATGTAACATTTAAACCAATATAGACTTTGGCCTACCTATTCATATATGAATGCAATAATTTCATTAAAACTAAATAAAAAATGCTACGTCTCCTGCCCCCTTTAGTGATGCCCTTGATTTTTTAAAAGAAACATTAAGAAACTAGTGCTTTATAAAAACTTATATACTTGAGGGGACAAATAATATTTTTTTTCAAAATGTACTGCTTTATATAACACTCTATATAAGAAAAACTTTATAGACTACTGCAGTGGCGTAAATAGGGGTGTGCAGAGTGTTCAGAGCACACGCGAAGCCGAAAAATCGACCTTTAATATTGTTTTATTTGCCTATAATCCATTTCATTTAGTAATATTGTGGCAAATATACCCTGCACACAGGCCCAACCTTCGCAAGTTACGCCTCTGGGCAACTCAACTTTTACTTAACTCGTTTCATATAAAACAATATTTGTGTCAAATTAAATAAGTATAGACACACCATATTATTGTTAGATTTAAAATGGATTTTCTGCATTTGAAAGTAGTTAATATCCACTGATTTTTTTTTTTTTTTGAAAAGCAGTCTCTACCTTATAATATCGAAAATGTCCAAAAATCTAAGAGAAAATTTTCAAGTAGCAACTGTAAGTATACAAAAAACTACTTTTAAATATTTGGGTATTTGGGTCTTTTATGTTCTGCATCATAAAGTATCTAATTCAGTGTATGATTGCCAGCTTAACACAAACAGAAGAACATAATATAACAGTAGAAAACATGATGTAGCACTTACGAAAAAATAAATTAAATTATTATGTTTAGTATTATTACATGCAAAAAGAAGTCTGTTACAGACTAGAACGTTAATTTCATGTTCAAGGTACCGTAAAACTGCTCCATTTAGATAAAATGACTTATATTATTGCAAAAAATTATTGTGTTATATTAAAATTAACAAGACATAAGAGGTGTGTTTTTACATCATTCGTTAAATGTAGTTTCGTAAAACTTTTTTTTTATCACTTATTTAACGTCGGCTTATTTCCGCTACCAGGGCCAATCATCGACGCCAGAAGACGAGCAACCCCCAACCTGCAAATGTTGCAGAACATTTTATCTTACTAAGAGTAGTACTCCAGTAAAATTAGCATTCAATTCGGAACAAATTTGTAGCAAGCTAGTTTTAGGGGGAATATGTAGGGGAAGATTTCTTATTTAACAGGAAAAGAATCCCAAAAAATCCAGTTGGCGGAACCAATCAAAAATTAGGCCTCCATCTTGAAATTAGGCACTTTTTAGCTTTTAACTTGAATAATTAATCTCACATTGATTTTATCAAAAAAATGAATCATACAAAAATTTTAGAACATTAAACAGGCTACAAAACAATCTGAAGTTTTTTTAAATCGGTTAATAAATAACTGAGATAATGGCGACTAAAATTTGGGTACTATGCATTAAATTAGATAATTTAAACTCCAGCACTAGAAAACAATGTTTCTTTATTATAATTAGCATACTAATTTTTATTATTTTAATTTATACTTCAGTCCATATTAGGTGAAACAGTGGTCAAAAATATTTTATTTTTACATGCAATTTCAGGCTGAGACACAACGTCAGCGTTCTATAAGAAGGGAAAAAAACAGCACTAACTAGGTATATTAAAAAATGATAAGGAAATTTCAAATTTCTAAGATTTTAAAAATTCCCATACTAATATATCACATCTTGTAGGGTTGGGTGAGAAATTTATTTTATATTGGTATGGAGGTCGTAAAAGTAAAGATTTGAACTCATTTAGATACATTAAATATATACCCAACTTGTTGCCCGCCAAAATCTATTTAATAATTTCGAATTGGAAGTTTTACCTCCGACTACTGACGCAGCCAAACTTCATATAAAACGAGTGTATTTTCCAGTTCAAGAATGGCTAGGAAATAACGTCAATCCTGAAAATTGGGGTTGGATTAAAATAAAATTTGTCTATAACCAAAAAAAATGTCACAAAACTTAAAAGTGTGCCCCTGAATTTATATTAAATATTTTGTTTTGCAACTGCAAAACAAACTGTTCACAATTATGCAGCTGCAATAAATACAATTTAAGATGCACAACAAGTTGCATTCATTGCATTGGGCAATATTGCACGAATGCAACACCTGTGTCTTTGTTAAAAGACGAAGCAGAGATTGACATTTAATGTATTAATTTCTTTAATATTTTGTTTCTGTTTTAAATACAAATGTGTTTTTATTTTATGTGGCCTTTTATTATATACAGATTGCGAAAGTTCCCATCTTGACATAGCCAACCTCAAAATATATACGACGTGAAGTGCCGCTGCCTAGAAACAAGTGTTTTACTGCTCGTACATGTCCGTCCTTGGTCGCCGTATGCTAGCGTCTCGAACTGTTTACACATTAGAGCTGCGATACTAAACAAAACTAAGCGGCAAATTTAGGTCCTATGTCAAGATGAGGACTTTCGCATTCTGTATATATATATACAGGGTGAGTCAGGTTGATTGGTAAGAAATTAATGTATGAATAGAGCATGAAAAACAGTACTGACGTTTTGCTATATAACCCTTAATTTTTTTATAAAAGGTGTTAAAGTTGTAAATGTTTCGTTGAATTTTTTTAATATATTTTGGTTAAATACAGTCACATCAATGAAATTAGTTTGGTTTATATAGGGCGCTATCAACTGGCGATATCAGTTTTTCAAAATTAATCCAGTGGCGTGCGTTAACACATTTTTTTCTGATAAGAATGCCGATAACTGTGCGCCGCTGCATTTTTTCATACAAATTCTTAGTTGAAAAACTAATGTAATAATAATAAAATACTCTAAGGAAACAAAATCTTTAATAACAAAAATTTAAAGACAACAGCGACTTAATTACTACTGTTTACAATGAATTTTCAAAATGAAGTACATTAACCTCATAATATACATTTTTTCAGGAAAACAATAAATAAATATGTTCAGAAAAAACAATAAATAAATAATATTTTCAGGAAAAAACAATAAATAAGTAAAATAAAACGCCAGTAATGCGCAATGCAGGATAATTTTATTTATCTTTCAGTAGATGCTGAGGTAGTCGGAACTGATAAAATTCTAGCTGCTATATTTGTTAGCTAATTGCTTTGACCAATTATCCCCTTCCACCATACTTCAGGCCTAATATTTTCATTTTGCGCAGAAGCCCAAATTAAAATATTTTGTCCAAATACTTTCATGAGCTATGGGCAATTTCTACCAATAACTGCTTGCTCGTTATCAATTGAAACGGTAAAATTGACAATGTGTTCTATGGCATCAAGTTGTTCTTCGGGACTTAAATAGCAGCTTTTAGCCTTTGAATCTAACATGATTAATTTAAAGAAAGAAAAGCTTATGCTCTTAAATCCATTCATAAATCAGCTTTTATGAATGGATTTAAGAGCATAAGCTTTTCTTTCTTTAAATTTATCATTTAACGTGTTTCCTTCATTTTTCTCCAATCGTAAGAATATTAATTTCTTTTTCAATGCTTTCCTGAATTTACAAGATAATTTTATTGTGCCCTCCATTCCCTTCTAATTTTATAATCCAGTTGATCACTGGCTTTCTAAGGTTTTTTTACCTTCTCTATGCGTACCCAGAAACCTTCATCGTCCAATAGCGTTTGTTTTTTCTCCAGTCCTAATATACATATTTCCTTCTTTTTCATGATTAAAAGGCATACTTTAGTCTCTTGGCATACCGGGTGGCCACGAGTCAATGTACGCCCCCAATTTTTTGGTTGTTTTTGAATTTAAAAATTTCGTTTTTGGTATACGTGAATAAGACAAAAGTGGGCTATTTTTAGACTAACGAAAATATCACTTCCGGTTGAACCGAAAGTGACATCAACTTTTTTTTCTTAAATGGAATGACCATGTTTTTTTTGTGGTGTTTTATAAAACTTGAAATTCTAACTCCAACAGTTTTTTCCAATGTCAAAAATTCCAAAAAATAAGTGAGATACGAACGATTTTTTATTTTTTACAAAATGGCCGCGTCAGATGAATTCGATGTAAGAAAATTACTAAGTAGGCTATGAAAATTATTAACAAGGTAGTAAACTTACCTGTAAAGAATAAAATAGTTATTTAAATTACTGATAGATGCGACTATTTTTAGGTTTTTCTCAAAAAATGGAATTTCATTTTCATTTTCATTTCCGTAGGGGTCCTATGGAAAATTTTAAATGGGACCGTACTATTTTTTTTTATTATTCGGACATAATGATTCATAAGCCTTAATTTTTTTGCCAATAATCATTTCTTAACGAGATCCTTTGTAGTACAAACTTCCTGGAAATCCCAAAAGTCAAAATTACAAAAAGATAATGGCCGAAATGACCGAAAACTTTGGAAAATTGGATTATATGCTGAATTTGAAATTGCATCTACTGAATTTACATCAGGACTACTGCGCAGAAGAATGGAAACTATAATGAGAAGCAAAGAAAATGATTTCATCAACATATCAGACAAATTGAACGCCGATATCAAGGGAAGAATGTGAAAACAAAATTTTGTTTTCACATTATTCGACAATAATAACGTTCTAAAATGTTTTCAATGATTTTCTCTGAATGCAACATAATTCATATTTGCATGTTCAGAAGTGGAACATCAATAAATATATCGGGTGGTCCAAAAAAAACCGGAATTTTCATTTTACCTTATAACTTTTTTATTTTTTTAGCGATTTTCAACTTTTTGGATTCGTTCGACAGCTAAAGCTTTCAGCTAAGCGATTCTCTGTCAGAAGCTGATATTATGATCATAAATTTCAAGGCAGACGTATTTAAACTTGAGCAATCTTTAATAACTGCTGGAATTTTGTTGAAACGCCGAATTTACAAACGGTTTGTTTCATCATCATGACTGGTCTTGTGGCAATATTTTGATGGGTAGTTTTAAAAAATCGGTCAAAGAACTACGGAGCTGTACCAAAAAATGTAGAGGCGTGTTATCAACGTCTCGGCCGCAATGGTAAAAACAGACATTTTTATTTTCCTTTATAACTTTTTTGATTCCTTACCGATTTTAATTTTTTTTGGATCATTTAAAACACAAAGCCTTCCACTACAATATTGAATGTCAGAAATTGACATGAATCATAAATCCAATATGGCGGAAGTGGTCAAATTTACCTAATATTTAAAAGCCGCTGGGATTTTTTTTAAATAGCGAATTAAATGGCGTTTCTTTTTATCTGCAAGCCTTATCTTCTAAAAACATTTTCACGTATAGATCACGAAAATCGGTTAAGAACTTACAAAGATGTAGTTGTTAACGTAATCATGTGCCCCATAACAACAGTAATAAATTAATTCTTAACAGAGTTACCTATACACTTATCGTCATGGTTACAAAACAAATGAACATTGATACTTCACTGTCACTTTGGCTGTTTTTTTAAAAAGTGTTTTGTGGTACCTAGTTTAGACGTTTAGACTGACACCAGCACTAGAAAAGCGTCGATTACTTCGATGTCGAAACCTACTGAATTATTTCAGAACTTCAGATTAGAAGAATTTGGTTTACCGATGAAAAAATTTTTATTTCTTGACGAAAATCCATTATAGTACAGAAAAATTTTTTAATTGAAGAGAGAAGAAAAAAACAAACAAAGTTTTCCAATTATAATCCTTTTTTATTTCTGTACACAATCAAAATTTTTATCCCAACTAGTTTCGGCTACAAGCCATCATCAGGGGAATATTAATAATACGAACATTTTCAATATAAAAAGGTTAAATGATTGTCAAAATCTAGGTCATAATAGTATTTCATTACTGTTAAACATTAACGTTGAACAATTATATGTAAAAAACGACGACACATTCTTTCTAGTTGACAAACGAACAGTAAAAAAAAAAAAATTAAATAAAAAAAAAATTTATTATTATTTTTTTTTTATTATTTTAGAAAGAATGTGTCGTCGTTTTTTACATATAATTGTTCAACGTTAATGTTTAACAGTAATGAAATACTATTATGACCTAGATTTTGACAATCATTTAACCTTTTTATATTGAAAATGTTCGTATTATTAATACTCCCCTGATGATGGCTTGTAGCCGAAACTAGTTGGGATAAAAATTTTGATTGTGTACAGAAATAAAAAAGGATTATAATTGGAAAACTTTGTTTGGTTTTTTCTTCTCTCTTCAATTAAAAAATTTTTAGTTTAACTCCACCTAAAAATAGTCAAAATGATAGATTATGCGTCTTGGAAAACGAAAGAAGAAGTGAAATTCCATTAGATCGCTTACTTAAGGAAAGGGACAAATTCAGCAGTTATGTTATGGTATCTGTTGGAATTTGTAAAGGTTTTAAAATTAGCTTAATTTTCATTGAACAGGTAATTAATTCTCAACGGTATTGTGAAGTTGTTCTGAGTCAAATGTTGCCTCAAATTAGGGATGTTATGCCCGATTTCATATTCATGCAGGTTGGTCGGTGTTGGTAACTGCAATGAAATTGTCTAATAGCATATTTTGAATTTTAGGATGGAGCTAGATGTCACACAAGCAACTATACACTTGGATTTCTAAGAGAACATGCAGCAAATTTTATTGAACCAGAACACTGGCCTCCTAATAGTCCAGATCTTAATCCCTGTGATTATTACTTATGGGATGATTTACAAGGAAGGTTGCATAAGAACGGTCGTCATTTCAATAATTTAGGCGAATTGCGACAAAGAATTTTAGACTGTTGGGAGAAAACTGACCAGCAGACAATTAATAAAGCAATAGACGCTTGGCGCAGGCGGGTTCAGCTCGTTGTGAACGCTAATGGAGGTCATATTCCATTGTTTAAGCATTAATTTTGACAATAGTTGTTATTTAGTTCTGATTTGTAATCTCGTTTGTAATTAAAATACGTTTCTGATTCAGTACGTTATTTAATTAAATTTTCTTTATCATTCACATCTTTGTAAGTTCTTAACCGATTTTCGTGATCTATGCGTGAAAATGTATCTAGAAGATAAGGCTTCCAGATAAAAAGAAAAGCCATTTAATTCGCCATTTAAAAAAAAATCCCAACGGCTTTTAAATATTAGGTAAATTTGACCACTTCCGCCATATTGGATTTATGATTCATGTCAATTTCTGACATTCAATATTGTAGTGGAAGGCTTTGGGTTTTAAATGATCCAAAAAAAATTAAAATCGATAAGGAATCAAAAAAGTTATAAGGGAAAATAAAAATGTTTGTTTTTACAATTGCTGCCGAGACGTTTATAACACGCCTCTACATTTTTTGGTACAGCTCCGTAGTTCGTTGACCGATTTTTTAAAACTACCCATCAAAATATTGCCACAAGACCAATCATGATGATGAAATAAACCGTTTGTAAATTCGGCATTTCAACAAAATTCCAGCAGTTATTAAAAATTGCTCAAGTTTAAATACGTCTGCCTTGACATTTATGATCATAATATCAGCTTCTGACAGAGAATCGTTTAGCTGAAAGCTTTAGCTGTCGAGTGAATCCAAAAAGTTGAAAATCGCTGAAAAAATAAAAAAGTTATAAGGTAAAATGAAAATTCCGGTTTTTTTTGGACCACCCGATATTAGATATTTTTGTTATTATTGGGCCAGTATAAAACTTAAATAAGTTTATTTATAAGCAATGAGTCTCAAAAAGAGAGTAGATTGCAAAGGAACGCGAAGATATAGGAGGCATATTAATTATAGGAATGAAAAAATTTGTTTGTTATGGCTACAAAATATTTTATTAATGTCAATAAATACAATTATAAGTACAAGTTTCAAGATATAGGTAGATTCTTTGAATTTAACGTGGTATCGTCTCCCTGATGAGCCAAAATAAAGGCGAAAGAACATGCACATCTTCTTGGGGACATAGTTTTTTAATTGGTGACCATAATGAATGAATTTTGTGGCGAGTTAAAAAAAGAATTCAATAATTTATATTTAGGCTTGACTTGAGTTTTGCAATTTTTAATTAGAGATGAAACATCAATAGAAGTATATCAAATTGGATATATTTATTATTATTATGCTTGTATAAAGCCTATATAAAGTCATTTATAAACAATCGATCCTCTTTTTCCATCCACTTCACAAATATTCAGCGTGAAAGATTACCCGAGGTCTCTTCTTTACTTTTTGCTATTTTTTAGATAAACCATTTCCAAACAAATAATCTATCGATTTTTCAAATGTATTTTATTTTTATTTCCTTTAAGAGTTACGTTTTTTAGGCATAACCTTTATAATCAGTTCTGCTTTAATATAATCAAATCCTCTATTAAAATATAAACACCCTATATTAAATGGATCTATATATTTAATCTCGTTTTAATAAATTCTTCTTTAGTTGAAATACTATTTACTTTTGAAATATGGGCGTATTTCAAATTTACTTTTACTATTGATCCGTAACAATAGTTTAACCATCGTTACAGGATGGGTGGAGTAAATCGATTTTAATTAATAAATCTCAAGATTACAAAACGAAGGTTGTATTTTTAAATGCTTTTAATTGTCCGTTCAACATAATACTGTAAAATAAAAATACTTTCTTAAATTATTATTGTTGTTACACTTTAAATGCCGTATTTAGAGTTATAGTGCATGAAAACATTTTTTACGCCTCAATGAATATTATCATTTTACTGCACAGTCATTCTCAACCGCAACATGTCCCGTCACATGGAGGAAGTGACAACTTTATAATTTAAAGATCAAACTCTCTAGTTCTAGATTTATTGTGATTCTTTAGTTAGACCACCACTTCTGTCTGACGAAATTGATAAATTACAGATTTGGTCAAAGTTAACTGTATCTTAAGCTGCCTGAACTTTGACTTTTATTTGTTGTAACCTTCCTTCGTTATGACGGAAGTTCGGAGAAGGTTACTGTGACGCCTGAGGGGCGGCGGTGCTTTTTAGGACGGTGTCTCGGGCGCCACTTTCTGTTTAGAGTGCAGAAAGACCACTTTACTCTATTAGCAGGATAATAGAGGCTTCAGATAGCTACAGTGAAGACACGGTTAAGCCAGGGGTCTAATTAACCTATAAAGAAAACTCAGAATTTCGGATTAAAAACAGAACAAGTTTTATTCAGGAATTAATACAATAAATTGAATATAATTACGGTAAAAATAAAGTACAAATATAAGCACAAGTATTTACAGCTAAACTTAAAGCAGGCAGGCTAGGCAAAACTAAAAGCGGCAAACTATGGTTAAAAGCGGAAAAAGCAAGCAAATAATACGGTGGAAGCGAGAAAGCAAATCTACGGTAAAGCGGTTAAACGGAAAGCGTGCGGCAGGTAAAAAGCTCTGTCTACAAAAGTTACTAGCAAAAGCTCGGATGGCAATCTATATATGTCTTACTCTCTCTAGCAGCGGAGCTTCCTCTTGGTTCGGTGCGGACTTCTTCTCGGACTGGAGGTCTGGACTGGATGGAGCGTGAGCTCAACTGCACGTTAAACGACGGGTGTGTTAGTTTTATCGCCTGTTTATGACGCGTATCCCTACCTATCTTGCGCTCTGGAGTGCGTTCATAAAGGCTTACAGAGTACACTTTTCTTACCGCGGTAACGTTAAAGTCGTTCAAAATTGAATCACGGTTTCCCAAGATAATTCATGAAAGTGTTCAAAAACGGTTCCAGAGTAATCCTTTTGTTACCACGCTTTAGACTGCGGGAACAGTTGCCGAGTATGCGCAATGAGTAGTATTACGCTTCTATAATAGTGAAATGTGAATTGTGTTGTCAAATATTGAAAGTCATCGACGTTATAGTGAAAATACTAATTTCCTATTGCAGTGAGATGGAAAATTACACGTTTCTTATTACCAACGGCGGTCCTGTGATAAACGACGATAAAGTAAATGTCAAATGTCAAGTAATGTTACGATAGGCGTTCACAAATGTTGAGTACAAAGTAGTCCAAGGGTAGTACTTTTCTGATTCCATTACAGAGTAATGCATTACCATGACCAAGTGAATATGAACGCACCCCTGAACGGAAAGCTGACTTCAAACGTCCTATACATAGGTTGGCGCGGTGCAAGATCACACTGCAGGCTCACGTTGCATTCGGTGCGGTTTCTTACATAAGGAGTGAGCGAATGAACATTAAGATTATTGCATTCGCCGCGGCATAATTTAAAAATGTATAAACGGAAAAGACGCGGTTCAGAGGGCTTAATTTGAAGTAAATTAATATTTGTTACATTTTACCTGCCTGCTTTATACATTTCTAATTAAGACTAACAATATTTCCCTGCTAAAATTCACTTCGTTACATTGTTTAGTTATTATTTTATTTAAGGATATATTTATTATGTACCTACTAATTACCAAAAATATTAACATTGTTATGGTCCTTTTCTCATTAATTGATTTAAAACTCGATTTAAAATTTTGTGTATTAATTGAAATGACGTATCCTAGTATCAGGTATTGGAAGCTGAATCGAGTAATAAAATAATTATCAATGCTTAACTGGAGTTGTGTCGATGCGTTTCGGAACATGTGGTGTCCAGAAAAATAAAAAAGATGCGTAGGCTACGTTCCATAATTGAACGTAAGTACCGTCAGTGCCACTACAAAAAGAATGATCAATATTTATGCAGCAGATTGCAGCATGAGAACAGAAAGTAATTACTCATTAAAAATAGTAAATTTTTTTTAAATAAGCAGACTCTCCGTGATAAAAATCGCCATATTTATGCAGAAATGGAAACGAATTTTAAAACAAAATATTTGTATCAATTTCTGTTATTACCTTTACACATATCTCGTCGGTCTGCAGTATACCTAACTAGTTTCTAACCATAGATTACCCAATAATCATTATCGGACTTAAGAATCCTATTATTATAAGTTACGTTATTATTATTTATTTATTGGACGATTATGATTTGGCTGACTGTAAACCAAATACCTCATTGGGTAAGTGTGATGTTCCTAATAATTTATTACTTTAAGTTTTTTAAACATTTTATTTTTAAATAATTTATTTATTCTTCATTTTTATCTATATTTTAAATCAATGTTTTTTAATAAAAAAAGTTATAGTGTACTTCATATTTCTAAAGCAGGGAAAAAATGCCGCATTTACAAAGCAGAAAGGCGGCCTCTTTAACGTTCAAAGAAGCCGCCGCACGTGCTCCTTTGTCGGGAATTTTTTATCTGCCGTAGAAAAGTGAACTCTAGTATACTGTGTGTTTAAATGTTAAGTTTTACATCTTTATTTATTTTAATTTATATATCTGTGATTTAATTTGTTAGTGCAGTGCGAATTTACTAATATATTACAGCGAAAGATAGCTATGGTATCTAGGGAAAAATAATAAATAAAAAAACAATATATGTCAAGATAGAGAACTGGCATGTACAAAAAATAATTCTTGTAATCATATGAATAAAACCATAATCATATCCCGTGTATAATTGCCCAAACTGTTGGGTACAACAAGATAATTCAAAACAAAATTGAAGCAATGGCCCAAAACCTTTGTTTACGTATAAACATACGTGAACAATGTTTTTGGGTTATTGCTTTAACTTTGTGTGCAAGAAAAAATGAAATAGTATGCACAATAACAATCATCCACACGCCAAGTTAAAGTTTACTCGACTATATACACTGCATTAATATATTTGTGGATACGAAACTCCTTTGCTAAAAATTCTTGACTTCTTTTATTTAAATCTCATATAATAAATAGAATTCAGTACGTCGCTCGCAATGGATTCAAGTGTATCAAATTTGTTGCTTCTAATGAAGTTCCTCAGGGATTCGTTTTAGGACTTTTGTTCTTTAGCGTATTTATTAATGATATAATAGATTAAATTGTTTCTCCTTGCCTGATGTATGCTGATGATCTAAAAATTTACACACGTATAAATGATGTCGATGACTGTCTTCAACTTCAAGAATGTCTTATAGTAAATAATTGATGCATAGTAAATACATTACTTACTAAATGCCACTAAATGTAATGTATTATCCTATTCTTTGGAAGCATCATTTATTATTTTTTACTACAGTTTGAATGTCACACTTTAGAGACCTCTAACTTTTTATGACCTTGGCGTAATGTTTGACAATAAATTAACCTTTATTAAGCACATAGACAACATTGTTTCTGATGCATTTAAAACCGTCAAATACCTGGTGTCCTGGTACACATTCCAAAGTAACTCTATTCTTTTTTGCCAAGGCCATCAGGTTTCTAAAGCACTCTTGTACTACTTTAGAGTGTATTTCTCCATTGCCCAAGGTTCACAATGCTGCCTGACTGTCACTATTGATGTAAATACGTTTCATATTTTAAATTTTCATATTCCTCCACGACATTATCTGCGAGTAGGTTGTGATTGATATCACTTCTGTCTGGAATACGGTTGTGAAGCAGCCGAGGTTAACACTTACTCCATCCCTGTGCTTTCTTCATAAATGTCCACACCAGTTTTGGATCCATCTGTATACCAAATGGACCCCTCTCGGTTTCGTAAAGCTTTCTTTCCTTTATTCTCCCTTCCTCTCCGGTATTATTATCCTAAAAGATTTCTGGAAGTCGAAAGTACTCTTTAGTTTATCAGACTGCATATTCAATGCATAGCTTTCATCTCGTTTGTTCAATTTCTCGGTACGATACCCTGTTCTCACCGTGTCTACCGTAATCGTTTATTTTTGTTCTAGAAGCTGTCATTTTGGTCCCCGACTCCACCACTAGGTGTAGTAAGGGAAAATCCAACAGCACCAGTCGGCGTACTGGTCATTGCCTCTGTTATTCCTAGACATGCCAATTTGTTTAGTTTGTTTATCGACGCTCCACTTCTGGCTTTATGCCATCAGTTCTGAGATGAATATGTTACTGTGGGTATCACTATTTTGTACATAACTCTTAGATTTTTACGTTTTGCCGATCATACTCCTACAGGCCTATGTTGATTTAATCATATTGTTTTCTACGTGTGGGCCGAGTCAATTTGATGTCAAGAGTTGACCGACAGATCCTCTTTCACACACCATTCTTCTACGGTTTTAAGGGCGTATTGTATCACGTTGAATATCATGCCACTATATTTCCCAGTCACTATAATAATAATAATAATAATAATAATAATAATAATAATAATAATAATGGGGTGCGAAATGCGGACCGGCAACCTCCTCGCGGTGCACCCTGGACAGGGAGGGGCAACCCTCTCTGACAAATGTCGGACGTGGGATTTCAGGGCTAACCACCCTGTAATCCCAAAACCTCTGGTTCTAGATCAAGACAGAGGACAGGCCCCTCACAATCGACCCCATTCGGATGGGGGTCAAAGACAGGTGGGAGGGGCCTTACCGGACGGTCTTCTCAATGACGACCCTGCAATTGTACAAGGACGCTTTAGGTGGACGAAGGAACTACGGGATGACCTGCTCAACTGCCATGAGGGCAGCGAACCTGCGCGCAGGGGGTACATGGCGCGATTACACCGGTTGTGGTGCGATATGCACCCGGAGTATCGCGCCTTCTCTCAGCAACATCTGAGAGACCAAGTATCCTTCCTGCGCCGAACAGGTTACGTAAGGGCACCTCGTCAGCGTGAGGAAATGCCTGCCGCATTTCCACCGCGGCAAATACCAGCTGACGAGGAACATCCTCCTGAGTACACCGACGCCGCTTTAAGGACGAGGGTTAACCTTAACACCAGGGTTAACCCAAAGCTACAAGACCTGGCACGAATGGATTCGTTGATTAGTGAGGAGCTTCCAGAAGATGCCAACATCTGGCAGATCAACAGCGCGGTGTATGCTGCCGCCAAGCAACTCGTCCCACAACAGCGCCTGGCAAGCGCAGTTGATAGGGTCGAGAAAGATAAGCGGCGCGTACAGAAGATCGAAGCGAAAATTCGATCAGCAAGGCAACACGCTTCTCGAATACAGAGTGTGGTGGATTATATAGTCGCAGGTAGATCATTTACACCGAAGGTCCGGCGAGTGGCAGCCGGACTGAGACGCCAACACCACACTCTAAATCGCACAGTGTTGCAGACCATCAAGCAGCACTGTCTAGATAGGATTCGAGCGCTTATGGCTATTAAGAAAACTTTGGTCAGGCGAATGCGGAGTTTGGAACAAAACAAATTGTTTCAAACAAACCCGTCTCGCCTGTTCCAAGAGCCACAGCGTGTTGTCGAAAATCCGCCAACTGTTGATAATGTCGAAGCCTTCTGGAAAGGAATCTACGAAGTCGCGAGTCCATTCGATAATGACACTCCAGCTATAGCACACTTCGAGGCTCTCTGTGGTAGGGTCTTAGAAGAGCCAGACGAAGTGTGCCCGGCAATCAGTACGGAAGAGGTTCAACAAGCACTTGTTGGAACCAAGAACTTCGCTGCCCCGGGTCCGGATGGTATAAACAACTGGTGGTGGAAGAAGTTTCCTTCCACTCACCGCCATCTGGCCCGAGTTTTCAACTCATGGTTGAACGAGGGGCAGCAAATTCCGGAATGGTTTGTCGAGGGGCGAACTGTGCTAATCCCCAAAAAGGGGGATCTGTCTGACCCAAAAAATTATAGGCCGATTACCTGCCTCAACTCCTGCTACAAGTTATTTACTCGTATCTTGTATACCAGGATGTTGAGGTCTGTTGATCCGGTCTACCAACAGATAAACGAACAGCGTGGTGCCAAGAAGGGCCTGGCAGGTTGCAAGGAAAACCTGCTGATAGACCGCTGTATTACACAGGATTCTGTGCAGTACAAGCGGAATCTGTCAATGGCCAGGATTGATTATCGCAAGGCATTTGATACAACATCCCACGAGCTTTTGTTACACTTGCTCGGATGTCTTGCAGTACCAGCACCACTAGTGAGATGCATCGAACAACTGTTGCCGCTTTGGAGAACTCGCTTCACCATAACATCCGGTGCCCAGCGAGTTTCGACAGAGTTGGTGACATTTAAGAGAGGAGTGTTTCAGGGTGACTCTTTGAGTCCGCTCCTCTTCTGCATCTCACTGCTGCCGCTATCTGTTGGACTCCGCCAAACCCGCGGGTATCATTGTGGGCCACCCAGCAACCGGAGGCATAAGGTCACCCATCTATTTTATATGGATGACCTTAAACTCTATACCTCCGGAGAGCGAGAACTTCAAAACGCTCTCAGGGTGGTCGAGGAATACACGCGGGCAATTGGAATGGAGTTTGGGTTGGACAAATGCGCAGTCGTCCACCTCAAGAGAGGACGATGCGGGGAATTCCATGAAGATGCGCAGCTCGCAGACGGAAGCATCCTACGACATTTGGATGCCGGAGAGACCTACACATACCTGGGTGTGGAACAACGCCACATCCAGGATGTGAACCAAATAAAGGATTCTCTCCGTGGCAAGTACAGACACCGACTCCGAAAGATCTGGTCATCAGAACTTTCGGGGAAGAACAAGGTGTCTGCCACTAATATGCTTGCCGTTCCGATTCTGCTCTACTCCTTTGGCGTAGTCAAATGGGGAGTAGATGAGCTGCGTCAATTGGACAGGAATACCCGCAAGATGATGAATATTCATAGGAGTATTCATCCTAGATCGTCCGTTCCTCGTGTGTACCTCCCACGTCAACGGGGGGGCCGAGGACTCTTGAGTCTGGAGTGCATGCATGGCAGAGTGGCACTGAGTATGGCATGTAATGTCATCAGGAGCTCGGACCCACTCCTACAGTTAGTGAGAGATCATGAAGCTGTGGGAGTTGGCGCTTTATTGTTTAGGGCAGCACAGAGGGCCGCAGATGAACTCGGTCTCGTGTTCGACTACAGGCGAGAAGGCCGGCGAGGTGACTCAGTCACTGAGCTTCCGCCTAATCGTCTGACAGCCTACATCAAAGCTGCCGAACAGAGAAATCTGTTTAGGCAGCACGTCGATAAACCCCTGCACGGTGTTTTCTATAACAACATAGAAGCACTGGGTTTATCGACAGAGCTGACCTTCGCATTTTTAAGGTCAGCGGGGCTGAAGTCGGAGACCGAGGGATACATTGTGGCCTGCCAAGATGGTGTTATTAACACATTGGTCTATCGCAGTCGCGTGATGGGTGTAGAGGTACCTGATATCAACTGCAGGACCTGCCGTAAGGCGCCGGAGTCGCTAATGCATTTATTATCTGCATGCCCGATTTATGCGACTTCGGTGTACATCCAACGACATAACGCGGCTTTACGAGTGCTATACTACCATCTACGGCACTCGTACCAGATAGACCAAACACCAGTGCTGCCTTACGTCCCCGGAGATATCGAGTCCGTTGTCGAGAACGAGAAATGCCGGATTTACTGGAACTACTCGTTCCCGACCGTCAGGCGAATTCACGCCAATAAGCCTGACATAGTCCTCCTCGACCATCAGACCAAGGTGATGTATGTCATCGAGTTCTCAGCACCTGCTGAGACAAACATCGCCTTGAAGGAGGAGGAGAAACGGACTAAATACAGAGATCTCCGGTACGAGCTCCAAGTGCTATACCCAGGCTACTCTGTCAAAATGGTCGTCCTGATAATCGGTGTACTCGGAGGTATGAAGCCCACGCTGCTGTCCGCATTGAAGACCATGCCTGCCTGCCAAACATCGGCAGAATGGTTAGCTGGTCAAATGCAGAAAGCGGTCATCCTGGGATCCCTTCGTCTACTTAGGGCACACGAATCTGGAATCTACAGTGACTAACCCTGCGGGATGTGGGGAGTTGCTGTAGATTATTCGCTGGCGCTCTCTCTGTGTGGTGTCGGAGGCCACAGGGAGACTGTCCAGCATTTGCTTCGGGAAACCGAAAAAAAAAAAAAAAAAAAAAAAAAAAAAAAAAAAATAATAATAATAATAATGTAATAATAATCCTCTACTAGGCACCACAGGAGCGGAGATAATATTCCACCTTGTTGTTACTTTTCCTAGAGAGGAACTCACTTTCCTCTGTGGCGGAGTGAAGAGTTGACCCATCTTCGCCTCTCTCTTCCACTGCCCTTATGGTTGAGTCAAAGGAAGTGTTATCAAAGGCGCCCTCTATATCCAAAAAGTTACCCAATGCTATCTCTTGGCTGTTGATTGCCTTTTCTGCTCAGCGTATTGGTTCGTGAATTGTCAGTTCGCAGGATTTTCCTGATTGATAAGCAAACTGGTTTCGATGTAAAGGTTAACCCTTTAAATGTTCGTCCCTAATATAACTATCTATCAGATTCTCTAGGGTCTTCAGTTGAAGGCTGATAAATCGGATGGATTTTGTCCGGGCGTATGTTTCTTGCCCTGGTTTTGGTATAAATACCACGTTTACCTGGTTCCAGCAACTTGGCACATAACATTGGTCGTCAAGAAAAATGTTTTCTACTTCTCTGTTCAATTCATAACAAGTTGTTAAATGCAGTTGTGTAAATCAATTAGCAACCAAGAGATCCGCATTACACATGATCAATAATTTATATAAATTTTTTGATTATCAATATTATCTAACTAATGTAGTGCTAATAAATTGGACAAAGAAATATATATATTTTTAAATAATTGTTACCCACTGCGTTTGTTAGATACTATTACTACTGTGACTTTATCAGATCGAAGTTAAGGTAAAGTTAGGTTAGGAAGGAAGTATGTGTCCTATAAAAATTACCCTCGAGCGAGCTCATCATTGTTTAATTGCTTAATGAAGAATGAACAGGCTCAATAAACATACGTTATGTACATCAGGGCAGACGGTAGTTGCGCCCGTCTTTTTACTAACTTATAATATTAAAATATATATTTATATACTATTAATATAAAAATATGCCTTCATGTTTCCTTCCTTTTAGTAAATCATATATTATGTTGTAAGGAAACATCTAAACTTAACTTGTGTTTTCCACGTAAACAAATCAATTAAAATTATGTTCATATTAGTTTATACTATTATTATAGTTAATATATGCGAAATAGTCCACACCCTAAGGAAATTTATATCATTTTCTGATGCAAATTATGTTCGAAATTTCAGGTATTAATACTAATAAATGAAAAAATGGTGCATAACAAAATATTAACTAATGATGAAATTTGTACATATATTACCATAATGTTTTTACTAATTAAACAATTCTGTACCTGTTAATAAACCATATGTAATAATTTTTTTAAACGACAATACCATAGTGGAGAAAATGAAGGTCGATTATTAACTATATATACTAGGGTGTATGCTTTTCTCTATACTGTTCATTTAAACTCAACAAGATCACCATGAATGCATTGGTAAGATTTTTTATTTATATCTGTAGGTGAACTAGATTTTCCATAAAATAGTTGAATATGTCATATATTTATTTATTTCCAAGATATACGAAATGCATATTGATATATAACATTAATATTAGTAGAAATTAGGATAAAACAATTATCTAAATCCGGTTTATTGATTTGAAATAACCATATGTATTTTTTCATTGTTAGAAAGTCGACTTAAGTGTATTTTTTAAATATGAAGTTCCTGATACTCAATTATTTTCATATTAATTTCTTAGTCCATCAACTACAATAATTCTGAAAAAAGCTTGTGTTTATTTAATTATCGCCTATATTTATGAAAATAATGGGCGCAGAAACTTTAGCTGGACAAAATAGAAAAAGAAATTATAGAAATATATGCAATTGTATTGCCCAAAATTCCAATTTACACCATACGACATTTCAAATTATTGATTAACCTTTGGTAATATACGATAACAGCTTTATTTTTAACTCACTTTACCCAACAACAGTTAAATTGCTTCTTTCTTTGTGCTTAACTTAGCATATTAATGAAATATCGCTCTTTGGGCTTGATTTTGACGTGTTAAGTTTATGTGATTCTGAATTACATATCACGTAAAAAAATGCAGAGATATGAGATGTGTATAATTATGTTAGATTTCTACAAAATATTTCTATTTTTCCCCTAACGTAGTTTAAATACCTTTTAGACTACTTTGAAAAGTAGCCCCTAGGATGAAATAAAAGCTAAGGTTTACCTTAATGGAAGATTTCACGTGTTCGTTTATTTTTTAATTTTTGAACAAATATTGCACAATTTCAATTTGCACCATACGCATACCTACGTTTAGTAATATTTATCATATATAATTAATTTCTCAATTTTTTTATTTTATCCAGATTGTCGCCTTCTTCGCCACTTTGGCCTTAGCTTCAGCAGCTCCTTCAGGCTGGGGACTAGGTTGGGGGGGTCCTCTTGCTGGAGGCGCACTTCTTGGTGCTGGACCTATTGGACTTGCTGCTCCCGGTCTCGCTCTTGGTGGAGTAGGAGTAGTTACCCGAGGAGGTGGTGCTATTGGAATTGGACCCGCTGGTGTCGCTGTTAGTGGACCCCCAACTGTCCCAGTCGTGGTTGCTGGACCATCCGGTGTCGTCAGAGCTAATGGACTTTGGGGACCAACTCTCGCTGGTGTTGCAGGACACGGATGGTAGACCTAAATTAATTTTAGAAAGAAAAATATAATAAATATTCTCATAATACGTTAGATTACGGATGCCGTTGTTCTATATCTAACCTATTAGTACCATATTTAACTGCACTAAATAAATTTGGTTTAAACCGATTACTGCCTCGTTACCTGACTTTTGAGTTTGTTATGTATTTGTATATACAAGTTATATATAATAA
Source organism: Rhagium mordax (assembly GCA_963680705.1). Taxonomy (NCBI): domain Eukaryota; kingdom Metazoa; phylum Arthropoda; class Insecta; order Coleoptera; family Cerambycidae; genus Rhagium; species Rhagium mordax. The sequence continues at coordinate 57,545,438 of OY796660.1, read as the reverse complement.
AAAGTAAAATAATTAGATTTAGTCCTTTTATTTCCTTTGGTTGCACTTACTATGAAATTAAGAAAGAGATTGTTATATTTTCAAAATACCTTTAATTTTAACACCCATCATATCCTCGACTTTTATCAACTAACTGTATGTCAATACATATTTTCGATATTTATTGAAAAATTGTCACAACTTTTACGAAAAAATTTATATAATATAGACTAACATAATTATCTTAAATATAAGAGAAAATATATAGAACCGCTAGGGAGAGATGTGCCAGTTAATTATTATGACCAATGATCAAGAATTAAGTGCACATGGAAGGTCGAGTTCAAACTCGCTTCCCCATCGCAACAGTGTGAGAAAGATTACTTCCTCTCTACACGTCTGTTTTCTCTAAATGTGCACAACATTAGTTTAGGGATTATTAATATATTATTAGAGTATTAAAGCTGCGACTCTGATTGAAATACCAATTATTTTCAAAGTTTCAGTTGCGCCAATTATCAATTTTCTGGAAATTTTTTATGCTCAAAATGTAATTCTTTGAACAAGAAACAATTTTACTGGAATGGGTCAAATTATTAAGTGGGTGCATTTATACGATTTTACTGGAACTTTAAGACCATTATTACCTGGTAATGGTGACTAATTTCTGTAAATCATGGTACTATTGAAAGAAAAGAGATTCTGAAATATGAAGTAAAGGAATAGAGAAAGTAGTCGAAAATATTAAAAGTATAAGTTTATCAAATTTTTGAGGAGGTATGGCACCCGCCAAAGGATTTTGAGGAGGGACCTGCTATGAGGACATAATCAGCAAAAGCCTTGTACTACAATACCTCTACATCCCCTTAGTGGGTTTCTGGGTAGCAATTTAGGACGAATTTACTCTAATTTCGCCTTTTTTCCAAAAGATGCTTTTCTGGTACATGTCTACTTACTTACAGCGTTAGCGACGACGACTCTTCACACAATAAAACATTCATGTACTTTTCTTCCATTGTGAATTTTAGGATAGATCCAAACTTGACAATGTTTGATCACCTTGGGTAAAATATTTAGCTATTTCATCAGCCGGTACTTAAGAAGATAAAATAGGCACATTAAAACTGTTTACTGGATCCTCAAATGATTTTATACGTCTATCACTTGATCATAAATGTGATATAATAGGTTTTTGATCGACTTTTCACATAAAGTTTAAAAATTTAAACTTAACAATATAACAATGACGTCATAGCTGTGTCGAACATGGTTAAAAAAAATTACAAATACGGCAGAGAGGTGACAATTTTTATATATAAATTGACCTGGTTTTGTGTTTTTTTGAAAATCAAACAGGAGAAAAAATATGAATTGCATTCCTTACTTCTGAGTCAACCAAAAAGTCGGAATTGTTATTTTCGTCTATAACTTGTTTTATTCTTTATCGATTTCAATATTTTTTGAAAGCCCAAGTTTTCGACTAAAATATCGTATGTCTATGAAATTAACAGAGTGTATAAACTCAAAATAGCTAATGTGCCCACATGTATCTAATATTTAAATGCCGCTAGTATATTTTCAAAATGGTAAATTAAATGGCCGTTTTTTAATTTTGAGCCTCTTCCAAAAATTTGTGGACATATAAATCACGAAAATCGGGTAAAAACGTATGACAACGTAATCATGTGTTCCAACAACAATTTCAAGTTAATTTTGGTTATATGACTTTCGCAGAGGCCGCAGAGCTGATGAGTTTTCCGGTTCTCTCCAGCATTGAAAGTTTTGATTTCTTGACATTTCGATCATTTTATTGTGATTCTCATCTCTTTTAGGTTGGTGCAAAGTGTCACAAAACAACTATAGACTTGGATAATTAGTACATCCAAATCTTGTAATTTGCCATTAAAAGTTGGTAACCCAGACCAAACCTACTTATCCCCCCCCCCCCCCCCCGTTTTCGAGGGTGTGTCTTTCTTGTGGCAAACGGCAACCGGCAACCGGCTAAACACAATTTCTCTTTAAGTTAACTTCCCCTTTATATAAAAATTTCAGTTTCTTTGGACTATCAGAAACATTTAAAAATTTAAGAGGGTTGCATATAATAAACATTCTTTTTAAGCGAAATAATATAAAGAAATATATTATAGTATAAAATTTAAAATAACAAAAGGGATTAATCAAAGTTTAAAATTTTTTTGTTTAGCATAAAAAAAAGACAATTACTCAATATACAATTGCAAATTTTAAAATGTTATCTAATTAGATAATAATGTTGCAACCAATTTCGTTTTTTTTTTAATATAATAATAATAATAATAAATACACCACATGTAATTACGACCCCCTTTATTGAGCAATAATTACAAAATTCAAAAATAAACTTAAAAAAAGAGGTTTCTTCAAATTACACACACCAACAACAGTACAAAATATGAAGGAAAGAATAATAACTGCTTTTAGATCTATCACACCGGCATTTTTAGGAACAATGGGAACCTCATTTCAAAAGAATATAGAGATGTGTGTCAATGAAAATGGGCAATATGTGGAACATTTATTATAATTTTTATTTGTTATTTGAAGAAATCTCTTTTTTAAGTTTATTTTTGAATTTTGTAATTATTGCTCAATAAAACGAAATTGGTTGCAATTAGCCATAGAGAAGTACTTACAAAAAATGTTCGTTTTTCATTTCTACATCACATCGTTGAAAAATATACAGGGTGTTCCATTTGAAGAAATTGAGAAAATTCAATTTAAAAAGTTCTTAATTAAAAAATAAATTTTGGCCACCCTGTACAGTTTTAGGGAATGAAAATGATTCAAAAACATAAATTAGATGTCTCGTAACTGGTATTCACGTAAGTTTTTCCTAAAACCCATAATTGGGAACTGTGGTGATTTTTTTAATATCCATCTGCATATTGCATTATTTGAACAAAAAAATTCATTACATCCAAGTGGTTGGGAGATATTCAATGCTAATATAGGAATGAATAGAGCCTAGAAAGAGGCTTCAAAAAATGTACTGATATACATAGCATTCCGTTAAAAAAAAGGCACTTGGTCCTGTAATTTCGTCTTGGCTCGCCCTGTATGTTTGAAAATAATTTCCAGTTATAGACTTTTTCATCTACTTTACTTGCAATTTTTTTAAAAATTTCTAGCTATCGTAGAACTCGATATATCGAGGTCCGACGCACTATTGCCCCACCCGGTATATACATATAAAAGAAAAGAAAAAGAAAATAAAAGTCTTGTAACAGTAAATTTATTTGAATAGAAATTTCAGAAACATATTTATCAGTCAATATTATTATTATTTTTATGTAAAATGAATATTCTAATGTAATAAAACATACAGTTACAATCATTTAAAAATCGTGGGATTCTGACTTTTTTATAATATGTGATTGACTTGACACCATGATCTTACACCATATACCAGGTCAGGTGTAAGAACATGGCGTGACTAGAAGTTAAGTTTTATATAATTCACCACATTTGGTAATTAATAACGAGTGTATAAATATTCACAAATCGATTAGTAAAAAATCGAATCCACAAGTAAATTCGATTTGATTATTTAGATATCAATCAATTTATGTTACTGGTGCTCATATGAGAATATTTTATACACATAATAGTTATATGGCCAAAAAAAAAAAATTTGTGTTAAAACAATGCCTGTTTCTTTTACGATTTATGATATATGTATAGCGACTTTGCAAAATATTTTAATCACACACACAATTTATAGATTGATAACATAAATCAATTAAATATTTATCAGAATATATAATACACTGGTTATTTTTGTGATGTAAAAGTTTTCGAATGCATGAGTAATTAATATAAATTTAATATTATGCTGTTGAATATATATTATGGTTAAAAGTACATTACGCTGAAATTATTGTTTTACTTTTATTTTAAATATTAACATAAATATAAATAATCACAAATGAAACCAAAGAAAATATACACTGTGAAACCAGTCTCCAGATTATTTCCAGCCATGTCCACTACCAATAATGGCAGCTCCAGGTCCGTGTACAGTTACACCACCGTGGCCAACAGTAATGGTACCACCTCCAGCGGTAATAGTTCCAGCCCGTGCAAGACCAATACCACCAAGCCCCAGTCCAGTAGCTCCGATTCCAATAGCAGGCCCAGATACCAAAGCAGCGCCAGGAGAAATAATAGTAGCGCCCAGAGAAATGGGAGCTGCTACAATAGGGGCAGCTGCTATGACTCTTGTGGATGATGCTGCTAAATTAGCTGCTGCTATATTTGCCGCAGCGATATTAGCTGTCGCTGCTTGATTAGCTACAGATGCTCTTGCTACTGCATTTGCTTGAGCTGCAGCATTTGCTTGAGCCGCGGCATTTGCTTGAGCTGCTGCATTTGCTTGACCTGCAGCATTGGCTTGAGCTATAGCAGTTGCTTGGGCTGCTGCATTAGCCTGAGCTGTAGCGGATGCTTGAGCTGCTGCCGCTTGTTGAGCTGCGGCGTTTGCTTGAGCTGCGGCCGCTTGTTGAGCTGCAGCATTGGCCTGAGCTTCAGCTGTGGCTTGAGCTAATGCAGTTTGACGACTGCCTTCCGCTACCTGCGCCACCGCTATTTGACGGCTAGTTTCTGCTACATATGCTGCTTCTGCTGCACGAGTAGCTGCTGCTGCTTCGGAAGCAGCTGCTATCTGTGAAGCTGCTGATATTTGAGCCACTGCTGAGGCTTGAGCTGAAGCTGCTGATTGAGCTGCAGATGTTGCGTGGATAGCTGCTGATGCTTGAGAGGCTGCTGATGCTTGCGCAGACGCTGATGCTTGTGCTGCGGCTATTGACGATCCAGCGAGAAGTGACTGACCAGCGACTAACGCGGGACCTGCTGCAAGTACCGCAGGGGCGGTGGCTAATGCTGGAGCAGCTATTAATCCAGGAACAGTCAATAATGACGATCCGCCAATAATGGTGTCAATCGATCCGATGGGTCCAATCGCTCCCGCACCTGTTACAATACCAGCAGGTCCTGCCGCACCAGCACCCGTGACTATACCAGATGGACCAATGGCACTTGTAGCTGTGACAATTCCAGATGGACCAATGGGCCCAGCCAGTGTGTTATAAAGAATGCCATGTCCAGAAGCAGAGGTGCTGGATAGAGTTGCCAAAATGGCAAGAATGGTTGGAATCTGCAAGAATATCATAATTTAAAAGCAAAAATGGCAAACTTTTCATTTAAGTTATGTATTATGTGTACCAATTACTTTAGTTATTTGAATTCCATCATCTTCGAACTCAATTTGTTAATCTATTTAGATCGTGCATTTCTAATACGAAGGAAATATGTAAATGATAGAAACAATTTAATCATTTGGCCCCGAAAGTGATGGAAATCATTCACCAACCAACATTAACCTTTAATTAAAATTTATTTTTGTAAATAGATTTCTTAACGTCCCAATTTCTTGTATTTTTTCTTGCATTGGAGTATTCAAGAGCTATCTGAAGAAGTTTGTCAATTTTATTATTGTTTTCTAAGAAAATATAATCCTTGTAATATACTACAATTCGGAAAATTAAATATGTTTAATACATGTTATTGTTTACAAATATTTTATAAGAAATTTAGAAATTCTACGCGAAGTAAGGTATCAGATCTTATTGAGGCAATAAATATTTAAGAGGCAGGTGTGACAGGATTATTTTTTAAACATTTTTTCACATATTTTAGTTTAGTTTTAGTTTAATTGATACAATAGAGATAGTTTCATTAAGCTTTTGAAGAACCGATTGATCTTCAGGGATCTTCAAATATAAATATGCTTTTGAGTTCATAAAATGGTTTTTAATTTATTCCCAAATCCAAACATTGAGAATATTTAAACTATCTGAAAATAATGACTAAGAAGAATTGATAGTTTTTTTATCCATTATATAAAAACAAATAAAGACAAGATATTGGGTTCCTCCGTTGTTACAGATGAAAAAATCCTTCTCAAGAAGCTACATACTGCCCGCATTAGAAATGAATATTGAACAACAGAACTTAATATGTGTAAATTTTATACGATTAATTATAAATATCGCCAAAAAAATTATGATAATACCTAGAGATAAAGCAGAAACATGTATTAAATAACATTTGAAATACTAAGAAATGTCTAAAGGTGTGAGGTCTGAGTTCTTGATATCTTGTCGGCCAGCTAATAGAACACCGCGACCAATTCATCGTCCTGGAAAACTTCTATTTACTACTGCTAGTAATGTTACCTGACCAGATTCGCATAATGTGGAGAAGCTCCATCCTAATGATAATGCAAATCTCGTCCTATGTTTAATGCCGGCAAGGTCTCCAGACCTCACACCTTTAGACTTCTGTTTGCGGGAATTGTTGATGAGTGAAGTATATATATCAAAAGTGGACACTCGCGGTGTATTAATTTTTCGTATTATGAATGATACAGCTCACATAAGGGAACAACATGGTGAACTTGGGTGAACAACACGCTCTCTTCGTAAACAAGCCAGAAAATGTCTGTAAGTCCATGGAGAGATATTTGAAAATCTATTGTAGATTGAACCTTAATAATTTAACTTTTATAATTTATTGTTATTAAACATTTTAGGCGCTGGAACTTGGAAACAAATAAAAAACGGATTACAACTTTTCGAGTTTTTAGTAATACATTTATTTGTACTATACATTTCCGGAGTTTGGCACTTTCCTTTCGACTTACCATTTATTGGCCTGTATACAACGCTAAATTGTTCAATAGTCAAATTTAAAAATAAAGAAAATTTAACTATACAGTGTGTACTGTTACAGTGTGACTCAAATTCAATGCTCAGCTCACCATTTAGATATTGGAAACGGTAAGAGATAGAGAGTTGGTTAAATCGGGGCGAAGTTGCACAATTTTATATCCAATAATATGCCCTGATGAAATCAAGAATATCTTGTTCGGCTTTTGAGATATTTGCAAAAAAACAAAATTTTGAGTTTTCATTTTTGTTTTTCCTAGCTTTGTTTGAAGAGATATCAACAACATAGAGTCGCAATATTATGAATAGAGCGTTTCTTTCTTTCCTTTTCTTTTTTGGGATTTATTACCACATTCCTCGAGATTCCTATCCAAAAAATTCGATTTATCTAAAAAATATTCAAATTAACCAGTTTAAAACTGAGAAATAACCTCTACGCCTTTGACGTAATGTCAGAGGATCAATATTTTTGTATTAATTTAATTCCTATTAGTTGTCAAAAACACCCTCTAACTGATCCTCTGACATTACGTCAAAGGCGTAGAGGTTATTTCTCAGTTTTAAACTGGTTAATTTAAATATTTTTTAGATAAATCGAATTTTTTGGATAGGAATCTCGAGGAATGTGGTAATAAATCCCAAAAAAGAAAAGGAAAGAAATAATTTATGAAATGCCACAAATAACATAACACCCTCAGCTGTGTTTTTTCAAATACGGACCTGATATTGTTTTTCCTTAATTCATTAGTGTTTCTCATCCTGATTCCAACGACATATGACACTCGTTGATTTGAGCAATATTTTCAGTTTCAAAAATTAAAACTAGTCTTTAAGTGATTAAATCCATTCATTACAGACAGCCCTGTTTTTTACTTCATTTAAGTTTTAGAACTGAAAATATTGTTCAAATCAACGAGTGGCATATATCGTTGAAGTTGGGATGAAAAATACTACTGGATATAGGAAAAATAATGTCAGGTCCGTATTTGAAAAAACAAAGTCTGGCGAAACGTTCTATTCAACATATTTTAACTCTATGTTGTAGAACTGGAAAAATTGCAATGAATATTAATGAATAAGTTCTATCTCTCCAAACAAACCTAAAAAAACAAAAATGAAAACTCAAAATTTTGTTTTTTTTTCAAATATTTCAAAAATAAAACAAGATATTCTTGATCTCATCACGGCATATTAATGGATATAAAATTGCGTAACTTCGCCACCATTTAACTAACTCTCTATCTCTTACCTTTTCCGAGATTCCAATGGTGAGCATCGAATTTGACTCTCCTGTACAGTGTGTTTATTTTAAGTGTGAACGGTTTTAAATGGTTATTACGAGGTTATTATTAAAGATAGAATGATGGGACAAACGTCGTGCGAGAGGCTTAGAAAAGAAGTTTCTTATGCATAAAGAGAAAAAAACAAATGAAGCCAGTTTTCGAAAATATATTATTTTGAAGTCATGGCTATCTTTCAGTAATATCACTGTTGTAAGTAATTTCTACAATTTCAATAGTTTTTTTAGCTGTATTAAGGAAACTATTCATCCAAACTACCATATTGTCACACATCATTGTATTCAGAAAAAATTAGTCTATTAAATGGTGCAAAAATATATAGGGCGTTTCATTAAAGAAAACACACGTAAAATTAATACTTTCCCAAACGGGCATCATTTTTGTTTTCTTTAATGCACAGAAATTTTGTTTCCTAATCCTCTCACACGCCGTTTGTCCCATCATTCTATCGTTAATAATAACCTCATAATAACCATTTAAAACCGTTCACACTTATAAAGAACGCACTGTATGGAATAAATTCAATATTTTTGAATACGAAAATATTCTGGAAAAATCCTTGGACTCATGGCATTTTGTACCTGGAAAACAAAATGCCATGAATTTTGAAAATTTGTTATACGCAAACGACAGTAGATTAACGATTTGAATTTTAGCACCGTATTTAGAATTACATTTTCTAGATGCATGTGCATGGGTTTGGAAAATTTCACATTTTTTGATTTTTTTTTTTTTTAATTTTCCTGCCTATTCAAATATGCATGCACACAGCCCTAGATTATATAATTCTATATCATTCATAACAATTTGAAACGTTTCCGATGAATAGTAACGAAAATACGAATTTTCAAAAATATGTTGGGTACTATTATCACCTTAACCACCTAAATCCGGCATTGCTTATACCACTTCAGGGTCTAGAGTTCATAAGTTTGGAACTAGAGACATTTGAAAGTATTATTTATTGAAGTTAAATAATTCTTGTTTCATTGTGATATTTTACAACAAAATAGCAAATGAAACTAAATAATAACATAAATAATTAAGTCAAAGAAGACTTAATTAAAGTCGGAACGTCAGCTAATGAACTAATTTAGTTTTATTGTCCTATTTCGGCAAATTTCCCCTCAAAAAATAAAGAATTAACTAATCAAATGTTCAAATTGAAACCTTCTTGGATCTGACAATATACCAAACGATCAATGAATTCGTGTTGAACTTTATTTATAGTTTCTGAGAAATGTTATTACATTCTAATCTAATTTTGTTTTTTATTCTTCAATATTGTCAGGTTTACACTACGTTTTTTAGGTGACCCCAAAGTAGAAAATCTAGCCAGGGTAAGATCCAGTGACCATGGTAGCCAGTTACACTACCAAGTCTGCCAGACCTTAAGTTAATTCTTTATGTTAATATTTACTGTTCATTTGCTATTTTATTGTAAAATGTCACAATAAAACAAGAATTTATTTAACTTAAAAAAATGATATTTTCAAATGTCTGTAGCTCCAAACTTATGACCTCTAGATCCTAAGTAGTATAGGTCTTTAAAATCAGCTTTCGATAGAGATACCAAAAATGGAAAATATATACAGGGCGTTCCATTAAAAAAAGCGAATGGCGTCATAACCAAAGCAGCCGCAGCTAAATAAATCAAAGCAGAAGATGCGCAATTCAAAATAAAAATCGACCTATCCTAGGATTTCCCAAACTATTTTCCTGTCAGAAACAATGAGTTTATTCCATTCTTTATGTACACACTGTATAACAACATAAGCTTATATTATGAACATGTTTTAGCAATACATTTTTCTATAAAATGCCGTTTCGAATTTGCAGTATTCTACATCAAGGTTTCAATCGTTAGACGTTAGATTTATACTTAACAATTTATTTTGGAAACACACAATTGTCGATTTTTTATAACTTCTAATGAATTAGGAATCAATTGTAATACAGTATATAAGCATATAGATAATAAAGATGTACAATCACAAAAATCTGTATTAAAATTAGATCTCTTGAGTGACCCACATATAACTACTACAAGTAATCTAAAGTTTAGTTTTAAAAATTTATAGTTACGGATATACAGCTCTACAATATAAATTAACTCATCTTAAAATTTAAGAAAGATAATTAGTTATCCATAATAAGCATACCTTCTAAAATATCATCATATACCTATACAGATACTAAATTGTAGCTAATTCGAATACTTTTAAATTAACACTTTTTTCTAGATGTGACAATCCAATTGTTTTTTAATTTGAAACTTGTTTATTTGCAACAGCTAAAATTTGAAAATTATATGTTACAAAAATCTTAGATCAAGATTCACGCATGGATTAGTTGAGGGTAATAATTAATTCTAGCCAATACTTATTTATAATCCGGGTCATAATTTAAGTATCTCAATGAAGCCTATTCATTTTTTGTTTCAATAAGTCTATTATTTATTTAGAGATATTTATTATGTTTCTCCCTTTGTAACAAATGAAAATTTTTCTCTCGAAATAGTCACTATAAAACAATGATTTTTTATAACAATAATGATGAATTATTTTAGAAAGTAGAACCATTTCGGATAATTTTTCAACTAATTAACATAATTGACGGTGGCAACAAAAAATTTACATTACGCAGAATTAGATAATTTTTACATTTGGAAAAATGTTAGGTATTATTATGATACCACTTAGTAAGCAACAATTTACTCAACATACACTGCGGCAAAAATAAATTTGATATTTTTCCTGCTTTTACAGCATTGATTTTTCTTAAGAATTCATATTATTTGCCGGAAAAATTTGTATCTCTTCGGTTTAGAAGAGGAGTCTAAAATTTTATTTTAAAATATGTGGCTCACCCAATTATCTTTAATCCAGTATTAATTCCCTCAGAAATGAGGAAGACGTTTATCACCAACTATCACAAAATCAGTAATTTAGGAAGTTATTGCGTTACTTATATCTGGTCAACGTGACGTGACCAAGCCATAAGAGGACATTTTAAAAATTGTATGCTACAAATATAACAACTTCTTACCAAACCGTTCATTATACGCTTTGATATCAAACCACAGGATAAAACTGATATATAGTTAAACATTGTTTAACCCTAGTTTATATAGGTAAGTAAACGACCTTCATTACAATACGGAATTATATATTTTTAGTAAAGTTGACACTTTTATAACGGCTTTTATAATATGTAAAATATCACAACGCAATGCTGTAATGCCACATGCTCCACCTTTTCTAAAATCTGCAATAAAGCAGTTGAATAATTATGAGTTAAATCTAAATTGTAGGCGGAAAATGTAACATTATTAATTGTTACGTTTACACTTGACCTTTATGTTATTATACCTAATTGTTCTCCGGGTAATACAATAATGTGGCAGGATATACCAACCGATATTTTTTTTAAATATTATTTTTGAGTTGCGTAAATTTGTAAATCTGTTTTAGGAATAATAAAAATAGAACGGAAAAAACTGAGGAAAAAATGTTAGGGATTCCAAAGAGTAATATTAAAAGGCAATTTTCTTCAGTATTTTATTTTTATAAAAATAATAGTAAATGCAATAATACCGTAAGTTGAGATGGTATACTAACAATTATTGATAGTCGATAGTTAATTAGGTATACGTCATATTCATCTTATTTTTATAAGATGTGGTAAACAATTTACCAAATTGTCAAGTAAATTGTCCATAGCTATTCGGTTCGGCGCTTCTTCGAATTAAGAAACTTTTGATGATTTGTCGTGAATAAAGTGGTAATATTTGCAAATAGTAATATTCATCGAATAATAATATTTAACTGATATTAAAGAATTATTAAGTTAATAACGTTTTTAAGGGTCTTATGACTTTTTCGACGACATTTTCAAATTGACCTAATTATCTTCATTTTCGAGCTAATTAAATAAAAAACTACGCAGTACCAAAATGTCCACTTTTTCTTAGTTGGTGACCAGTGTCATTTTAATAGTTGTTGGAACACTTTTTTAAGGTACTTTATCAAAAAATGTCTGCCGCCATTTGTTTCTAAGTTCTAAGTTTGTTTCTTAACCGTCTTCAAATCATCTAAGTAACCCCCAGAATATTCTCAAGCTCAACAGTTTATTGTGGAATTTAAATAGTACATTCTGTGAGTCGGAAAAAACTTCGAAAAACACAAGTATTTGGAGAGGCAACCAAACTACTCCCCCCTCCCCCGTTTTCGAGGATGTTGAACACGATGGTGATGTTGGATCTGCTCCCCCAGTTGACCCTACCACCCATAGGGGGGAGAATCGCGTATTCGACGTCTTCCACCGGCAAAACTTTTGTCACACCCCGTTTTCGAGAATGCCGACCACAATTGCTATGTTAGTTCTGCTCCCTGAGGCGAATCAACCCCCCCGAACGGCCATAAACCACCCTCCAAGGGGGTGAAAAATGTGTTTCGTGATACAAACGAGAAAACCCGCGTTTTCTCTCGTTTTTGAGTATGTTGTGCAAGAGAAAAATATTACCAAGTGTCCTCGACCCCCGCGAGCTCCTCCTACGGCCAAAAACTGCACCTGTTTTTTTAATTTTGAAGCATTCATTGAATATTGTACGAATCTTCCCAAAAATTTACTCGTCGTGTCAAATATTATTTGGATATAAAGGATGTTTTTTTAAGCATGATAGAACTTTCAATCTTGATGGCTGTGAAATCAGCTCAGTTTGCGCGCTATAAGTGATATTTGTATTTAGTATAGTATGTCAAATTACCATGAATGCACTTACGCCTTACGCCTGACCAACGCTACTAAATTGTTCAAATTTTCTTTGAAAGTTGGTCGTCGATTCACGAAACGTATAGACCACTTCGTGAATTTTAACGGTGTCCATAATCTTCCATCTGAACCAGCCATTCGTCGCACTGTGGATAGATTTCGTACCACATACTCCCTAAATGATGCAAAAACATCAATACGTTGAAGGAATGTGCGTACTAAAGAGAATGCCGTCGCTGTAAACAAAAGTGTGCAAGAGAATTCAAAATTGTCGATTCGTCACTCTGTCCATTCACTATGTGGAAAATTTTGTGCAAAAATCTTGGCCTACACCAATATAAGATCCAGCTGGTGCAGCAATTAAAGCCACAAGACCATAGCTTGCGTCGTTTTTTCTCTAATTGGGCTTTAGAGCAGTTGCAAGCTGATCCGATGTTTTATCGGAAAATTGAATTCAGCGATGAGGCTCATTTTTGGCTTAGCGTGTTTGTTAATAAGCATAATTGCCGAGGTCCTGCGATTTGACGCCTCCGGATTGTATGGGGCTACGTGAAGTCGTGGTTTACGCTAACAAACCAGGAACAATGGACGCCTTGGATGCCAACATTGTTCGTGTTATTCATGACATACGGCCACCATTGCTCGAAAAAATTACCCAAAATTGAACTCACAGAATGCACCCCGTTAATATCAGCCTCGGTGGCCATATGCCTCAAATCATTTTTAAATATTAATGCCATGTATCGATCTTTCAAATAAAAACATATTTTTGATCATAAGTTAATTTTTGTGGTATTTATTCAAGTTTAAAGTTCTATCGTGCTTAAAAAAACACCCTTTACAATAATCTACATTTTTATAATACTCTCTTGCCCAGCATACTCAAACTCGAGACATAATGTGGGTTTTCTCGTTTGTAGCACAAAACACATTTTGCACCCCCTTGGATGATGTTTTTTGGTCGTTTGGGGGTTGGTTCACCTTGGGGAGCAGAACCAACATCACCATCGTATTCAGCATTCTCGAAACCGGGAGGGGGAGGTAGTTTGATTGATTCCCCAAATACTTGGATGTTCGCCCGACTCACAGAATGCACTAAAACTACACACTTGTGTTCTCATCTAAGTCCGAAACACATTAGAAATTTCAATTTGCCTCTAGATGAATTCGAACCATCGATCCTCGCAATGAAGATAAGTACTTATCAACGCATTCACTCACTCGGCTGCCATACCCATTTCCACTAACTTTAATTTTTCTTATACTCTTTTTATAGTTGAATAGTTCTCTAAATCTCAACTAAACACTATCTTTGATATATTTGAATTAACAGCAGCCAAAGTATGTCTTACACGTTCTTCCAAAATGTGTACATTTGCTGATGTTTCGAATGCATATACCTCAATATTTGTTTATCTAGGTACAAAGATAAAAATTCAATGGACTGTGATCAGGAGACCTGGCGAGCCAAAGAACATTTCCATTATTTTCTATTATTAAAAATTTCTCTTAATTATCATAATAATAATCTTTATTAATTCAAGAGAACACATACACGGATATAGGACATGTCAACAAAATACACATGATTTTATAGAATATTATGAAACAATAGATAAATAAGCACAAACTAACTATTATAAAATAAGGAAAAACGCATTAAGACAGACATGATGATGATGAATTTTTTTATAAAATACATATTTCAACTGTAATATATTTCTTCATACTAATTTTCTATATTAATAGTAGTTTATTTTATAGTACAACAATGTTGATGTATATTCTGTATATTCACGGTGAAGGAGCGACTAAGCCCTAGACACCAAGACCGCCACTGTAAACAGCGTTGTTTTTAGATGTCCCCTTAAAAAGTAATCATCAGATTAAAATACGTGTCTCTGGTTGACTATAATAGGTCATCTAAGGGGTACCTAACTGCAGAAAAATCAGGTATTTCATCGTGTGGAGAATACATACCTCTGACAACTGCGTCTTCTAATAGATCAGGCAAATTGTTTTGTAGAAAATTCAAATACGCTACTTTCGTTAAACGTTATAGGGAGTAATCTGGCCCTATTAATTAATTACTGATAATTCGACACCTGCCATTTACAGAAAATATATGTTGGAACAACTCTTCTATAGGATGTATTTCACGCGGGTTTTTCCTCAGCACACACATGGACTGTAATAAATTGAAGAATTAATTGTTCGCGTTGTCTCATTATACTTATTAGTTTGTGCAGAATGCCCACTTACACATTTGTATTTGGTAATAATAAAATGCAATGACAATAGACGAATGATCCTGCACTTACCCGGTTAGGAGTGTTGAAACAGGATAAATTGGCAGACCACTCGAGGTTGGACGTTGGACCACCGGCCGGGGTATTTCACCTCAAAGTTGCAGTTGCAAAGTAAAAAAAAAACTTGTATCGCACGCACAATTATAAATCAGTAAAATGTAATGAGATCGCGACTCTAAGCACTCGTCGATCTCTTCTGGTCTCTCCCCAAAACGCTTCTTCTTGTCAGTTCCAGAATGAACGTAAAAAGGTGAGAAGGAGCGGGGGAAAAGGTATACAAAAAATGAGTAAAGTAATGCAAGATCATATATCACGATAAACAAAGGTAAAGGCACAGTAAATACATTGCATATTAAATGGTACAAAAAGTAAAAGTAGTATTAAATGTTATTAGCAAAAAGTAAATTAATTAATAAATGGAAAATAGATGAGAATCGAACATGGACATTTCTGGAATTATTTTTCCTATCTCTAGTAAATTGTGCCTCGTAAGTACACAATATTCTGTAAATGATTTAGCAAATCACTGACAAAATGTTAAACGGTTAATGTTATCCCCTGGTTGCAGGCGTTGTATGTGAAAGAGGTATAAGATTGTTCTTTTTCGAAGCCCACCACTCTGTGATTGCGAGATTGAGAGAACTATCAATTTGAACGCGGTACTCAGTTTTAAGGGTTCTATCTACAATATTTCTAATATTATCATCATTCTGAACGTTTTACACAATATTTCTCACAACTCTATGTTGGAAATTGAAAATCTTACAAAAAGAAAAAGTGAGGCAAATGATTTATGGTTAGGAAATTTCAGTACTAACTTAATCCTCTGATGCAACTTCCCTACGTATTTTGTGAGGATTTTCCTGTAATCATACTAAAACATTCAACTGATTTTCTTCTGGAGCCGCAGGACAAGGTAATTCCACCAATATTTTGAAACTTCTCAATTGTGCGTAAAGGTCGACCATTGGATAAATCACAACCTCAAATTGTGTGTGGGATGCATATTCGTTAACATCACCCATTAGAGCTCTTTCAGACGAGGATACTGTATGCGAGATACGCGTATCCGAGATACCGACAAACCATGCGTTCAAATGGAGCCTTTCACACGGCGCTGCACGACGCATACAGTATCCCGATACCAAATTTCTGTATCTCGTCCATCCAGCCGCCGGCGACAAATTGTGTATCTCGCATACTGGAGAATAGTATATTATCATGTATATCATAGGAACCTTTTCAGACATGCATACTTTTGAGATGCAGAACACGTCATATCATAGACGTAGGGGTAGGATTAGGATATTTTGTTAATAGTGAATGAGGTGTGAGCACGGTACTCAATCATGGAGTGTATGGTTTTCGACAAAGACCTAGATCCTTGTTTATGGGAAACATCCCACTCCGTCTAGGTATTTTGTAAACATAAAAAACTGCAGTTTTAGGTGGAACTTTGCAAACAAGAGTGCTATAATTTAGATGAAATGATGGCAGTTCAGCAGAATCAGTTTTAGTTAATTTGCTTTCCAGAATATTATACAGTTCTTCGAATGATTTAATAAATATCCGAAAATAATTAAAAAAACTTTGTTGAGTCGTCCAATAAATCTCGATAAAGTAAATAATTATACGTTCCCCTGGCTTCCCGTAATTCCACTATAGCATGAACCCACATGGTGGGTTTACTTTTTCCTTTTTATTTAAAATATTCGATAGCATAACGCTCTCTATAACATCCATAACTGCATTGCACTGGAATTGTTTTCACACTGAGTGAATTAAAAGCCCGTGTATCTGATACAGTCGCCGGCAAAACTTTGACCGCGATTCTGTATCCCGCATACTGTATCTCGCATTCAGTATCCTCGTGTGAAAGAGCTCTTATATGTAGATCGTTCAGGTAGCCGAACGCCGCCTTGTTAACTGCAGATGATATAGAATTAGTTTACAACTTTAATGAGTATTTAAATTGATATTTTAATGATTTTTAACTCCACTTAAACAAAATTTTTTTTTAGTTTGCAACCTGAAGATGTGACTAATATAAAGTCACGAAACTAGTTACAAAGCAAGTGACAAAAATTCGGCCAGACACATCGATTTTTAAATTCATTTCTCAATTTGTTCATTTAAAAAAAAAATTGTTTACAATCTCCTTAGAAACGCGGACTTGGCTGTCACGTTAGTTCACATTCATTCACATTCAGTTGTCACATTATTTAAAGTTTTGATAGTAGAACGTTTAAGCGAAACAGCAAATTGAGATTTTGATGATGATTGCAACATGCCATAGAATTTAACGTACTGTATGCAGAAAAATGTGCTCTTTCAAATGACATTTTTAAAAATGGGGGTTGCCATTTAAAAAAATTGCCGATGACGTCATAACTTTTTAAAAAGAGTTTGTAAACATTTTTTTTTAATGAATAAATTGAGAAATTAATTTAAAAATCTACGTGTCTGAGCGAATTTTTGTCACTTGCTTTGTAACGATTTTACGGAATTTATTCCAACCTTTACGTGCTCACTGTATAAATATACAGGGTGATTCAAATTCGAGGGCAACCATGAGTATCTCGCTTATTATAAGTGATAGAAGGTAGGTTTAAATTTGGCAAAGTTGTGCATGTTTAAGCCCAACAATATGCCGTTGAGAAATCAAAAGAATCTTTTTTCGTTCTTGAGATTTTTGAAAAAAACTTAAATTGTTTTTATTTTTTACTAGACTTGCTTGAAAAGTAATAAAAATAATAAACGCGCTTTCTTAGAGCAACTTTTTCAGCTCTACATGATGATTGTTACAGTTACAGTACAATTTTTGCATCATTAAATAGAACATTTTTTAAATAAAAATAAAATCATGTAATAAAAAAAAATAAAAGATATCCATAAGAAATAAAAAAATTGATAATGATTTAAGACGAAACGTCGTATTAAAAATCTGTAACCATCATCATGTAGAACAGAAAAAGTTGCTGTAAAAAAGTGCTTTTAGTTTTTTTATTACTTTTCAAATAAGTCTAATAAAAAATAAAAACAAAACCGTCAAATTTAAGTTTTTTTCAAAAATCTCAAGAACGAATAAAGATTCTTTTGATTTCTCAACGGCATATTGTTGGGCTTAAACATGCACAACTTTGCCAAATTTAAACCTACCTTCTATCACTTATAATAAGCGAGATACCCATGGTTGCCCTCGAATTTGAATCACCCGTATATACAAGGTGTCCCACTTAAGATGTATCCATCCTCCTAAAATCTTTATTTGTGAACCGATTTTCGAAATCTTTTTTTTGCTGGATAGGGCTTGGAAAACTGCATTTAAGCTATACCTTACGTTTTTAAAAAAGGTACATCATGACCTACTGAGACGTATTTTTTTTAGCGAAATTTCGAGAAAAACCATTAGCGATTTTTTTAGAGAAAAACTAATACCAGAATTAGATTCAGGACCTTTTAAAACCTAATGGTGTGAATTTTGCGACAATAGGATACAGGGTGTTAAAGAAAATGGAGAGGAATTTTTAACAACGACGAACTTTTTTTTGTAAACAAAATCGGTACTATTTTGAAATTATCAGTAATTTAACATTTTTCACAATTCCCTGGTTTATTTGAAGACGTATTAAGAAAAAATCGACAGTGCGGTGACGACTAAAAATGGTATCTAATTTCTGTTGATACGGTTATTGAAAACAAATAAAACATTACATTAGTTATTAAAGCTAATTAAGCAATTCGCTGGAAAAAATATTGTAATAATCCTTTGAAAAAACAAATGGTAAAAATAAAAACAACAAATAAACAAATAAAAAATTATTAAGATTTACTGGTAATAAAATTACGACAAAATTATTAAAAGAACAAAGTTCCTAAAAATAATCAAATTAATCAACTAATTAAATTGAACTATTCTCAATGAGTCCACCATTCACCCTTATGCATTTTTTATTACCGTTTGTTTTTTTCAAAGGATTATTACAATATTTTTTTCCAGTGAATGGTTTAACTAGCTTTAATAACTAATGTATTGTTTTATTTGTTTTCAATAACCGTATCAACAGAAATTAGATACCATTTTTAATCGTTACCACTCTCGATTTTTTCTTAATACGTCTTCAAATAAACCAGAGAATTGTGAAAAATGTTAAATTACTGGTCATTTCAAAATAGTACCGATTTTGTTTAGAAAAAAAGTTTGTCGTTGTTAACAATAATTGTTAACAACGAGAGGAATTATTCCTCTCCATTTTCTTTAACACCCTGTATCCTAATGTCGCAAAATTCACACCACTTAGGTTTTAAAAGGTCCTGAATCTAATTCTGGTATTAGTTTTTCTCTAAAAAAGTCGCTAATAGTTTTTCTCGAAATTTCGCTAAAAAAATACGTCTCAGTAGGTCATGTCACGTAAGGTATAGCTTAAATGCAGTTTTCCAAGCCCTGTCCAGCAAAAAAAGATTTCAAAAATCGGTTCACAAATAAAGATTTTAGGAGGGTGGGACACCCTGTATGTATAATAGTTATTTCTTAAATTTATTATCTCCTAAACGAACATTAATTTCGACATTCTTTTTTAATAAATGAGGAGCTTTTGATGTTTTCTTATTTATATATTAATTTTTCCCCCAGCTTGCTGCATTCTTCGTCCTGATAGTTTACTTTTCCTTCGGGAAATGGACGTTGGTTAGACGGAGATTTTTTTCCTTTTCTTTGGCAACACCCCTTTTTTGTTTTTGTAGACATACCTTGAAAATTAATTAATTGCAAAGTTTTAGAGATTTAGTCTTTTGTAAACTCACCTGAATATTTAAATGCTATGTAGAAACTGGACAATAAAGATTCTGAGGATTGGGTATATTTATCTCTATTTTCGAAACATGTAAACCTTTACAGCTGGATAAAATGATGTCACGTGATCATCTAGATTTTTTAGTATTGTTCCAGAGAAGTTTTCCATTTTTCCTTCAGATCTAAAACGTCCTCTTTTTGGTGGAATACCAAGTTCTACAGGTAAGTAGTTGGTAGTTGCTCCTTTCAGTATTAATTTCATAATATTTATTATTAACTATTTCATTTACACTTATATTGGCGTTATTTTTCATTGGATATTTAATTATTAGTGGTTCCAGTAAATTTTCATTACGTTCTTTTCCTGTAGCTATAGATCTTCTTTGCTATAATATACAGTATTCTTTTTGTTTCACTCGATAAAACATTGACTGCTAGTGCTGAGTCAATGTAAAGTAGTTTTATAATTGCAGACTGGTGTTTGCAAAGTACAAATACCGTGGCGTCTTTTTCATTTATCTGATATCTCTTTGACTTTTGTATTTTGAGTCTATCTCAAATGCTTTGTTTGAGATAAGAAACTGATTATTACAAAATTAGCAAGTTGCCATAAATTAAATGCTTTGGTCCTTTCTAATGTGACATTTTTAAATAACCTGAACATGACTTCTACGTAGTTATTTGTGTATGTCCCACGTACGTTTTGATTTCGCTTCTAATTCTGATATCCAAGCAAAAAGAATACTGTATATTATAGCTACAGGAAAGAAGGCAATACAAATTTACTGGAATCACTAATAATTAATTAAACACCCAATGAAAAATGTTGTCAATAATAAGAGTGCCAAATTTGGAATATGAAATAGTTAATGATGAATATTATGATATTAATACTGAAAGCAGAGAGAGCAACAACTTGCCTATAGAACTTGGTAATCCATCAAAAGTGGAAAAATGGAAAAACTTCTCTGAAACAATTAATATAAATCTAGATGACGAAATGGCACCATTTTATCCAGCTGTAAAACCGTCTTTAGAAATATACTTAAATATACCCAATCCTAATTTTCATTAGGCAAATAAATGGACGATAACAAAGAAAAGAAAAAAAATTTTCGTCCAACCAACGTCCATTTCCCTTTTAAAGGTCAACTTCGCTGCGAAATAAGTGTTAATACCACCTCATTAGAAGTTTCGATGTTGAAAATTAAATATTTATCTTATGACAAACAATGTTACATACAATTGACTCACATTCCACAGCAAAGCCGTTTTCTTAATTTTATTATTTAAAAAGTAGAAAATTATCCAGAAAATCCTTCAGAAATTACTCTAATTAACGAAAAATAATCAATAATATTTAGTATGAATTTAAATAAAAAAATCTTTTTGTAGCGCAATTCTATGATTCTTACTACATAAAACTGTGAAAGAATAAATGAAAATTTGTTTAAGCGGTTTTCTTTATCCCAATACTTCTGTACCCTTGCCAACGAGAATTTTATTGTTGATAACTGGTACCACCTTGCCATTATAAGTAAAACCGATTGTTAGGTAACGCCCAATGGACACTTCGATTCCTCCACAAACTTTATAATTTGCGTGTGCAATTTATTACTTGAGTTGGTGCATTGTTTCTCAATTGTTCTGACCGCGCGTCTTTATAGCTCGTATGCATGCGTGACGTACCTACCCTTAATTTCATGAAATTAAATTTACATACTGTATGTATTATTTATATTGCTTGTTAAAATTATATTATTTTTTATAATGTAATATCATTGTAATAAAAAAAATATGAAGTTTAGTTATAACTATGATCGTATAGCATATTAAAGTATAAGTGGATATTAAGGTCTTTAAAACACGCGCGATTTTTCGAGCACGACAGCGCAGCCGGAGTGCTCGAAATAGAGCAAGTGTTTTAAAGACCAGTTATCCACGAATACTTTACGCTATTTTTTTTTTATTGGAACACTTTGAAATCATAAATAATATTAGTATTAATACTATAAAAAATGTAAAATACCTTTTTTTTAAATCGCCATTAAAGTACCTCAAAATCGTCATTAAAGTGATAGAAATAGTCATTAAAGTAATTCATTATTGTACGATTTTTGTAGTTGGCCGAGGTGACAGATAAACGTAAACATTAATTTTTTATTGCTTGTGATAATTATTGTGTTGTAACAAAAGGTAAATAAATACAGTTTCTTAAAAATTCAGAATTGTATTATCACTATTATAATTGCTAAAAATAATTGTTTTCTTATAAAAAATTATTCCGACTTGACATTTAAAAATAATTATGACATTTCCTAAGGCCACTTAAAATTTTAAATAATTATGACATTTCTTAATGTCACTGAAAATTATTTAAAAAATAGAGTTAATTAATCTTAATTTCATAGTTTTTGGATTAAAAAAAAATGTTATATGCACCTCGGCATTAAAGTTCCTTTTTATCACTCATGTGGTTTATTTACTCCACATTCATGAAAAAAATATTAACTTTAATGCCTTGATACATAAATAACTATTAGTTGTCATCGAAATGAGAAAAACAAAAATTAATTTGCAATCTGTCATATAAGATTAATTGTTGTCACAGTTAAAGCTTTTGAAATATTTGTCAGTAATATTCTATTTGACGTTACAAGGTACTTCTGTCAGATCAATAATTAAAAAGTTGACATTTACACTTCACGTTTCTCGGGTTATTGATGTTGCCATGGTAACTTTAAAACACGCGCGTTTTTTATAGTTGGATTTAAGCACTCTGAGGCATACTTTAAATAAGCAAAATTGGGTACCAATAAAAAAAATAATTATCAATTTTGTAAAAGCTAATTTATTTTTTTTATATAAATAACTATAAGTGTAAATGTTCTGACCCATTAATAATACATGTTTTGAAGAATAAGAACTTTTTTAATTTGAAAACGTCGTGTAAACGTGTAAAATTTTGAGACACTAACTTCTTTTAAATTAAATTCTTAGACAGCTTTTGTTGCATGAATTTAATTCTAATATAATTGTGCTGCTATGATGAACTTAAGATAAGTCAAGATAAGATTATTTGGACATGTTTTTAAAAATACTTCGTCAACAAAAATGCAATTAAAATAATGTTACTTCATTATGCATGCAAAAGAATTTGATAAGACGTAAATTTTAAGAATTTAGAAAAGATGGTAACAGTAAGATAATTCTCTACCCCCAAGGCCAGGACCGGGTTAGACAAGTACGAACGCATTGCGCTCACATTTTCACAGACTCTGAACTAGGATATTAAGGAAAAACTAACTGAAAATAAAGAAAAAATCAAATTCCGCGAATTATCCTAAAAATCACTCAAATTGTCTTTCAGTTAGTTTAAAGAACTAGAAAAAAAGGTTAATCATGATCTAATCAGAAAGCCTAGATCATAATTTGCAGGTGTATTCTACATAAAAAAACAAGGTTATTTTGTTTAATAAATGTGTCTCCTAAAATGCTTCGTCTTAACTTTTGAAAAATCCAGGAGTACCAAACAAGTGCCCATTTCATTATCTAATTCTTTAAGAACGTCGACTATATGTGATAGTACTGTAGCATGTGCAGGACTGTGCATGGGTTAATCTTTCATTTACCTATGTTTTACCCCCTACTTCCCCAGTTACGAAGTAGTTCAGAAGGGGAAACTGTGAATTATTTTATTGTACATTTGTTTTAAGAATACCATAGTATTTTACGTATTTTTTTTATATATGAATACACAAGTTTATTAATTTTTTCACATAAATTCGTCGTGAAGTCCGTCCGAAACTATGCGGTCCTGTAAAATTCCAGAGTTTTCACTTACTAATACAATTTGTATATTATTCATTTTTCATTTTGCCCACACGCCCAAATATTTTGTCAGAAAGCACCACTGCTGTTCACAACATTACACTACTTTTTAATAGTAATACAGTCACTATATTATATTTGGATACTTCTGGTAGTATTAAGACATCAAGTTATATTCTTTGGTTACTGAAACAATATATTTGTGAAACACCTTATTCTTCCAATAAACGTTATCTCAATCAGTAAAGGTGCAAACTGCTCAGTTCTTGTATAAACACATTAAAACCCCTTAAAGAAAAATATTGTTAAATGAAAGAAATTGTTAATAATGTAACACACTGCAAATATAAAAACAATATAGTTTTTATATTATTTTCAAAAATGGTTCTCTCATTCCCCATGTTTCAGTTACTCCAACTCAGATTTGAACCTGAGACGAAAAAATATGCCACTATCGCATCAGTTATACCACCAAACGGATTGTACATTAAAACATGCCATTTTTTCTGCGTGTTTAAGAATTTCAAACTTAGATGTAATAGGTATATACGTTATCATGTTTCTGCTTCTTAACACGACACAGTACTGTAATCTACTGGTATCGAGTCAAGCAACATTAAAGCAGATTCTTGTTCTGCGGTTGAGCTCTGAGCCAAGATTTTCTGAATTTACATCATCCATTTGATACTCTGCTAAATTACAAATAATGTGTGAAATTGCCATCACAACAACATTTGTTCTAAAATTTGATACTGTGGTTTTTAATAAGTGCTTAAGTGCTAAAGAAATATTTGGTTTTACAGGGTGCTCCAACGCAAATCATTCAAATTTAAACTGTCTAATGTATTTATTAAATCGAATGTGTGGCCAACAATCAAACTTGTTAAATTCCATGTAAATCTTAAAAATTATACTATTTTGTTTGGTTTTTTTACTCTTCTTAAAAAAAATCAATTCTAAAAAATTTTGCTATACAGAGTGTCGATTTCGAAATATAAGAAATTATCAGTTTTTTTATAAAGTCGAACCTGAATTTTGGTTTTGGTTCATATAAAGTTGAAATAATAATAATAATAACTTGGCGTATGGTTGAAGTGATCTACGCATTATGTTTGTCTGATGTCCCTCACATACAATCAGTTAGTTAATGGGTAACGTAAAATGAAATAATCGAAGTGTTACTTGTGAAAAAAAAAAATATATTTGCACGTCTCTGCTGGTTTCGTTCTAATTGTTAGTCCCAAACAGGTTATTGTGATTAATTAGCTGTATTAGTGTCATAGTCTATCATTGTCAAAACAATTTAATTTAATTTAATAATATACAAAAATGCCAGGAAAAGTGATAAGTGGAGTTTGCCGAGAGTTGATTTTAAATGTTTTGGATTATTTTACACGGGAGAAAAAAATAACGGTCCCTTATAAAATATAGAAAATATACAAGGGAGGGTAGCGGATGCATTACACATTAGCCTAAGAAGTGTTTCGAGGATATCTGCAGAAGGCAAAATGGGTTTGCTTTTGAAGACGCCAGAGAGGAAACGATAAAAAATCGAAAAAACAACTGAAGAAGCGTGTGGCGGAGTAAAGGGCGAAGAAAAATTAGAAAAATGATTTATAACATGAAAGAGACTGGAAGGCATGTTACAATAAAAACAGTAAATAACGAACTTAAAAGTAAAGATTTAAGTGCAAAATTGGAAATAATCTCCGGTATCTCTGTGAGCTTCTTCATGTTGCACATCAACAAATACAATTTTTGAGGAAAGTCCTCTTCAACGTATTTATTTGGACGAAACATGGATTTTTGCAAAGGGCGCTTTTAAAAGAACGTGGCAAGATGGAAATATAAAAAGTTGTAGAAAAGGGCATGAAGATGCTGGTAAAAGATGTATTGTTCTTCACGCTGGAACAAAAAACGGTTTTGTGGAAAATGAAAACTTGAAAGAACCTTCATTAATAATTTTGGATAATGCTTCATATCACAACGCACTTGCAGAAAAATAAATACTACTTCTTGGACCAAAACTCAAATGCAAGAGTAGCTAAAGAAAAAAAGCATACAATATAATAATGATGCTTTGCGGGTGGAATTATTAGAAATATGCAAAAAACATCGCCCAAGTGAACGAAGATATGTGGTAGATGAAATGATTAACGCACATGGTCACCAAGTTTTGCAGTTACCCCCCTATCACTGCCAATACAACTCGATTGAAAACGTCTGGGGAATATGCAAAAATCATTATGACCATCACATTGAATTTATTGAAATACACTATATAAGCATTTATTATTTATATGTAAGATTGGTGGTGTGAAATTAATTATACAGTGTCTCACTTTTCACCACTACACCCCAATATCTAGGCCATTTGTTGATCGATTTAGATCAAATTTGGTATACTTCTTTTCTTTCAGATTGTGTTTAAAAAGTTATTAATACAAAATTTTTTCAAACTTAAATACGCCTACTATGATCAAAAGAAATTGGCAAAAATTAGGAATTTATATTAGCGATTGAGATAGGGTTTTTGTTTTAACAGATTCTTGTTCAGCATGACCTAAAACGCCTGTATACCAAATTTCGTTAAAAAAATATTCATTCCTTCACAAAAAAAAAGTAATAAAAATTTAAGATTTCAATAATAATCACCCTACTATTCCAGTTATTTATTGTCGGATATTTACATAACTTGGTAGTCGGGTGATATAATGACGCTAATTAAGCATTAGGATACTTTTCTTTAGAAAATATTAAATAACTCAACTTTTATTATTTTTTATTATTGAAATCTTAGATTTTTATTACTTTAAAAAAAAAAAGAATGAATATTTTTTAACGAAATTTGGTATACAGGCGTTTTATGTCATGCTGAACAAGAATCTGTTAAAACAAAAAGCCTATCTCAATTGCTAATATAAATTCCTAATTTTTGCCAATTTCTTTTGATCATAGTAGGCGTATTTAAGTTTGAAAACATTTTTTATTAAAAACTTTTTAATCACAATCTGAAAGAAAAGAAGTATACCAAATTTGATCTAAATCGATCAACAAATGGCCTAGATATTGGGGTGTAGTGGTGAAAAGTGAGACACACTGTATATAAACGTTTAAATAAAAATGTTATAAAAATGACTTTATCGTTGATTATAGAACTTTATTTCAACTGCCTTACTTATCATCTTATATAATATACTTGAAATTTCTGTTCAACCATCATTTGGTTTTATTTTCATAAAATTTTACTTCAATTCTCTCTATTTAAAGTTTGATTTGAATCGTTCTAGATCTGGAAATTAAATTATTGAAGTTAAAAAGAGTGACAACTTCTATCTTTTGACTTTTGAGTAGTGTATGGTTATTTTTGAAAATAGAAATTTTAAAATGCTTTAAGTACCTATATTTTTTTTTCGAACTAGGTATGCCAGTGAATGATTATGACATGACATGCAAAATAGGTTATGATGCTATGACAGTTTTCTTCTAAAAAAACAGTTTGGTGATCACTGACATTGGCGTGTTGACAAATTAGTTCACAAGCATGTGACGCCACATACGCCAAGTTATATCATTTCAACTTTAGAGTTTTATGAAGTACAATGAAGAAAATATACGTAGGTACGGAGTATGCACCTAGGGTAGTTCAGAAGAGAAAGGCAATTCACATATTATCTTCCTGTATAAAATTATTCGTAATACATGACTTCCTTACTCTCTTAATTAAGAAAATAAAAAATATTAGGCAACTATATAGATGCTTTTAAAAACTCGAAAATTGCAAAAGTATAAAAATAGTATGACCTATCTCAAAGGGTACGCTCTATTGGTCAGTAGGCCACCGTTCATCAAAAAAATAGCATTTTGTTATATTAAGTTTAGTTTTAATAATCTCCCACTGATGCCGACTTACTTGGTGAAAGTATTAAGTGTTTTGATGTTAAGAGTCTATCCTAACCGTATCATAGTTGTGGGATTGATATTGTTTTATTTGAAACTACATGATATATTCTCCAGTATCTAAACACACTACACTATTAGGCCTGCAGAAATAGAAAAAACGGTGTAACTAATTCGTTTCAGATAGCCGTAGGTAAAAACAGGTGTATTTAGTTATAAGGAATATACCTCTGCGATTCCTCCCAAATCAAATATACAGAACATTGTTTATACGTCACTTGTATGTGAGAAAATCATGAAATTTGGAGTTTTTTAAAAATTGCAGTCAGACTGCAGTAGATAAATTTTTTTGAATGTTTCTGTTTACTAGGTAATTCCAAACCGGTTAATTTAAGCCCCGGTTGATTTCATTTCATTGATTATTTATTTAAATAATTGCCGAAAACCATCGAAATTTTCGAAAATTTCAAGCATTTTTTACTCTGAAAGGAAAAATGCTAGACTCTTGAAACTTTGGTGGAATATGTCTCATTACCCTCAACTTACAAAAAAAATTTCGTTTCAAAATGTTTATTAGTTTTCGAGAAATTCTATTTGTTTATTAAAAACGTCCCAAATGTTTAATGAAAAATTGACCTATTAACGTTATCAAAAATAATTCAACCACAGCTCATTTTTTTCGTCGAGACGTCAATTTTACGAATCTGTTATGGGCGTATCGATTTTCAATAATTTTGACCGTCAAAATGGCGTTAACAACATTGCTACTTTTCGGAGCAGCGTTTTTTGTAAATAACTTTACAACAAATGAACGTATCTGCACAAATCTTTCATATTTGAGTTGCTGGTATTTTTCTACAAATTTATAAAAAAAAATTGTTGCTCTGGGACATGTAGGAGCCGAGATAATTTTTTAAATTGTTTAATGCGCCAAACGTTTATTTATTAATATTTATGGCCAAAATTGAAACTGGTTGTTAATAAGATCTTGAATTTTGTGAATTCATCAAGTCCTATTGAAAACGGGCCCTTTTTGAGGTCAAAATATAATTTTTAATAATTAGTGATTTTAGAGCGTCTTCCATTTGTTTGGCTCAAGGGACAGGCGAATTTTTAATCAAACGAGTTTCAAATTGGGGAGCGAGAAAAATTCGTCATATCTCCGTTATTTTCCGGCCAATTTCGACGTTTTTTTTTTTTAATTTGGGGTAGCTCACGAAAATAATAACAATGGGCACATTTGCAATATCCAAATAATAAACAAATAATTGTTATAAACAATTTTTTTTTTTTTTATTTTTCCATTTTTGGGCTTATGCAACTTATAATGTGCTAATGTATTAAATATAAATTTATAAAGATTATATAATGGTAACAATGTATGCACAAACTATTTCTCCATCAAACAATATACGATGTTACAGCATTGTTACCATTATATAATCTTTATAAATTTATATTTAATACATTAGCACATTATAAGTTGCATAAGCCGATAAAAGAAAAAATAAAAAAAAAAAAAATTGTTTATAACAATTATATGTTTATTATTTGGATATTGCAAATGTGCCCATTGTTATTATTTTCGTGAGCTACCCCAAATAAAAAAAAAAAAAAACGTCGAAATTGGCCGGAAAATAACGGAGATATGACGAATTTTTCTCGCTCCCCAATTTGAAACTCGTTTGATCAAAAATTCGCCTGTCCCTTGAGCCAAACAAATGGAAGACGCTCTAAAATCACTAATTATTAAAAATTATATTTTGACCTCAAAAAGGGCCCGTTTTCAATAGGACTTGATGAATTCACAAAATTCAAGATCTTATTAACAACCAGTTTCAATTTTGGCCATAAATAAATATTAATAAATAAACGTTTGGCGCATTAAACAATTTAAAAAATTATCTCGGCTCCTACATGTCCCAGAGCAACAATTTTTTTTTTAATAAATTTGTAGAAAAATACCAGCAACTCAAATATGAAAGATTTGTGCAGATACGTTCATTTGTTGTAAAGTTATTTGCAAAAAACGCTGCTCCGAAAAGTAGCAATGTTGTTAACGCCATTTTGACGGTCAAAATTATTGAAAATCGATACGCTCATAACAGATTCGTAAAATTGACGTCTTGACGAAAAAAATGAGCTGTGGTTGAATTATTTTTGATAACGTTAATAGGTCAATTTTTCATTAAACATTTGGGACGTTTTTAATAAACAAATAGAATTTCTCGAGAACTAATAATCATTTTGAAACGAAATTTTTTTTGTAAGTTGAGGGTAATGAGACACATATTCCACCAATGTTTCAAGAGTCTAGCATTTTTCCTTTCAGAGTAAAAAATGCTTGAAATTTTCGAAAATTTCGATGGTTTTCGGCAATTATTTAAATAAATAATCAATGAAATGAAGTCAACCGGGGCTTAAATTAACCGGTTTGGAATTACCTAGTAAACAGAAACTTTCAAAAAAATTAATCTACTGCAGTCTTACTGCAATTTTTAAAAAACTCCAAATTTCATGATTTTTTCACATACAAGTGACTTATAAACAATGTTCTGTATATTTGATTTGGGAGAAATCGCAGAGGTATATTCCTTATAACTAAATACACCTGTTTTTACCTACGGCTATCTGAAACGAATTAGTTACAGATTCCCGTTCACATCGTCTAATATGCTTAGTGTTAATATTTTAAAAACATTTTTGTTTTTAATGCTTTATCTCTTGGAAATGAAAAGGAATGCATACGTGATAATAGTCTCTTAAATGTTTACGACATAATGTAAACTAGTTTCTTGTATCATCATATAAGGTCTCATAAGTTATCGCATATAGAATATTGGGGACCTGGAATATTTTTATGTAATAATAAAACAAGAAATAACAAACTTGCATCATACATAATGACTTAGAAGATGACGAAATATTAAAGGACAATTTGAAGTTAGTTAATTTTCTTAATAAATCAATAAAATAAATTGCATGTGTTCAATTTTATTTCTGTGTCATTGTTGCAGTATTCTTCTGAATTACCTGATGGCTATGGACATTGGACAATGTGTAATACTGATTTTCTGATATTTAAAAAAGACTATAATGCAATTACGTAGCTTAATGTATTCTGACTTTTAATCGGCAAATGGCAATATCGGTGGGTATGGATGTTTCTAATATCTAGCCCCCTTCCGGACCTTAGACTAGGTCTTTCCTAGTCTAAGTTCCGGACAGTCTTTAGCTTTGGACTTGGGGTTGTCTAATTTCTGTGATGTGTTTATGTTATGTTTATGTTTTAGTCATAACGTTGGCCTAATTGTATATGGTCTCCCATACCTTCATATTCCATTGTTTGTATGTGTATTGTGTAACCCCAAGTTTGAAAAACATAATTAATTTACAATTAAATACATGTATTATTTTTTCTTCATGTAAGGGCATTGCAGTACCTGTTGATCCTAATAAGTAAAGAAAGATAATTGTAAAATAATAACCTAAGTCCTAATAATTTCCAATACCCTTTATTTAAATGTATATTTTAATGAGTGAATAAGTTTAATTTAACGTATTGGAATTTTTAATAATTCTAAAGGGTTCTTTTGTATATTTGTAGTTGTTTCGTATAAACCTTAATTTAGTAACATATAATTGTTAAGGAAGATCTTTAAATTAGCGATTAATACGTACAATTAATTAGCTATGAAATTAACTTACCTACTTGCTAGAAATTAGTTACATTTATTATTAACTTTTTAATTTCTTTTTCACAAATAGCAGTTCTAAAAGAAGTTTTAATACTGAATAGTAATTAAGTGAATCTTAAGACAAAATACGTACATGTATGTTATTAGTTAATCTTAATATAATTACATAAATTGCTTAATTTATTTTATTATTCATTTGCAACATTATTTAGGGTTTACATACTTAATCTAATAATAACACGTTTAGGAGCAACGGACACACACACTCATTATACGTGTGTAATGCAAGTAGTCCTTCTCATAGTTAATTGGTTAATTCCACGGCCGGGAGTCGAACCCGGAACTTGTAGGTAAAAGTCGATAACGTTTGCCCCTCGACTATAAGTCATACACATATTGAAGTACTCGAACCATGGGTTGCATCATTCCGCGCATTTACATAAATAAATTTGTCATATAAAAACACGGATTATTTTTATAAAAGCCAAACTATTATTGCATAATATCAAAACATTAATTTCCGGCAATTGGATATGGGATGTCGGCGATTGCCAACACATTATATTTTAAATTATTCGTTTTATCTAAATTTTGAAGGCGGTAAAAGTTAGTCATAGTAGCAGCATTACAGGACAATTTAGAAATATAGAAATTAATAGTGTTACTGTAGCCCAAAATCTGTCTTCACAGGGTGTCAATAAAAAAAGGTGGAAGAGAGATTTTTTTACGGTTATCGGCACTTTAGCAGGTCTAGTTTAAGAATTAGGTTGATGCCATTCTGGCACCCTTGGGCATTTTGTGATATTCAAGATGGAGGCTTATGTACGGTGCAATTTTTTTAAAATTTTAATTAGCCAAATGTGAGCATGTGATACATTAGTTTCTATGTTTTTCAGGTTCTAGAAAACAAATCTGAGGTCTAAAAAGACTTAGGGATAATTCCTCATGTGTTGCCCTATCAAAATATAAAATAGGTGTCGATTGTGGTGTTAAAAACAAATTCGATGCAAAAAGAAACATACCTCAGAAATAAAACGCAATTATGTTTTACAACAAATAATTTCCCCTTCATTTAACAATTTAATACCTATTAAACTTTCTTTCGTAAGGAATTAAAAAGTTATTTTTAATTTTTTACGAAAGCTCCGGCATTCACTGCTCTTCCACCAACTACTGAATATTTTTAAGAAAACGTAAAAAGGGCACATTTCCAAACATATTTGTGGTTGTCTGTAATGAATTTCTCTTGGCCAAATAGAAATGCCACTGCACGAGTGGCAGGCTGACGAGGATAAAATGGAATTACATCCGATCGTCTTGCCAAATTGTCCCTGATTTCATTTTGGCATAAGCAAAATGCTCATGCAAATCAATAAATTTATGTAACACAACACGATGCAGATACGTGTCTAATGGCTTGTCAATTTAGTGTGCAATTGCGTGCATCTAAGCACAAAACATTCTTGCCAGAATCCTCATACGAGAATTTCTGAAAATATAACTTCTGACAGTGAAGATTCCGAAGAAGATTAAATGTTGATTTTGATGTTTCGTTGTTTACAGTTTTTACAATAGGAATTAAAAAAAACCAAAATAAACGAATAAAAATTACGAAAAGAAACAGGAAACCAAGTAATTCATAAATAAATATAAAATAAAAAATGATAAGCCTTTCCACCCTAAAAAAATACAGAAAATTAAGTTTACGTTTGTTTAATTTTTTTAAAACCTTACTTGTTTTGAGCTAGCAGGACCTTTTAACCAATGCTTTTAAAAGGTCATTCAATTTGCTCACGCATACCACTTAAATAAAGATATGGTGTTATCCGTAAGTATTCCTAAAGCCTAACTTGATTATACAACAAAACTAGCTGCTAGTTTCTTTGCTTTAAAAATTAATTTCTCCGAATCAGCCGCCCTCTTAATAAAGTAAATTAGCAACACTTAAAGATTACGTCCTACACGATTTTTAACCTCAAATACTAATTCAAAGACCTTAAAACCTTAAAACCTTAAAACACCTGATTTTTCACACTAAGCCAGTCGCCATTTTGTATATCTCAAAATGCCCAAGGGTGCCAGAGTGGCATCAATCGGAATCGTAATGTTGACTCTTTGAAGAACCAAAAACAGCCAAGAAACCTTTACTATATCATATCCTACATGTTACGGTAATCGTGTGTGTGTGTGAACATGGATGTGGCTAATGTAAATAAAAATATAATTCTTAATCATAATGGTAATTATATTAATAATAATAATATAGATTATAATACTAATAGAATAACACTAGTATCTTTGTACATTAAACCTCAAACTAAAATATCAATTCAGGAATGGAACTTATTTTTTACAAATATTCCTAAACCTTGTTTAATAGCAGGATATTTTAACGCCCATCATCAAGCATGGGGTTGTGAATATGATGACGTATACGGTAAAACTCTACTGGATGCGATGGATATGGCCAATTTGGTATATTTAAATAATGGAGCTGCTACACTGGTAACCAATTTAAACAACAGAAAAAGTGCGATTGATATAACCCTTTGCTCTCCGGAAATAACACATTTATTCACCTGGAATATCATTAAAGACACACATGGATCCGATCATCTTTCTATCTTAATCAAATGCCAACTTTCAACCCACAGTCACGTAGAGAAAACTCACAAGATATGGAAAATTAATAAATCCAATTGGATCCAGTACCAGTATCATCTCGAGGAAAATTATAACTCAAATTATCATGCTAATCAAGATATTACATATACACAGTTTATTGACAACAAAAATGAAGCCGCCACAGCAACCATCCCAAAAATAAAAATCCCTAATGGTCCATGTAAACGACGCAGAGGCAAACCATGGTGGAATGACAAATGTGAGAGCGCAGTGAGAGAAAGACGGAAGTATTTTCAAATTTACGAAGAAAATCCAAACTTGAAAATCTAATAAATTATAAAAAACATGATGTGCTAGTAAAGAAAATCACAAAAGACTCTAAAAGACAAAGTTGGAAAGAATATTGCCTATCACTTAATAAAGATGTCCCTATGAAACAAATTTGGTTCAAATTAAATATTTTCAAAAACAGAAAACAAGATAACCGAATCCCACATGAAATAGGTAATTGGGTAGATAATTTTCACTCGGAATTATCACCACAGTGGGTAAACAACCAACCAATTACACAAAATCACATTATAGACAACACAAATCATAAGCTATTGAAACCATTCACAATTTGTGAATTAAATAAAGCACTCAAACAGAACAACAACTCTTCACCTGGAAAAGACAACATTCATTACTCTATGCTCTCACAAATTCCAGACTCAGGAAAAAAATACCTGCTAAATTTATTTAATTTGATTTGGACTAATCAGATACCTATCCCTTCCACTTGGCACGAATATCTAATTATCCCAATTTTGAAACCGGCACGACCTAGAGAACATGAAGACTCATACAGACCAATAGCGCTTGCCTCATGCGTCATGAAAACATACGAAAGGATAATCAAAAATAGATTGGAATATTGGTTAGAAGAAAACAATCACTTACCAAGTTCTCAATTCGGATTCAGAAGAGGAAGATCCACCCAGGAAGCTATTGCAACGCTTTTAACAGATGTACAATTAGCCTTCACTAAAAATAACTCTGTATCTGCACTTTTCTTGGACATAAAGGGAGCCTACGATAATGTCAACCTCTAGATATCCTAAGCGATAAGCTTAAAATAATGGGAATTCCAAGTAGGATAACCACAAATCTTGTCTCACTATACAGCAATAGACAAATATACATCAAAGTAAACGAAAACATAATTGGGCCTAGAGAAACATCACTAGGTCTTCCTCAGGGAAGTATATTGAGCCCAATATTATTTATTATATATACCGCAGATTTTGGAAGTAATTTAAATCCAAATACTAGAATAATTCAATTTGCTGATGATTTTTGTGTGTATTACGAAAATTCTAGAATAGATAATATAAACATTAACAATCTATCAACAGTAATGCAAAATATCACAAAATGGACAGAAAACACCGGTTTCACCATATCTGAAGAAAAATCTGCAGTATGTACAGGGTGTCCCAAATTGCTTGATTTTGGCTGGTTTTCCTATTTCCAGACCAGGTAGAGAAAAACCGACATATGAGTCTAGAGCTTGATTTTTGTGAAACGCCGATTGGTGAAAACCACATTTCGATATCTCTAACCGTTTCCAAGATATCGGCAAAAATTGACATTTTACAGATTCCGAAAAACTGTCAACTTTTTTATTTGTGGATATTTTTTCAAACGGTAAAAACTTTCTACAGGTACTTTTTGACGTAGGATGCATTTGTCAAAAAAAATATATCGCTTTTTGATTGTTTGATATCAAAGCTAACTTTGTTATTTCAAATGGAAACCATAGTTGGCTTTGACTTTAGAAAATAGGAAAAAAAAAATTAGCTTTCCAAAAATATATATGTCAAGATATGTCTAGTCATCCTTGCTGCCAATATAACACATTTTCCTTTAAAAATGACATTTTTTAACATTAAAAAAAGTATATGTCTAAAAGTTATTTGTGGCATCTTTCTGTATTTTCTTTCTGTTCTTATTTGGGATTTACGGCCACACTTCTGAACATTAATCTGATAATCTGAAAAATATCTGGATTATTTAAAAAATAACCTTTACGCCTGTGACTTTACGTCAAAGGAACAGTTAAAGGTTGGTTTTTTGACATAAAATATAATTAAAATAAAATAAAAACAATGATGTTTTGCAGACGTTTCGGAAACTTAGTCTGTTTCCTTTATCAATGCTAAATAGTCTTTCTCTTGTGTAATTCATGAAATTACACAATTTTAATGTTTAACCATAGATACTTACTACGCTCACAGAAAAGTTGATTAGATTAGATATTCAGGTTGCTAAGTTCTTCTTTTAGCATCGGTAACCATATTGTACAACAATCTACAGAATAATTTGATACGCATTTGTCTTTATTTAGCAAAATTATTGCAGATTCTTTAATTTTTCTCTTTTTACTGTCCGGTTTTTTTGTTAAAATTTTTGCTGCATTCCAATTTATTGGATGTCCGTTTTCGAAAGCGTGTTCACAAATTTTTGATTTTTCAATTTCATTTTTTCTAATATAATTTTGTGTTCGCCCAATCTTACATTGAAGGGTCTGGATGACTCACCAACATAATATTTGTCACATTCACAACACGGAATACTGTAAATACAGTTTTTTGAATTTTGATCACTATTAACCGGTTTTGTTTTTGTAAGTATAGATCTTAAAGTGTTAGTAGTTTGAAATACCGTTCTAACATTAAATTTATCACCGATAGTGCGTAGCTGTTCAGATAATCCCTGTACATAAGGAATCATTGTTACTGTTGTGTATTGACGTTCGGGTACTTGTTGGCGCTGATTAATAATTATATTTTCAATATTTGTCAATGTTCTATCAACAAAGACTTCTGGGTACTGATTGTTAATTAGTACATTTTTAATAAATATTTTTTCTGTATTTAATATTTCTTCAGTAGAAGAAATTGTTTTTGCCCTATCATATAAACATTTTATAACACCTCTTTTAACACTTTTTGATTGATTCGAGTTATAATTTAGATATCTATTTGTATGGGTTATTTTTCTGTAAACGCTAGTTTCAAATCTATTGTTAACTTTTTTAATTAAAATATCTAAAAATGGCAATTCATTAGTATTTTCTATTTCCAATGTGAATTTAATAGATGGTTCTTTATCGTTAATATTTTCCAAAAAGCTGTTTAATAAATCGATTCCGTGGGGCCAAATTGCAAAAATATCATCAACATATCTCCACCAAATGACTGGTTTATATATATAATTTTGAACATATTTACTTTCAAAATCTTCCATAAATATATTACTTAATATTGGAGATAATGGAGACCCCATTGCCATACCGAAATCCTGCTGATAAAAGTCATTTTTTAATTGAAAATATGTTCTTTTGATACAAATTGTCAATAATTCCATAATACTATTTACACTAAGTTTAGTTCTATCTGCCAAAGTATTATCGTTTGATAATTTAGTTTTATTATTGACAATGTTTTGTCAACCGGAACGTTAGTAAAGAGACTAACTACATCAAAACTGACCATCAAATGTGTATTATTAATATTATTTTCGTGAAGTTTTTCTAAAAAATGTTTACTGTTCTTAATATATGAATCAGTATTTCCAGATAACGGATTAATAATTTTGTGCCAAATTGTGACATGGTGAATTGACAGAACTAATAATTGGTCTTAAAGGCAACCTGAATATCTAATCTAATCAACTTTTCTGTGAGCGTAGTAAGTATCTATGGTTAAACATTAAAATTGTGTAATTTCACGAATTACACAAGAGAAAGACTATTTAGCATTGAGAAAGGAAACAGACTAAGTTTCCGAAACGTCTGCAAAACATAATTGTTTTTATTTTATTTTAATTATATTTTATGTCAAAAAACCAACCTTTAACTGTTCCTTTGACGTAAAGTCACAGGCGTAAAGGTTATTTTTTAAATAATCCAGATATTTTTCAGATTATCAGATTAATGTTCAGAAGTGTGGCCGTAAATCCCAAATAAGAACAGAAAGAAAATATTAAAAAAAGTTTTTCGGAATCTGTAAAATGTCAATTTTTGCCGATATCTCGGAAACGGTTAGAGATATCGAAATGTGATTTTCACCAATCGGCGTTTCACAAAAATCGAGCTCTAGACTCATATGTCAGTTTCTCTACCTGGTCTGGAAATAGGAAAACCAGCCAAAATCAAGCAATTTGGGACACCCTGTACATTTAGTCGATACAGGTTTCAACAAAATAATAAGGTGAAATTAGGGAAATATGAGGTCTCTTATAAAAGCTCTGTAAAATATCTCGGAATAGTATTAGACAGGAAAATTGCATGGAAAGAGCATGTAAACCATTTAACAAGAAGATGTGAGAATGCCATAAATATTTTGAGAGTATTTTGTAGAAGTAAATGGGGAGCTGACCCAAATATCGCCTTAATTTCCTATAAGGCCTTAGTACGGTCTATCCTGGATGTATTTTTATGGGAATTCTTCGACCACAAATTAAAAAAAAATTGAAGTGGTCAAAAACAAATGTCTACGATTATGTCTGAGACTTCTAAGAAGCACTCCAATAAACATTTTGGAATCAGAATCAGGTGAACCACCGCTGGAAATGAGAAGACAATTTTTAAGTGACAAATTCACAACAAAACTATATTCTAAAAATAGTGAATGCATCAATAGCCTTCATAAACTAACAGTTCTAGGATTGACAGTTCCATATTGGCATAAAAAACAACTACCCTTAATAAGTGAAAGTTACACGAAGGTGTCACAATTTTCGGAACTACTGTATAAGAATAGCAAGCTCCCTTGTTTTGCAATAGATTATGAAACATTCCACCAGGTCATAAATACCGACTATTTCTTAACAGAGAATATACCCGAAAAATACATAAACCGGTTCTTTGAAAATAAACTGGAAACCCAGTGGCCGAACTATGAATACATTTTCACCGATGGCTCTAAAATGACGGATGATACAGGATGTGCGTTTTTCCATTCCAACGAAGATATACATAGGATATTTAAATTACCAAACATTACTTCGATTTATACCGCTGAACTGGTAGCTATAAAGAAAGCTATGGAATATGTTCTTAGTCATAATAGTCAACATTTTATTATATTTACAGATAGTAAAAGTTTAGTAGACAAGCTGACAAATATAAAAATATCAGCTGATCTACACAAAATTATCCTAGATATTTTGATTATCCACAGACAAATTCAGACAAATAATAAATCGGTAATAATTACCTGGATAAAAGGACATGCCGGCATACGCAACAATGAAATCGTTGACAAATTCGCCAAAATAGCAACCAAAACCGGAGATATTATAGAGAAGAATATATTGCCTCCCACATTTACTACATTATACAAAAAACAGCTTCAAGATACTTGGCACAGGAAATATAATGATTCACAAACAGGCCTCAAATATAAAACAATACAACCTCAGATACCTCGGAAACATTGGTTTTATAGAAACAATAGTCGTCCCTTCATCAAGGCTTTATGCAGAATAAGAACAAACCATGGATTATACCCTCTGTACAAATACAAAATGGGACTTGTGGACACTCCAGAATGCTTTTGTGGAGAAATCGGCGATCTACAACATATAATACTAGAATGCCCCCAGTATCTAAACCAAACCGACTCTCTTTATGAAGATTTGCTACAACATGGCATTGGATTGCCTATAAATCTGGATATACTAATATACAATGAAAATATCCACGTATATCAACCTATATATAATTTTATAAAGAAAGCAAATATATCCTTGTAAAAGAATAATTATAATAACTAAAGAAAAGAAAAAGAAAGACAAAAGGAAAATAAAAAAAAATTCAAAATAGTTATCTAACATACTTATTATTTATAATTTAATTACCATTTTTTGTGTAAATTTGAATAAAAACGTCTGGCTAATTGGAAAGACCAAAGCCATCTTACTTAAACACACACACACACATGTTACGGTAAAAATCCTTTTTTCGCATCCTCTGACTATTAAGTTTGTAATCGAATACCGGAGACCCTACACGACATCTAGAACCTGGAGAACGCTCACTATGCATCGTTCTTTATTAAATGGGGAGCACAGGAAAAAATCATATAAATACGGAACCAAAACAACCCTCGCAGATCGCAGAGACTGACTATCAAGAGACGCTAGTCAGTAGGAACTCAACGCTATAGATCTACGTCTTCTTTATAAAACCAATCGACCAAACTTCTATAAAACCAATCGACCAAAATTCTTTAGGATTAACGTCTCTCTGGACTTGCATAATTGCATGCGTCTACAAAGGGGGACCTGATGAATGTCACACAACTCTATGACATCTCTATTTGGTATGAGGTTTTGTTATTTGCATTCACCCCAGATTACTTTAATTTTTTAATTTGATACAGTTATCTATAAAATAAATTAAATGTGTTTAAACATTTCGAGAAGCTTTCGGAAATTAAATAAAAAGCTTCTTAAATATTAGATTTAGGTTTCCTAGTAAATAATTAAATTAAAGTATTTCAACGAAATTAGACATTATCAAATTTTATAAAAAATAATAATCTAAGTGAAAACTGTAATGTATTTTGGGATTTTATATTTTTAAAACTAGACGTATTAAAAGGCTAAATTTGTTTGTTCTCTTTCTCCAGGAAGAAATTAATACTTGAGTGTAACAATGTTTATATTGACATTCTAATTTTGAGCATCCAAATATAAAGACTATGGGGTATAAAATTATTGGAAACATTTTAAGAAGCAATTATTGTAGAATTCGTTACAACAACTACTTTTCATAGCTACTGTATTTATATTCTGAATGATATATATTTATTTTTTTCTTTTTTTTCTTATTTGAGATTTACACACTCCTGAACATTTCCCAGATAATTCAAAAAATATCTGGATTTTCTATTCATAACCTTTACGCCTATGGCTTTACGTCAAAGGAACAGTCACAGGTTGGTTTTTTGACATAAAATATAAATGTTTCACAGAAGTTTCGGAAACTTAATCTGTTTCCTTTTCCAATTCTAAGAATCTTTTGGTTTGTGTAATTCGTAAAATTGTTTCCTTCTTGGGGTCTATGACACAAACCATTTCCTTGTATTATTGTTTATTGTTTATGAGTTTGTGTGTTTGTATTGTTTAACCCCAAAAAACTTATTCTGAACTTTTATGTTTACAAATGCCGCAAATATTTTGGTGGAAATGATTTAGTTAGATTCTATTCTACTTTACTCAGACATATTGATTTAATAATTTTCCAGAATCGATAATATAAACATAATAAATATTTACTGTCCGATATGTGCACAGTGGTAGTAGGTATACACAATTATTATAATATTTTTGTTTTCAAAAACAAGCTAGGTTAATAGTTTGTGTCACTAATTTTAATAATACTGATACCACAATTCCGTAAATGATAAAAATACAGCGTGCTTGTTTTTAAATAACTGATTATTTCTGTCCCCTCTACAATATATAAAGAAAAATCCTGTCCAGCTCAAACATTGTTTCATTGAATCCAACAGTGCTAACCCGAAAATCATGTCTAAATTATTTGTAAGTATTACAGCTTTCATATTATATAAATATATATGTTTGTTAGGTAAATGTCAAAATATAAACAAAACTTAGACTTAGTTACATAATTATAATATAAAAAAGAATGTACTATAATAGTAAAAGCATTTAACCATTAACAGAAATAAGTGGATCTGTTTATTTAAATTAGAATATTAGAAAACAATTGTCCGTCAATGAGAACTGAAATGTTACTTTTATTTATCATTTAAAACCAATTTTCAATTATAAACTTTACGACTAAATTTTAAATAAAAAAAATGCAGAAATTAAAATATTTTAAGTAATCATCTAAATATATTTTAACTAATTTTGACTATACATTATAAAGGTACAAAACAAATTTAACAACTTGAAAAATATATTCATAGAACTCCAAACAAACCTAAAAAATAATTCACTACAAATTAATTAATTTTATTTTTATTTATATAGAACTGGTAATTTCTTTAATCATTGAATAATGTAACGTTTCTCAAAAATATTTCGTACAAATACTACAAGTCTTATTTTTCTTATTCAGATTTTCATATTGATATTACCTTCATTTAAATTTATAAATAAATATTGGTGTAAGAGATCCAAAACAAAATCGTTTTGGGGTAGGTGTTCAAGATTTCTTGCTGTACACCTAAAAAGGTAAAAAGGCGTAAATTTAAAAATTCTTTGCGATTATTAACATTAGCTTTAAAAATAATATATCTTTTTCGCATTTTGACTAATAATATGCTATTTTACTAAATTCAAAATCGTTTAATAAAGTGGCACTTTGCCATATAGAAATGTCACTTTACTATGTAGAAATGTCACTGTTAATAAAAAACAGTTTGACAGAATATTGTTTATTTAAATATTATCGAGCGGCATTTAAAATATCTTCAGAACAATTTTCTAAATTGTTTTCAGTAGCAAGACTTATTTTTATAATTAATATATAACTTCAAATCAATTCGACTCACAAAAATGAAACTTCATAGTTGTTACGTAAATAAACAAAGCCGACAGGTTACTACACAAGTACCTACTATGGTATTTTTTAAATTTCAAACTTTGTAATATTTTTATGTCTATCAATATTTGCTTATACTTACCTACTAACACAATATGCGAAAAAACAGTATAAACAAATCTCGTAAGAAAAACAGTTTTACTAAACTCATATAGTTTTGAGTTACTCGCTCGCTGCGCTCGCTCGTACTCAAACACTATATTCGTTTAGTAAAACTTTGCTTTTCTAAACTTGTTGTTTAATGTACTATTATAACATCAGGTGTGTTGTAACAAGAGACTATTTATTTTTAGTTATTTTTTTTAATAATTATTATTAAATTCAAACTTAAATATAGCAAATTTACAACTTACGGTAACCTCGTTTTCCAGCCCCTATTTTTATTTGTTTCAATGATTTAAAGTTTAAATAACAGCTGTTTGACTAACCATTTGCCATGTTTTAAATTTATTCTGACAGAATACTGGTGACTCCATTTTTTTTAATTACTACCCATATTTAACTGGGCCGGCAGTTTTAAAAAGAACACGGTTTTTAGAATACACTCATTATAAAAAGTTAACAGATTACAACATAACAGCAACATAAGGAAATTATTATTAAAATTCTTATTGAAAATTCAAATGTTCGAAGTGACGCCCATTTGTTGCATAATTAGTTTAACATTTGTTTTAATTGATAAGTTTCTCTACACCGAAATAAAATATAGTAATTTTT
Source organism: Rhagium mordax (assembly GCA_963680705.1). Taxonomy (NCBI): domain Eukaryota; kingdom Metazoa; phylum Arthropoda; class Insecta; order Coleoptera; family Cerambycidae; genus Rhagium; species Rhagium mordax. The sequence goes on along the minus strand of OY796660.1, from coordinate 57,502,123 downwards.
TTCTTATCTTATTAATGTTTTACTACGAATCAACGATTGTATTCTATAATAATACGTGTAATACTCAAAACATTCATTAAAAACCTGAGCAAATATTTTAAAAAATATGTTGACCATTACCAATCGCCTTACAACCGACCAACTTTTTCTATACGTTTTGAAAAAATGTAAAGCAAAGGCTGTATTGCATTATATTTGGGTTAATATATTAAAATTTTCACAAATCTTTTTTATTAATAGAAAAATATGTGAGTAATAAAAAAAATTAAATTATTAAGACACGATAAAACCGGTTCTTAAGAAAATATAAATTTAGTCAGTACAACATCCCTTTTAATAAATATTTCTATAAGAATGAGTTTGACTAGATAAAGTTATATTTTCTCATGAGATACAATGATAGTAGTATATGTGTGTTTGTAAAGATAAAGATACTAGTAGACAACAAACAAGACCTTATTTATGTCCTATATTTACCATTGACAAAAACAACTTAACGATTCTGTCCTAAATTTTTTCCACTATGTAGCTTCTTTTTTGGTAACCACCAATTTAAAAATATGTATTTTGTATATAAAATGAAGATTTACATTAATACTCATTAATACTAATATAATCATTAGCATGTTTATTATTCAAAAATACATGAAAGTTATAATGAAGCAACAGTTAATTTGTGATGTTTTGTTAATGACCAATGGAGATATTAAGGTCAATGTCAAAAACTAAAAAGTTATCACAATCAAAATTATCCCAAAATATATTCAGTAACAAGTATCCAATGTCAAGGATAAGTTTATTTATATTTGTCTTAACTACAAATTAATGGAGCGAATAATTTTAGGCAAATTTAATACATTTCAAATAAAATTATTTTGTTAACAAGTAAATAAAATATTGCAAAAGTATAAACCTAAAAATTGCTAGACGTACTGTGAAACATCAGAATACTTTCTTACATTGACAATCGTTCCTGTTATAAAACAGTTGATAGGTAAGATATGATTTTTTTAATAATCACCTAGAATATGTACCTGATTACAGTAATAGATGAATTATTTTCCTTTTTGTTTTAAGATATCATATTTATTCCATGGAGACGCCAAAAACGACAAAAATATAATTTTTTAATTTTTCAATCTAAATCTTATAATAATTTCTTCAATTAAATGCAGACTAAACTTTCATTTTATATTATTTATAATACATTATTATAATGTTCACAGAGATATTGACGAATAATAAGTTTATAAATTTGCAATAAAAATAATTATTTAGTAAATTATAGGTATGTAGATACATGTATTTAACTTGTTACAATGATTCATGAAGTAAATAAAACAAATTAAAATGTATAATAACTACTGGACGCCAAGACACCTAATAATTATGTCTGTCGATCTGTGATAATACATTAATTAACAAAATAAGCAAGATAAAATAAATATTAAATATTTTCCATAAACTTAAATATAGCGGTCTTAAACTTATGGCATAATCTGGTGTAATATAGTTTTTATACAGAAAAAACTGAGATTATGTACCTATCTAACTTGAAATTTGCTGTAATTTAAATGTCACATGAATGTAAGATACACATTCGTTAAAAAGTGAAATACGTTTTTCGGTAACTGAACTATGGTCTAGATTATGTCAATTGGGTTGGCGTAGCGACGAAAATACTGTTCAACGATTTCTTAAACAAACAAGAGAACTTTGGAAGAAATAATAATTCTACCAAATTTGATTTGCTTATTTTTAAAAAATGGTTACTCTGTCTCTAGTAGAAAATGATGAGATATCATATAAAAAAATACTACCGAATGTTAAATTAAGAAGACTAAAAATGTTTTGAATGTACGAGCAACGCTTTGAATATTGTATTAAATTTTGATTTATTTGCAGGTACTAACTTTGGCCCTTCTCATAGCTTGCGCTATGTCTACTCCCTATGGAGATCAACATGGAAGTCATGGTCAACAGCACGGTGGTCACGGATCTGTAGACCCTGGATTTTCAGTTGGACATGGACAACATGGACAACATGGACAACAACACGGTGGACATGGAAGTCATGGAGGTGGACATGGAGGTCAGGGTGGACATCAGGGGGGTTACCAAACTCATGGTTATTAAATAATATTGTAATAAGTTGAACTAAAAAAATATACACCTATACATTATTTATTTGTGTTTTTTGATAAATTAAAAGAATCATAGGATAAAAGCAAGAAGAATAATTTTCACTAGACTTAAAGGAAATTCGGATCCTATATTATATAGACACATTATTAAAAAATGCTAGTGCTAAAATATTTCCTAAAAGGTTAAAATGTTATCTAATTATACAACTGCAATTATTGTTAATATTGATCATTGATTCCAAATCCAGATTACGAATCACGGGAATTAAATATTAGATATACTGCTATAAAAATGCATTTCATGATTTGCAGCCTTTAATGGTAAGAAAATCAGTACGTTCATTTTTTCATAAGCCATTAAATTTAAGTTATCGTAATTTCCCATCAAAATTCTAAGATGGTTGGGACGTGTTTAGTTCAAATCAGGTTAACAAACTCTATAGGTACCTTTTTCGTAGAGAATAATATTATCTGCAGGTTTAACCGTTAAGTCAGTCATTTAACTTGCAAGTGCCGGTACAGTCTGGATGCCTAAATCGTTTGATTTCGAAATTTTTTCGATATTTTTGCCCGCTGATTTCTTCCAGTCATTTATAATGGAACTAAAAATCCGCGAGCGGATATAGCTATGGTTTTTCCAGGTCATAAAGAAACAGGAAGACAATAAAGGAATTCGTTTATTTCCTATATGATGATTTTGATTTTAATAAACATACACCAATAGTCCAGTTACATCAGGCTAAAAAAACCAATAACTGCCGAGAAAATCCAAGTGGGCTGAAATTTAACATCTTAAAAGTCTCCATCGATAATGCGCTTACGTTTTCAGTTATTTAAAGTCAAAGGTCACAGAAATCAATTTTTTGCCAATATGGGGCGTATGACTTTTTTAATCATCACAAAAACTGAAGACTACATAAAAAGTTATATAAGTTTTTTACGTACAACCAATCATTTAGTAAATAAAACCCTGCTAAATTTTGCAGTAAAGTGCAAAACGCATTATACAATGCTTTCATTTCCAAACGCTACACAAGAAAATATTCGGTAAAGCTCGTGAATCTGGCTGCACTAGTGGGGATTAGCCGTCATGCAATTCAAATTAATTAAATGTAATTTAAAGAGTATTTCTTAAGGTTTGAGAGTTTTAATTTTAAACTTTTTATAAGAAGGCAATTTTTAGTTGAATACAAAACCAATTATCAAATCAAATCAAATCAATTTATTGGTGTTATCAACATAATTATGTTTTACGCAGGTCAGCATAATAGATTGTACATCATAAGTAAAAAATTTAAAATAAACGCGATTTAAAATAACTAATTAAGTAAGTACATAAAGAAGAATTACAGTCACAAAGACATTATGTTTCTAAGGTTAAAACTCGGGTTAAAATATATCTAAAATATCAATACACTACAGCTTAACATAATGAAAGTTATACAAGTACACATCTTTAAAAATTTAATACTTTATTTGTATTAATATCAAAATTTAAAAATTCATTTATGCTATAGAAGGATTATTTTATTAAAAACTTTTTTATTAACTGTTTGTATTTCACCTCTGGTAGATTTTTTACACAAAATGGAATTTTATTAAAGAATTTAGGTGCATAGGAATTAACGCCACAGTCACTTAATTTTATTCTATTATAGTCTAATGCAATGTTTAGTTGTGTTCTTGTGTTATGATTATGAACATCCCCTTGTTTTTTAAAGAATATCTATTATTATATACTTAAACTAAGCATTGATATATATAGAGCGATGGAAATGGAATCTCCAGCTCCACAAATTTACCTCTTACGTCATCTCTATATCCAAGATTTGTGATTATTCTGATGGTTTTTCTCTGCAGTCCAAAAATTCTTTTAGCTTGCGGTGCGTGGCCCCAGTTCATCAGATCATAAGTCATATGAGAGCTTATTAGTGAGTGATAAGCAGTAAGTAAAATTTTTAGATTTACAATATTTTTTAGGTTTCTTATAACAAATATATTTTTTGATATTTTATTTGCTGTATAATCGATATAATGGAACCAATTTAACTTTGGATCAAGAAATATACCTAGGAATTTAACTTTTTCGGGATTTTGATAATTATCAAGAGAGTCTGTGTGTGAAAATCATATTCACCGTTTTATTTTCATTTATAGTGACAAATTATTCGATGTGGACCATTCTGAAACATTTGATTTGGTTTGACTCATTTTCCTTTGTACATTATCCAACTTATTATCAGATATTAAAAGTGTGGTATCATCTGCGAATAACAATACCTTATTTTATTTCTTAAAATTTACTGTTAAATATGAACAAATTAATTTTCTTTAAATAACTTGATCATCAACTCATCTGTTGACAGTCAACCCACGATCACAGACCGCGATCTCCACTCAACCCCGAATATACAGGATCACCATTCTTTTCCAAGCATCAAAAAGTCTCATGACTAATCCAAAATGTAGTTATTAGAGAGGGTATACAATATTGTTGGTAGAAACAAACTTATGGCTTCAAATTTAAAGAAAATTTTGTCTTCTACAAAATTGCAAATAGCTCGTTTTGCGCTTAAGTGCATTGAAATGGAGTTATTTATAGGCAAAAAACTGAAAAATGACTAATTTTCGGCAATTTTTCCAAGATGGCGGAGGAAGCACTGGGGGGGTGAGGTAACGAAAACTTGGATTTTTCACTACCTTACCGATCTATACAACATATTAAAAATCTAGAACTACCGGACCTTTTGTAAGGTAAGACTCCTCTATTCACTGGACTAATTGGGAAAATGTATGAAATGAAGCTGGTTATCCCCATGAACCAAAATATAGTTCCAGCAAAATGACACATTAGCCGATTTTGGAAATAACGTTCTAGAATATTTAAGTCATGTTTCCCAGTCATTCAATTGATTTGAAAGATTCTTTAGAATAGCTGACAAGGGCTCTAGCCCTAAATATGTAAGATAGCTTTATTTAGAATATTAGACCATATATTATTGAAAATTTGAGACAGAATAACAATAAAGGCCGAAAACACTCACGAAAGATATAACCGAGCATCCATCCTATCCATAAAACAGTCAATTTAGTATTGGGCAATCATTACGACTATTTTAAAGACCTGAAAACATCTCTCTGCATGACATTTCTGGTAGAAATTATATCTCAATCTCAATAAAACAATTAGTAGCTAGAATTCGTCTTGAAGAGAGCTTTCAAATAAGTTATCACTCACCACATTGTGCCATTCACCAGACCCAACAATCACGCCATTGGTTTCACATTGTTCATTTCAGAAATGTAAATTATATTTCTTGCTTCTGAAAAGCCATCCAGTATTACAGTATTACAATAATATATAAAAATTTGTATTAAGATCTATAGACTTGCCACTATAATCTCCCTTTCTGGGCAGGGCTATAGAGCCTGAGGACACCTATAGAGTATTTTGTACTAAATAATTTAAATCCTGAGAAATATCAAAGATATAATTACAATCCCAAATTTCAGGTAAATATTATAAAAATCATATCAAGATAAATGAAGGCGAGGTCAGAAGCGTTGAATTTTAGGTGCGAATTTAATCAATCTTTGAAATGGACAATGATTTGTGAAGGCCGCCTTATTTCTATATAAATGAGAAGAGGATTGCTGAAGACATTATTAATCTGCAACACTTTCAATACCTGTTACAGAAAATATGAGCAGTTTGGTAAGTAAAAAATATTTTCAATAATAAAATACAGTTTTTTTCAAATATGCGCATAAATTTATAACACACAATTTAATTTCTTTTTATTTTAATAATTAACGTGTTAGTAATTAAATTATATTATAAGGAAAGTCACACTAAAAGAAAGTTGTTAGCTTCATCGATTCTACCCTCATCACACATATAAAATCATACCTATTATTAATTTCAAATGACTTTATAATATCATATTTATTATATTAGACTTCAACACTAACCAGAAGGCCTCATTTTAAGAATAAGAGTCGCTTCAAATAAAAGATATATGTTTTTAACAATATAATCAATAAATTTATATTGAAATGAAATTCTTGCTACTTAAAAGATGACATGACTGAAAATGACCGCCAATTATTTTTGGTGACGAGGATGGATAACCGAATAAATATTTTATCCAGATAAAACCATCCTATTAAAAATTATGCATACAAGTGAAATTATGATTTCACAATGAATACCCAAAAATAATATTTAATTTGTAATTAATAATTATGAAACAGCAACAGATTGAAAATAAATTAAAGTAAATATTCGAAATGAAAACCAACATGTTTAACTAATAAACTACCACCGACATTCAAAGAAACTTTGCAAGCGAATTAAATATATCGTCTATAAAATTAGCACATGAGTCCCTAATCTATACTCGAGTAAACTTTAACTTGGCGTGTGGATGAGTTGATATTGTGCGTATTATTTTATTTTCTCTTGCATACAAAATTGAAGCAATGGCCCAAAACCATTGTTTACGTATAAACATACGTGATCTATCTATCAAATCAAACAACCAGGGTTGTGGTCTCAGGTCCACTGCGCTGAAGCCCAATTGGGTCCCCTTTTGTTTCTACTCCATCAGACGAGTGCCCATGACGAACTCGAGGACTTCAGGTTTCGGAAATGGCTCCTCAAGGTGCCTTTTGCACATAAGGATACTGAAATAGAATTTTCATCCTCCTCTCCACATACCTTATAACTAGGGTCGTCTAATGCCCTCATGGTATTGAAGTGTTTCCTTATGGGACAGTCCGGTTAGGAGTTCTATCGCCATTCTTAATTATTGTTTCCTGCTGAATTGCAGGTATTCCTTGACTCTTGTTCCGCTTGGTGCCTCAAGGAATAGCCGCGATTGCCGCATTCCTGGGAGCCCCATCCAATGAATGCCATGTTGCTTACTTAGTTCGCCCATTACTGACCTCTTTGCAGTCTGATGTGATATCCTGCCCGTGAGTTCCAGGCCAACTAAAACTATTTTCGCTACTTTCCTCACTAAAGGATCAGCTATCTCTTCAAATCCCTGGTGTCCTGGTATCCATTCTTTCCTTCTTTCTCTGTTCGTTTCTGCCAGCGCCACCTGGTTTTTAAGGCACTCTTGCCGCTTTAATTAGAACGTATTTCTACAATTCGCAAGACTTTTAATGCTGCCTGACTGTCACTCATGATGTAGATTTTCATATTTCCTCCACAACATGATCTGCAAACGGGTTGTGATTGCTATATCGTGATACTCAGCTCTAACCAAAATATCCTGGTGTAATGCTGAACTTAATAAGACAATATTGACCATACAGTCCATACACTAAACGTAAGTTACCAGGTTAATACATGGGGCGGCCTTCGCCATTTGCTTTACAGCTGCTGTATATACATAGTGAATACGGTTGCCTATACTATATAGGTGCCGTCGTATCGTCATCATCGATTTTACTTGCGGCATCAAAAAATCTATATCTCAATTGGAACAACTCCATTCCATCTGAAGAAATATAATTACAAACGTGCAGACATGGGAAATAACCAAAGAGGAAATCGATCACTGATGATACCAATTACTTGAACGTAAATTCATAAATATCACAGGAACGAACACATTAATAGGAAGAAAATATATTAATAATACGAGAACCGACGTCTCAAAATCAATCACATTGTCTCAGGATGAATTCGCGTCAGAGCTTCCTTCACAAGATGGTGTTTCAAAATGCAAGATAAATCTATAAAAATTGGGCTTGCTCTCTAAGGGTAAAGCGAATACTGTTGCCTAGTTTTGTCTTTTTTTAATTCCTATTAATTGTCAAAAAACACCCTCTAACTGTTCCTTTGACATCACATTAAAGGGCGTAGAGGTTATTCCCCAGTTTTAAACTAGTTAATATAAATATTTTTTGATAAATCAATTTTTTGGATAGCAATTTGGAAAAATGTGGTAATAAATCCCAAGAAAAGAAAAGGAAGAGAAAAAAATTATGAAATGCCACAAAGAAACATTTAAACAATTTTGATTTTCTTTACGTAACAGCCGGTAGGGGATTAATTATTAAAATTTTCTTATTATACCTTTAAGTCCCGCATCAGAAAAAAAATAGTTTACAGTTTGCTCCCTTCAAAAGAATCATACCACACCTACATTGGATAAAATATATAGATCATAAATAAAAAAAAGTCTCGTCTTCGCCACTGCAATAGAGAAATTAATGAAATTGACGCGATTCATAAAATGTAATTGTTACCTCATAGCCATGCATCGGTACTCTTATTACGGTATGCTTAGAAAAGTTAAAGGTTACGCGAGTGTTGTGTCCGTACGAGGGCGGTGCCCCGATGCTGTAATAGTTGAATTAAGTGGCATATCAAAATTATCAATAGGTAATTTCTGCCATACCTTTCTATTTTTTGTTCAAATCACGTACTGCTTTATTTAAAAATATTGTCGATGTTGGAAAATGTTTTACAATATAATTTAATTAAACAAGTTAGACGGATTTAGCAAGAGGTGCGAGACGACCACAAAATATAACTAAATTCGTGTCACGCCTAGTTTCTAAAACGTTCAAATCCCTAAAACATTGAAAGCCAATACTCATTGATGATAAGAGACTGGATTTCAGGGGGTCACTTCAAGAACGAATTTATTTCAATGTGTAAAATTAAATTTATTTTTCTATCGACTTTTCGAAAGTAAGGCTTCTTGTAAAACATTAAGACAATCTAATTTAAAATGTAAAATCGACAACTATCGCTAAGTTCTTTTCAAAAAGGTTATGATCTTAAAAAACACACTATTAGGAAAAAATGTTGGTCATAACACATTTGTGATTACAATAGAACTTACTCTCCGTAATTACTAACACTAGAGTTAGGACGATTTATATCAGCGGATTTTTTAACTTAAAATCACAATTTAAAGACTCGAATATATTTTAAAACATTTCATAAAATGAAAATAAAACAAATGAATATACCAAAAAACAAACAATAGAAACATTCTTACAGAAACTTAAAAATACATTGGTACTATACAATACAAAAATATAACTTGAGTTTATGTTTAATTTTCGTTAATATTTTTATAAAAATAAATTTTCCTGCTTTGTTTATTCCCAATTTGGAATCAAGAGGAAGAGATTTTTCATTCTGGGTTATAAAATACACGGTATTATATTTAAAGAAACATAAGTTATAGTATTTTCTTAATTTTCCAATGCTCATTTGTTTATTTTGATATAAACAAAAGATAACACACAAGGAACCCTAAAACTTCTATATTTAAACTATTATCGTATCTTTTATAATAAACCCTGTAAGTACGGGTCAAAAAACGACCACCACATACGTCAAGTTAAAAAATGATATATCACTTCTGTTTGGAGTTAAAAGAAAACGATTTAAAAAACACACTAGTCCATTTTCTAAACGCTAAAAATTCGCCAAAATTCAAGTTTTTCAAGTTTCGGTAAAAATGTATAGAAAAGTTCCCCATAGGTGAGAAGCTGTGCTTTTTATTGTTTCACTAATTATTAATAAATTTTTTTAATACATTTTTAATTAAAAAATTATTTAACTCTTTTATTTATTTAAATAATTGCCTGAAATTTTATAACGTAAGGTTTTAGGGGTTGTAGATTACGAATTTGGCCTCAAAATCGGTCCAAATACAAAATGGCGTCTACGAAAAGATGTCAAAAGTTTAATTTTTTATTTCCTTTTTTTTTATTTTTATTAGTTGTCTAGGGGGTTTTGAGGTCACTGATTACGAATTTGGTTAAAACTCACCCAAAACCAAAGATGGCGGATTCAAAATGGTGGAAAAGTGTCATTTTTTTTATCAGATCTTATTTTTATTTTACATGTATATTGTATAGGGATTTTTTGGGTCGCTGATCTCAAATTTTATATTAAAATTTATCAAAAATTGAAAACAGTGTCTGAAAAATGTATTGTACTTATCAATTGTATCAATAATCAAACTGAATCACCCTCTATTACTACTTGGACTCCACATTCCACAACAATTTATAATTTGACTAAAATCTGTTCGTAATTCATTCCCAAGTCATAATACTTTTAATCAACGTTTGTTTATATATTTTTTTAATAATATTGTAAATTAGTTGTCTACCTACTTATTTACTTTTATTTCGACTTCGGCAGATTGGTTCTGGCAGTCCCAAAGATGGTAGAAATATCCATCGAGACATTAACCCAAAATTAAATTTATTTGTTGTAAATAAACTTCTTGTTGCTTGGGTTTGACAAAATTTTTGGTAGAACGAAAATTTGATCAACAAATATGTCTAAATTTGGAAAAATTAGAAATATAAAATAACACATAAAATCACATTCGAAAAATTATCGAAAATTGTCTACAATACGGGTGTAAATGAAATTAGGCTCACCCCTATAACTTTTTTGTTTTTCAGATATCATTTTGAAATTTTGGCAGTTGCAATAACAACTAAATTTGAATTAATGCATGTTAATAAAATGATTCCAGCACTTCCGGTTTCACCGGAAATGACCGTAACATCTGTTTTTTAAATGGAACACCCTGTATATTTTTACATTTTTCGATTCAGGGATTTATTCTGCATACGTTGGTATCAACTTCGAGGAAGAAACATAACTTCAAACATTTTTTCAGGATAATTTAAGTTGGCATCTAGAAAGCCATGACTACTGAAAAACTTTTCTTTCTGAGCCATTGAGTATTGGAAAAATTAAATCGTGATATTAAGTGAGCTAACTTTGCTTTTATAGCCATTTAAACATCTCGGAAATGGTTTTTCCGATTTAAGAATTTTTTTAAAATGGAACCATTATACATCATTATGCTATTTTAATAGAGATTTTCTTTACCTACTTTATCTTGGTTCAAATTTATTTCAGTTTAATAAATTTGTTTTTTTTTCAAGGCATTCCCGATTAATTTCATATCAAATGTTTAACTTGGTCAGAGCTTACTAAAATAAATTTGAACTAAGGTCAAAAAGTATCTTTTGTAAGTTATTTATGAACTATTGATGAAGTGTTTGGTATCGAAATGTAGGTAAAGAAAATCTCTATTAAAATAATGTGGTATAATGATGCCATTAAAAGAAAATACTTATATCTAAAAAACCATTTCCGAGATGTTTAAATGGCTTTAAAAGCAAAGTTAGCTCACTTAATATCCTGATTTTATTTTTCCAATACTCATAATGACTCAGAAAGAAAAGTTTTTCAGCAGTCATGGCTCCCTAGATGCCAAATTAAATTATCCTAAAAAAATGTTTGAGGTTATGTTTCTTCCTCGAAGTTGATACCATCGTATGCAGAATGAATCCCTGAATCCAAAAATGTAAAAATATATAGGGTGTTCCGTTTAAAAATTAGATGTTACGGTCATTTCCGGTGAAACCGGAAGTGCTAGAATCATTTTATTAACATGCATTAATTCAAATTTACTTGTTATTGCAACTGCCAAAATTTCAAAATGATATCTGAAAAAAAAAAAGTTATAGGGGTGAGCCTAATTTCATTTACACCCGGTATATAGATATAGGTAATAAAATAATTTGCTTAAAATATACATAAGTTTAAAGATATTCATTATTAGATTATTTACGTTGATGCGTTTATTTCTTTAATTAGAAATGCAATTTTTATTCCTAAGGGCTAAATAAAAAAATGTATTATTATTATTTTCACACATTACCTATTCCTTTAATTGTACTCAGGTGTATTTAAAAAGTAAAAATGATATAGTCAGTGAATTGAAAAGTCATTTAAAAGGATTGATTTATTATCAGCATCTTTGCAAAACGGATATAACCGATTTTAGAATAAAATAAAATTAAACACCTTTTATGTATCTCCAGTTAATAAACTCAACAATAAATTAAGTTTATTTACAATCTAGTCATTCAAGTTTATGAATAATTACATTTCCATGTAATTTTAACTCGTATTTAGATCAATGTCATAGTAGAAGTCGATAATAATATTTAATTTATTCACTTCGTGATATTAATTTGAAGATCATTATCACTACAAATTCTAAAATAAGGTATTACTATACTTAAAAATGACTTTCCCACAAGTGTTAACATCAACTATAATTTTTCATCGGCCAATTTTCAGATGCTATACGACATACATCTGAGAGAAGATACGTCTTTCATTTCTTATTTTTCTCATGTAATATCTGCTCGCAAGACTTTTATGACATATAGTAATATGGTAGACTTTGATATGTGAAATTCAACTTTTCACACAGACGAACATATTCGCCCTGATTTAAACAATAAACAAAAAACCTTAAACTCAAAGAGAAACATTGACGCTTGCATAAATTAAATGATGACCCTGCAGCCCTTAATGATTTTAGACGACTAAGAAATATTATTAAGTCGAAATAGACTTTGTTTGCGCCTATTACATGAGAGATATTGAAATTAATATTGTAGCTGATTCTGGTAAATTTTGGTTGTTTGTTAACAGTAAGAACAAAGACGCAAAAATATATGTACTTAAATGTCACATAATAATTAATGAAGTTTTTATTAGAATAAGGTGTTCAACGTGTTAACGAAACCTAAGCCCAAATTGCCCACTGAACCTAAGAAATTGTAACCTCTTGGTTAGAGATTGTACTAAATTTTTCTGGTCAATATTAACAATTACTAATATAATTTTATCTGAATATCGGTATTAAATGAAATTTAATCTAATTCATTTAATTTCTATAGTCTTGGTTGATATTCTGTTTATATTTGTCGTGTCGACTATTCAGTAGATGCAACAATTGTTTTTATTGGAAAAAAATACTAAAATTTTCTGAGGAAAGATATATATTTTCAAAATGCCAATCACGAAAAGTGCCAAAATGACTTTCCCAAAAATTCTATTAGAATGAAATTAGATAAAAAAGTGCAAGATTTTTTTTACACCCTATATTAGATATTCTCTTGTAAGTATACGTGAAGATATGTACTGTGAAACTGTTTTTGCAGGAGTCCATAAAATAAACATTATGTTTCCATTTTAAAAATACGTTAATTTTAAAGTTACGAAGCTTAAGAATTTAAAAGTTTAAAGTTAGAAGTTTAAAAAGTAAAATTCGTCTTTTATCGTTTCAATTACCGCGCAGTTTACAGGACAAGCAAAACTTTTCAAATGTCAACCCACTTCGGATATCGATTACTGGAATTAGGCAAATCATATTTTTCTATATTTGATTTATCCGGTAAGATAACAAAACATTCAAAATGTCTTAGGACAGGCTGTGATGATGCCATATGTCGAAGTTGAAACTTAATATTCGGCGTTTCGGCAGACTTGAACTTAGGTCTGAAGATAGTGAAAACCTATTTTTTAAACTTTCTAGGAAGTAATGAACTAAATTTAATTATTCACCTTATATATTATTATTGCATAATTCAGTAGCTTCTAAAACCAACTCGAACGTTCCAGTAAATGTATAGCAAACTATCATTTTTGAAAACTATGTAAAGGCGTCCATTAGAATTTCAGTAAACAATTGCATCACGCAATTTGCAATAGTCTACCTTATTGAATAAGTTTAGTTAGGTATCCTTTTGATACACCAATCTATCATTATTACGAAGAAAATGAAACATGGAAATAATATTACATCATTCATTTGTCGTCTGTTAGGTTGACATAAAATAATAACTCAAGAAGTATTGAACCTGTTTAATATTTATGTGATAAATGTCACATATTTATATTAAAATTATGCCAACATGGCTATCTGCAGCTAGGGTATCTTTATCGTTAGTATTATAAAGTTATTATAAGACTTACAACAATAGCTCTTTTAAATTTTTAATAGTAGTAGATAACATGTTAATTGAGGACATGGTGGTGGAAAACTTGAAAAGTTTATTGTTTTGATAACAAAAATTATTTTTTTAGATTTTTACCTGAAATTTTGCACAGACTTTTATCTCATGCAGATAGACTTTTTGTGCAATTTAGGTCAAAAAGGTCAACTCGCAAACGGGGAAAAGGAGGGTTGTGGTATTCATTAACCCTTCCAATTTTTTCATGCGTACGCCTATGGTATCTAAATATTTATTTTTAGATTAAATTATTTACCTAACTTTTCTTACTCCTATAAAATTTTAATTTATCACTTGGTTAACCAGATACTCCAATAAATTCAGATGCATGATATTAACCCGAGGGGTTTTCACTACCGACAATCGGTGTACAAATTTTTGCTAGTGATGCGAATTTCACAAAAACGTCTTTGGAATAATTTCAGTTGTAGTAATTATGTTTCTGCATAACGTCACATCTCTAAATTAGCACTTGAATTCAGGTTAAAAAAATATTTTGTATTTTTAGTTTTTGCGGAGTGAATGATTTTGCTTATTCGGTACCAATTTGAAATGAGCAACAAATACGAGAACGAATTGTAGAAAGTGCAAGGCAATTTAAGCAACAATATTTTCTTTAAATTAGTATTTTCAATTGCTTCTTTTACTACGCCATACCAATGGCATAGTTAAATAAGAATTAATTTAGGTTTTCTAAGTAAAAATGTGTACAGGGGGATTGATCGAGAATGGACCCCCCCTTTATCTCGGTTAATATTTGAGATAGGAATCTGTGCAAAAAACGAGAGTAATTTGCTTGCTTAATTTTTAAAATGTGTCATTAATTATACAGAGGGTTTAAAATTGGAGGGTCGGCAACCATAAACTTAATTTTTTTAAACGGAACACTCTGTGTATTTTTCTAAAAATAAAATCTCCTGCTTTTTCTCAATCCAATGATATAAAATTTTTTGGGATATCTTTAACAGTTTTCGAGTTATGTGCACTCAAACTTTCAATTTTTTCTTTCTGTTCTTATTTGGAATTTACTGCCACACTTCTGAACATTACCCAGACAATCTAAAAAATATCTGAAAATTACACAAGAGAAAGATTAGTATTGAAAAAGGAAACAGATTAAGTTCCCGAAACGTCTGCGAAATATCATTGTTTTTATTTTAGTTTATTTATATTTTATGTCAAAAACCAACCTTTAACTGTTCCTTTGACGTAAAGTCACAGGCGGAAAGGGTTTTTTTTTTAAGTCCAGATATTTTTTAGATTGTCTGAGTAATGCTCAGAAGTGTGGCAGTAAATCCCAAATAAGAACAAAAAGAAAAAACTGAAAGATGCCACAAATAACTTTTAGACAAAACTTTCAATATTCACCATGTTGGCTCTTTTATAATTAAACTTAAAGAACATGGTAGAATGTTGAAAAATCAAATAAAATAATATGATGAATCACATAGTAAGCTGTAATTTAATAGGATAACAATAATCACTACGTATAGTAAATAAAAACATAATATTCATTACAACAATTTAAAGGTTTCATTACACGGCGTGTGGAGTGACGCGCCTGGAGTGTGGATTGACGCACCGAGGCACACGAACACACACGAACCGCCAAGTTTCAAGCCACATGAAGTGTTTTCTTTAGAAGTGCGCAAATTTACCGTTAATCGACGGGAGCCGGCGCGCTGCGTGCCGGCCCGTTCTTACGGCGTGTGGCGCGTCAAATCTCACGCCAGGTGCGTCAAATAGTAAAATGTTACTATTGTTAAGGTCGTCTATAATTCTGGAAATGTTTTGCTACAATTCGGCCCCGTTATCGTCACAAACTATAAATTTTATGAAAATCAAACGTAGGCATGTACTGAAACTTTGCGTGCAAATATCTCGAAAACTGTTAAAGATATCCCCAAATAGTTTTATAGCATTGGATCGAAAAAAAGCAGAAGTTCATGGTTGCCGACCCTCCGTTTTTAAACCCCCTGTATAATTAATGACACATTTAAAAAATGAAGGATAAGCCAATTTTTGCGCCATTTTTGGCGCAGATTTCTATCTCAAATATTGTGGTCGGACTGTGTATTGTTCGACGAGCATGATTAATTCATCATCATGGCAGATTGTACATTAGCTAAAATAAAACCTAATGAATCATCAGTTGAATGCTCTGGCTTATGTAAGAATATTTTTCATGGAAGATGTGTTGATATAAAAGCTGCTCATTGCAAGTTAGTGGAAGAATGTAATAGTCTAAAATGGTTTTGTGTTAATTGTTTGTCATTTGTGGATATTATCAATAAAATAAATGCTGAATTAGCTGATTTTAAAAAAGATATGAGAAATGAAATAAACATTCTGAATGAAGCTATTAAAAATAAACCACGTGAGGAAGCATGTGAAATAGGTACAAGAAGTTATGCAAGCGTTACTAAAGAAGTAGTTGTTATTAAACCCAAAACAAAACAAGAATGCACAAAAACCAAAGAATCAATTAAAGAAAATTTAAATCCTGCCAAGAAGAAAGTCGGTATTTCAGAAATTAAAAATATTCAAGAAGGTGGTATTTTAATAAAATGTGACTCTAAACAAGATGCTGAAAAACTAAAAAATGCTGCTAATGAGAAATTAAGTGAAAATTATAGTATAAATACTCCAAAATTAAAGTGCCCATGTGTAAAAATTTTAGACATTGATGTTGAACTAAATAATGAGGAATTAATAGAAAATATGAAGAATCAGAATGAATATTTAAATAACGTAAATGTAAACTTAAGAGTTATTACTATGAAAAAAATGAAAAAGAATTATATGGCAATTATTGAATGTAACCCAAAGACTTATTTTAAAATGATAGATGAAGGGAAAATTTATATGAATTGGTCAAGATGTCGTGTTTATGAATATTTAAATGTTTTCAGATGTTACCATTGTGGGGGGTATAATCATGGTGCTAATAAATGCAGTGAGAAAGTTGATCGTTGTCTAAAATGTGCGAGAAGAGGTCATAAAAAAGAAGATTGTACTAGTGAGTCATTTAAATGTGTAAATTGTCTTGATGTTAATGCAAAATCACAAACAAGCTTAGATGTTAATCATTCATGCTTTGATTTATCTTGTACCATACTACAGAAAAAAATTGAAAATGAGAAACAAAAAATCTGTTATAATTCTCTAACTGAAAAATAGCAACTAAATGTTGTGAAATGTAATAATTCATGTACGAAATTTAGTATTTTGCATTTAAATGTGCAATGTATTAGGAATAAGTTAGAACAACTTGAAATCTGTTTATTGGAAAATAACATAGATATTGTCTGCATTACTGAACATTGGTTAAATGTGTCGGAAGTTAATTCTATTAAATTAAATGGATATGTGTTATCATCAATATTTTGTAGAAAACAGTTTAGAAATGGAGGTGCAGCCATTTTTGTAAAAGAAAATTTAACCATAATTGTAAAAGAAATTAATTTTATTAAATCACATTGTAAGGAAAAAATATTAGAGATTAATAGAATAAAATAGCAAAATAAATTTTACTATTCAGTCTAAATCCTCTAATGTCTTAAAAAGACATAAATACTCTTTTCAGAGCTTATTTGCAAACTATCTTCTGACTTCTTTGGATTTCATTTCTTTCATATTAGAGATTGTTGGTATTGAAATCAAATTAAAGGAAGAAACCTTAAATATTTTAACCTTGTATAGATCACCAGGTGACAATGACTTGAATATATTTTTAAAAGATCTAGATTGCATTTTAAGTCGTATTTGTCTGAAAACTAGATCAAAAATAATTTTATGTGGTGATTTTAACATTGATTATTCAACGGATTCTGTAAATAAATGTGATCTTGTTAATGTTTTGCTATCTTATAATATGTCAAATTTAAAAGAACCCACAAGAATAACTGTAAATTCTGCGAAAACTATTGACTATATGTGTGTAAATTTTTGCAAAAATGTTTTTTGTTCTGTTCTGCATGAGAGTATCTCAGATCACTCTGCGCAATTATTAATACTTGATGAAAATTTACAAAATTTGCCTACCTATGTCACTAAAAGATCATTTAACGCAAGTAATTATCAAACGTTTTTATCATTTATTAGCAGGGAGGATTGGCATGATATTTATATATGTACTGATGTCAATGAAGCATTTGAAATATTTTCAAATATTTTGTCTTATTACATTAACATAAGTTTTCCGTATAAGAAAGTGAAAATACATGCTAGAAATAAATATAAACCTTGGCTAACTAAAGGCATAAAAAAATCTTCCAAACAATTAAAAATCTTAAATAAAAAAATGTGGCACACAAAATTAGAAAGTGATAAACAGCATTTTAAAAAATATAAAAAAATTTATAAACAAGTACTTGAAAAAGCCAAAATGTTATATAACGATAAATTTTACAGTAGTTCTAACAATAAATCTCAGGCAGCTTGGAATATTATAAACAATAACGTTACAAAGCAAAAGGATGATGTACAATCTGTCAGTGAAATATTTGTAGAAAATAACATTGAATCTGATCCTATTAAAATAGCAAATATGTTTAACAATTATTTTATAAATATTCCAAAGCAGCTGAATAACCAGTTAATTGCTAATGATTCATTTAAACCCAAAACAAATTACTACTATCCCACACTTTATTTAGAAGAAGCATCTGAAACTGAGGTTTTCAATATTATTATTTCAATAAAGAGTTCAAACTCTGCAGGGTTAGATGATATTTCGTCAAATTTATTAAAAGAGTATATTTATTTCTTTGTAAAACCAATAACCTGCTTAATCAATTTGTCAATCAATGAAGGTGTTTTTCCTGATATCTTAAAGACAGCAAAAGTTATTCCTCTTTATAAAAAAGGAGCTAGAGATGTAGTGGATAACTATAGACCTATCTCTCTGTTATCCACTTTATCTAAAATTCTAGAGAGCGTAATTTTTAACAGAATTATAAATTTTCTATCAAAATTTAATATACTTTCATCATGTCAATTTGGTTTTCAGAAAGGTAAATCAACAAAATCAGCAATAGTTCATTTCATAATGTGTCTGCATGAACATTTAAATATCAAAAATAAATGTATTGGTATCTTTTTAGACCTTAGTAAGGCATTTGATATTGTTAACCATGAAATACTTCTTGATAAATTATATATGTACGGTTTAAGAGGAAAAGTTTATAACTGGATATTTTCCTATCTTTCCCATAGAAGACAAGTTGTAGAAATTCATAGTTACAAGTCAGATAAACTTAATACAGAATGCGGTGTACCCCAGGGTTCTGTTCTTGGACCTTTATTATTCATTATCTTTATCAATGATTTATCGACTACCGTCAATAAAAAAAATTTAACATTGTTCGCTGATGATACTTCTGTTGTTTGTTCAGGTTTATCCCAAGAAGATGTACTCTTGCATAGTAAAAACATTTTAAATGCATTTGTGGAATGGTTTGGTAAAAATAAATTATTTTTAAATATTTCTAAGACAGAATTTATGTTATTTAAGCCAAAAACTTCTATAGTAACTGAGAGCCATTTAATCAAGATAAATAGAACTTCTATAAAACAAGCGGATACTGTAAAATTTTTAGGTGTACATAATATTAATCAGTTTTTAAATTGGGATGACCATATAAAATATTTATGCTTAAACTTGTCATCAGTATGTTATGTACTACACAGACTTAAGTTTTTAACAAGCAGTAATATCCTGTTAGCTTATTATTATGCACATTTTTACTCCAGAATAACTTACAGCATTCTATTTTGGGGGTCCTCATCTCTGATGATAAAGATTTTTAGATTACAAAAAAGAGCCTTGCGTAATATAGCAGGCGTAAACAAATTTCATTCTTGCAAAAATTTGTTCAAAAAATTCAAATTGCTTACAGTGCCATGCATATTCATCTATGAGATATTGATATTTGTTAAATGTAATTATTCCTCATTTTTGACAAATAATTTCAATCATAATTATGATACAAGAAATTCTCATGCTTTAGTTATTCCACATCATAGTTTATCAAAATACGAAACGAATCCTGTATATATAGGCATTAAATTCTTTAATAAGCTTCCCAGTCATATCAAAGATTTAAGTAACTTAAAACAGTTTAAAAATATGTTATTTAATTTCTTAGTGGACCACTCTTTTTATGATATCAATGAATATATTCAGTTTTAAATTTTATGTAATTCTATGTATTTTGTCACTTTTATTTAAATTGTTATGTTTTGTCTACCTGACTAGTCGTTCACCATAAGTACATTTGTATTTGTATTTTTTTTGGACAATAAAGAATATTATTATTATTATTATTAACGGAGATACAGGGGGTCCATTCTCGATCAACCACCCTGTACACTGTACACCACTGTTTTTTTTTGTAATTTTTATTTTATCGAAATTTTCTAACTATGCACAACAAAAAGGGTCTTTAGCATTTTTTGCCTAAAAGCAATCGATTTAAAGAAAACCAAATTTTATAAGAGTAAGAAAAGTTAGAGAAATAAGCTCGGAAATAAGTATTTAATCTAAAAATAAATATCTAAATACCATAGGCGTAAGCCTGAAAAAGTTGAGGGGTTAATGGGTATCTACTACAACCCCCCCCCCCCCCTTTCCCCGTTAGCACTTTGACTATGCAAAATTTCAGGTAAAAATTTTAAAAGATAACAGAATTATTTATAAAAATAATTTTTTTAACGGAAGAAAGTATTGTAATAAGAAGACTCCCACATGATGATGCTAAAATCAAAATATGCCCTTTCAATACTTTTTAATAATATATTCTATTCTTCTCCTTAATGTGTGTCACAGCAAGTCGCCATCAATAAGAATTTATAACAGATATAAATCCATTAAAATCTTTTTGATACTACGCTAAAACAATCCGTCATACACTTGTTGAGTTTGTGATTTTCTTTAAAAGTTAACACGTGTAGGTATATATTTGTTATCTGAAGTAAAGTTATACTTTTGCTTCCTTATCTACTAAAATACCTGAGTCAATTTGCAATTGTTCGTCCATCTCAATTTATATTTCTTGTTTTCTACACTTATTTATTTCATAATTTTATTGTTAAATTGGACTCTACAAGCTACGAGATCTTACATACAATTTTACATATTATTAATACAACTCAAAATGGTACTACGCTGAAACTAGTTGGAATCTGTAGTTATCTATATTGAAGTGAAAGCTTCAAAATTTAAACTGTATCAACTTATTTAGAAATTACCATTTTTATACTGATTTTCGTCAAGAAACAAATAGATAATCCCAGCTCTTCTGTCTTTCCACAATCCACTGTCCTCCCTAGTAGATACCTAATATGTCGATTCTTTTTACTTTTTTTATTATCACAGTTATCTAACCATTATTAACTGTTAATAAAATATGCCTTTGAGGTTTTCTTCATTTTAAAACAAAAATTTGTATGAATTTGTACGTTCCTTAACTTCATCATCCCAAATAAACTGGTTTTAATATCCTTGAATGAATATTGTATACGGTAGATATACATATAAGTTAAGCTCTTGAATTTTTGCTTTTTTATTTATATAATACCAAAAACATTTGCTTCTTTTAAATAAAAAAAATTATTATTTAAAACACACGACTGGAAATGTCTATAAAAAATGTATTTACATAAAATATATTTCATTAATCATCAATTATTAATTATTGTTTTCACCACGCGGCGATGGGGGCTGAGAGTATTCCTGCTAAAGGAACTGGTGCACCAATTAAACCAGCAGACAAAGGAGAAGCTACAATGGAACGTGTTGCAACAACTGGTGATGAGATTATTCCAGCGGACCAAGGTGAAGCGATCAACGGTGCAGATAAGGGAGCAGCAACAGGAACACCACCCAGTACTCCTGCGTTGACGGTAGCAACAGCAAGGGCTACGATAACGATTGCAATCTAAAAAGTTCAAAATAATCAAGACCAAGACGTATAAAACATACAAATTATACTACAATTAAAAGATTTATTAAAAATTACGACGTTTTAAGAATTTAAGAAGATAATTTAAAAATTTGCACAGTTTCTAAAATTAAAATACATACATTTTACTTTACTCTATAGTTGTTACTTCAAATTGGCAGTCATGATAAATTTTCTCTTAAAACCATAAACTTAAAGTTGCCTTGCCTGAACAGCGCAATGTTTCAAATTGATAATATTATTTTTTTAAATATGTCTCAATAACCAATAGTAATCAAATGTATATTATATTAACACCAAAAACATTAATAAAAATTAACAAAATTAAAGCAAAATACAAATTAATCAATAATATTTTAAATAAACGATATAAAAACTTGTATTCATTACCAGTGAATTCATGTTGATTTATTTTGTTGTATCGTTTTTGTTAGGTAGACTTTTCAACTTAAAGATCTGTTAATCTAGTTAAGCTTTTATAGAAACATGGTAATTATCGCCCTTGAAAAAATCGCATTTGGTTCCTGTATCATTTGAAAAAATGTATGATTAAATATAACAAAATATTACAGTGACAATATTTAAAGAAGCCAATGCGTATTTGGCATCTGAAATATTAAACGGGTTCTGTAGAAATAATGTATTCCTACGTATTAGTAGTATGCTACTCATTGTACAGGACAACTTCAACCCTTAATTTGCCTCTTTAGTGTGAAATTTTGACAAAACGTTTTCTTAATAGTTACTCTCCGCGTGTAAAGAACATCTCTATCAGATTTTTAAAATTATAGTTTTGATTATTAAAAACACGGATTCCAAGAATATTATTCATCCATTATTAATATTATTTACTCGCATGTACTGACACATCTGTTTAAAAAATATGCAGTCAGGTTAAAATATTTTTCGTATTTAATGATGCCCCATTACAATTCAAATTCAAATTTATTTTCAAATGTAGATGTGGATATATAAATAAGAAATACAATAAAATGGTATCAAAGAAATAGAGTAAATGACACAACCTATATTTTGTTTAAATGGAATACCCTGTATATTTTCGCATATTTTGAAAGATCTTTTTTGGATAATTATAAAAATGTTGGCATTTTATCCGACCGTTCTTAAAATATTTAGCTATTTTGTGTAAAACGATCACGCGTAAATCATAGGTTACCAAAAAAAATAACTAAATATTTCTGACAGTTTACCACTAGGTTTTTAACAAAACGAACTTAATAACGAATTATCCTAGAATTACAAAAACATGATACTTCGTCATATAGAGAGAAGATTTGTAGATTTTATGTAAAATATCATTACATGTGGTGTATTTATACTATTATTATTTATTTTTATAATAAGAAATAAAACAAAGGAATATCAAAAAAATACATTTGTCATTTTTTTTCATAGCAACCTATAGTCCATGGGATACAGTTTTATACAGGGAAGCATAATTTGAGATCCGGAACGATAATACAACCAAAACCAAATATCATTATTCGACATTAATTCCATATACAGGGTGAATCTTAGAGTGGCGGCCATATTTTTGGGGTTAATAGTACTAGTCGTCATGAACATGAATCCGAATTTTTTTTTGTAGGTTGTAAAATGGCCGAGCGATTCAAGTTTCCTGTAATTCCGGCGCCGCTGGGCAAGCACTTACTGCATTACGTGTGACCGGTCGACAGTGTTGCCAAGTGTAGATGATATAAAACTCTCGCTAGCGCATTCCACTGGCGGGGTACCCAAATTTAAATAAAAAGGGTTTAAACAATATTCATTTTTCATGGCGCGAAAAAAAAAATTTGTAGATTTGTGTTCGCATAGTGAACGGTGTCGCCTCCTATAAATATGGCCCCCACTCTAAGATTCACCCTGTATAAGAGGTTTATTTGGCGTTAGTACAATTTTTCAAACAAATAATACTTTAAGATCCATATTGACAAAAACGAAACCATTAAATCCTGAACGAAATTCAAAAAACCGTATTTAGAGTAGGTACTATATCCCGTGCGACTCTAATAAACATTATGTGGATGAATCATCTTATAGACCACTTAATGTACGATTGGGCGAGCACGAAAGTTATATTAGAAAAGGTGATATAGAAAAATCTAAAATTTGCTTGGGAAAACGATCACCGAATAAAATGGGATTCAGCAAAAATTTTGATCAACGAAGCAGACAGCAAAAGAAGAAAAATCAAAGAATCGTCAATAATTTTACTTAATGAAGATAAAGGCGTATCAAATTGTTCGGTAGAATTTTGTTCAACTTGGTTATCAATGTTGAGAGAAGAACTCAATAAAAATAATATTTTTGCAATTTAGTTACGAAAAGTCATCTTTTTGACAATGATTGTCATTGTCAAAAGTGGTTCATTTTAGCACAAGTGCTAATATGAGATTTCATTTTAACACTTGTGCTAAAATGAGTTTTCATTTTATCACTTGTGCTAAAATGAGTTTTCATTTTAACACCTGTGCTAAAATGAGTTTAGTCACATAAACAGATATTGCGACAGATCCATTTATTTTTACTAAGAATACAACATAAATATTAAACGTACATTTTTATTGAGAAAACACTTATCTTATTTATTATATTATGTTAAACATAAAGAACACATAACAAAAATTTTATTTTTTTCGTAACAACTAAATTGCAAAAAATATTGTATAAAATACGATGCAAAACTGCGTGTTTTTTGCACACGATGAGTTGGACCACTCGCTACGCCATGGTCCAATCTTCACATCTAGTGCAAAAAACACGCTCATTTTTCAACTAGTTTTGTAAATAGCTATATTTAGTATGTTTTTCAATATTTCTATGGTAAGTATCTATGGAAATGATATAAACAATTTTTATTTTATGCCGTGTTATTCTACACGTTACATCTACATCTAAAGCGTAAACTTTGAAAAGGAAACAGATATAGTTTCCGAAACGTTAGCGCAGTATTTTTGTATTATTTTAATTCCTATTAGTTGTCAAAAAACACCCTCTACTGTTCCTCTGACATTATATCAAAGGCGTAGAGGTTATTTCCCATAGTTTTAAACTGGTTAACTTGAATGTTGTTTAGATAAATCAACAATTTTTGGATAGGAATTTCAAGAAATGTGGTAATAAATCCCAAAAAAGAAAAGGAAGAGCGATAATACACCTGTTCTACGTTTTTGAATGAGTGAAAAAAGATCTTTCAAAATATACGTCATTTAAAAAAACATAAATTGTGTCTCTTTTCTACAGTCCGATGCCACTTTTTTCTCAAAAAAATAATTCAAACCCAGATCTACAACTCCTGTCTCTAGATTTTTTTTCATATCTCTAAACATAACGGTAGGTGTTAAAATATATGGAACCACTCTATACATACTTCTAGTGGCGGAATTAAAGCCTAAGCATTGATTGAAGAATTCTTCACTCAAAGGCCTAAAGATAATGAACATCCTGTTTAAACACCTGACCTGATGATTTTTAATACCAGTACTCCACATTAATCTTAGTTTCTGTATCTGAATATTTAAAATCGAAATGTCAATAATAATAATGCAATAGTTTTATTTATGTAGTCATTCGTTTATATACGTTATAAGTGACCAATATGTGTTGGATATGTCTGGTTCCTCTATTATTTGTCAAGGGCGAAATTAACAAGATGCTATAAAAGTTGATTCACACTAAAATATTTTTAAGTTAAGAGTTCCACTTGACCAAAGCCAAACAAGAATCACCATGAACGCTGCGGTAAATATTATTACGATTTTAATTATTTTACATACTATATTAATATCATTGAATAATATTATTGAATGAATCATGAATGGATATTTATTTATTTTAGATTGTTGCTGTTTTCGTCGCTCTCACCGTTGCTACCGTCAACGCAGGAGTCATTGGTGGGGTCTCTCCATTGATAACATCTCCGTTGTCTGCTGGATTAGTCTCATCTGAACTGATTGCAAGCCCTTCATTAGTAGCTTCTCCGTGGTCTGCTGGAGTAATTGGTGTTCCAGCTCCTTTGGCTGTTTCGCGATCCGTCATTGCAACTCCTCATGCCTCCATCATTTCTGCCCCAGCAATTTCTCCTTTGGCTTCTTGGTAATCGATGTATGGGTAAAATCTAAAAAATACTGATATAGATCCCTATATACTTTTCATACTGCCAATAGCTCTTGCCGAATATATAATAAAGACCACACAAATTCGAACAAAGGAGGATGTTTGCCCCCTATCTACTAACGAAAAGGAATCGCTTGTCGTTGACGACTTGTCATCAGCGATACTGCATTCCAAAACTACGATACTATAGTCTAAATTGGTTTGATTTGCTTGTGACCATTCCCTTTGGAGAAGGATATATTCCAATTGCACTTGCACCCTACAATCGACAAGTGTCAAGCTTATAGTAATAATCACATATAAATTCCTCCCACTAGGTTTGCACTTTTGTGGTTTTTACTGTAGATTACTTTTGTATATTCTATACTTTTAAGTCGTATTATTTCAATATTTACTTATTATTTATAAATGTATATTTTATTATAATTAGAATACACCAATGAAAATGTATGTAAATATTTTAGTGAATTAGTTTCTAAATTTGTTAGAACATAGGTACCTTCAATAAATAATTCTATGAAATAAATTTGTTTTTAATTGTATTAATTAACAATAAAATTGAAGAATTGGAAGTTGAGGAATGCGATAATCTAATATAATTACTTATACCTACATATATATTTTTTCGCATTAATAGAACGTCATTAATATTAACAATACTGACTTCTATTAACTTCTAAATTGTCTTTTTGAAATATTGTATAATAGGCTATTGACTATGTAAATGAATAAGGAACTAATTCATTAAAGGGATTTTATTGTTTCATATGTTCAATTATACCCGAAAATGATAAGTAAGTAAGTAAGTACGTAAGTAAGTTTATTCCGTATCATTAGACATACAGCGCATATGTGTAAAACAGGTCAATATTTCCTTCTCCTCATTTTATTTGTTTATCATTATTTATGAAAATAATAGCGATAAATCCACAAAGTGGAATTAAATTTAGGCTTGGATTTTTGAGAACGGAGTAAATTTGTCCACTTCATAGTTTTTTAACTATAACTCAAAAACTATGCATTTTTAGTACATACACATCTACAATTTTTTGTAGAAAATCAAATTTCCTATCGAAATGGCACTTTAAAAAGTCAAAAAACTGTTTCTTTCAACAAAATATGTCAAAAAAAACTATTTAAAATAAATTCGAAAAATTACATTTTCTTTTTTTTTAATTTTTGTCTATAATTTTTTTCTGAGTGGATTTAGGTATAGGAATTGGTTCACAAAAAAAGGAAGCTGACGTAATTCCCGTCAGAATGGTGCCTGATAATAGTATTTTTAATAAAAATTGGGGCAGCGAGCGGAGGACTGACTTGACTCACTTCATAGCGATATGAAGTTAAGCAACAGCTATCGCGTTCAGTACTTGGATGGGTGACTATCCGGGGAAGGACGCGGTCTCGTTTCCCCTCTTCTAGCGGCTTGTATATCAGCTATATCGCAGAAGCAATACAACTGTAGGCGAGAGGTGTATTGAGGATATACCATCCTTCGGAGAGGATGTAAAGCAGTCGGTCCCTTGTCTATTAAATGTTAGGCAAGTAAAAAATCCCTACTCTTAGTAAGATAAGAGGTTCGGCAAAATTTCCAGGTTGGGGGTTGCTCGTCTCCTGGCGTCGGTGATAGGCCCTGGTAGCGGAAATAGGCCGCGTTAAATAAGTGAAAAAATAAAAAAATAAAAAAATAAAAATTGGCTGAGATACAGTCGTTCAAAGTTACCTACTTTTTTACGATTTTACCACTTTTTACCTTTATACCATGTTACTTTTAATTTTTACACGCAATAATTATTTTTATTTAACACAAAAATTATTTTCGGTTTATCAATGATAATGATAATTTGTTATTCATATTTTACAATTTGCTTGATATACATTATTTATAAATTACTTTGTTTAGGCTTTACAAGCATAATAATAACAAACATATCCAAATTGATA
Organism: Rhagium mordax; assembly: GCA_963680705.1. Lineage (NCBI taxonomy): Eukaryota > Metazoa > Arthropoda > Insecta > Coleoptera > Cerambycidae > Rhagium > Rhagium mordax. The sequence goes on along the minus strand of OY796660.1, from coordinate 57,474,060 downwards.
TACTTATATTGATGTTTCATCTCTAAACATGCTATTATTAAATTCATTGGACTTTATTTAATACATTGTGAATATTGGATTAAAAATTATAAAATTCAAAACGTCTAAAAACAAATTATTAATAAAAAATTTTAACTCACTACAAAATTCATTCATTATGGTCACCAATTAAAAAACGAAGTCCACAAGAAGATGTACATATTCTTTCGCTATTACAAGCTCATCAGGTGGACGATTAATCTCGCTAAACAAAGTTATTTACTTGAACTTACATTTTACAATTAATAAACTGTCATGTAACCATAAGAAACAAATTTCTATAATTAATGCCGCCTACATTTTCATGCTTTCTTATAAAATAATCTACCTCTCTTTATTCGAGACTTGTTGTCTATAAACAACCTTATTCAAGCCTTATATTGGCCCAATAATAACAAAATTATCTAATATATTTATTGATTCCAGTTCTGAACATGCAAATATAAAGTATGTTGAATCCAAAAAAATTGTTGAAAACACTTTAGAACGTCATTATTGTCGAATAATCCAAAAACAAAATACTCTACAGGACTATGTGTCATACAGGATTGAATTAAATTGCAGAATCCATAACATTCAAAGCAAAATGTTTATTAATTCTAAAATGTAAGTTCAAGTAAATAACTTTGTTTTGCGAGATTAATCGTCCACCTGATGAGCTTGTAATAGCGAAAGAATATGTACATCTTCTTGTGGACTTCGTTTTTAATTGGTGACCATAATGAACTAATTTTGTGGTGAGTTAAAAAAATTGTTTAATAATTTGTTTTTAGACGTTTTCAATTTTATAATTTTTAATCCAATATTCATAATGTATTAAAGAAAGTCCAATGAATTTAATAATAATAATAATAATAATTTATTTATTTTCCATAAAGACAAATAATACATTGTATAGGAATAGTCGTCTTAATCTTAAAACTAAATAAAAAAATCCGACACAAAGTACAAGCACTTTGACAATAAAAATAACTTTAAATTTGTTTTAAAATGATACATATTACTCGCTAACTTGCATTCCGTGGGTAAGTTATTAAATATTTTAGGGCCTATGTAATTTGGAGAATTACTAGTTTTATTTAATCTTGCATAAGGTATGCGAAAATCATCTTTGGTACGGGTATTGACACTATGAATATCTTTATTTACAAAAAATTTATCTTTATTTTTATACACATATACACACAATTCAAATATATATAGACCTGGCAGGGTTAAAATTTTGTATTTTCCAAATACCTACTTCTTTACATGAATATGTACTAGGAATGCCTTTCATACAACGTAAAATACGTTTTTGTGATACAAAAACATTCTGTGATAGAGTGGAGTTTCCCCAAAAACAAACACCATACCGTAGTCTAGATTCCACTTGTCCATAATACAGGTTAATCAACTGTTCCTTAGTGAGTACAGATTTAATATTTCTGAACAAAAATGAAACTGAAGCCAATTTAGAAATCAAATATTCACAGTGTGAATTCCAGCTTAAACATTCGTCTATATATAAGCCTAAAAATTTTACACTGTCATTGTTTGTAATTATAGATGAATCATTGACACGGAGAGAAATTGGGGCACAATTTTTCTGCTTGTTATGGAATTGAACGAGTTGAGTTTTATCTGCATTAATAATTAATAATAGCATGTTTAGAGATGAAACATCAATATAAGTACATATATCAATTTGGATATGTTTGTTATTATTATGCTTGTATAAAGCCTAAACAAAGTCATTTGTTATTCATATGATTTCAGATATAAAAAAACTTTAATGTTGTACTAATTTATAGCTGTTTTAAAGATTTTTTTTTTGAAAATTACGTCTATTATATTTCTTCCATAATGTTTTCGAATTGAATATCAATATCATCATCAACATCGCTTTACACATCTTCTTCCGTAACTTCTGGAACATCAGCATTTTCACAATTTAAGCTCATACATTCTTTATAGAACATGGAGCAGCTAATTCCTAATTTTCTACAGCCGAAATTTCCGTGACTACCGTTACGTACCCGCAAGCTATTTGCTTCAGTAAAGTCTGCGGTGCAGCAGGTTTGGTTGTGCTAATTTTGGCATTAACACATTTTTAGATTTTTTCCAACTCCACTGAACAGGATTTAGAATATTTCCTTTCCACTGTTGAAATTGGTGGTACGTCCTCAATAGTTGGTGGCAAATGGGCTAGAGAAAATTTTGATAATCTTTGAAAAAGTTGTAGGCGACAGCTACTAACTTTAAATTATGAAGTGTTCTGATGCGAGTTTCGTTTTGTTTTTTGAAATATTGTAGATTTATTTTCAATCATCAGCAAAGTTTAATTTGACAGTTGTACATGTATAATTATAAGTAAAAATTGAAATAATACAACGACTTAAAAAAGAATGTACAAACATAATCTACAGTAAAAACCACGAATGTGTAAACCTAGTGGGCGGAATTTACACGTGATTAGTCAACGCCACCTATAAATAAGGCCTCCATTCTAAACGCGCGAAACGTGCCCACGTCACACGTGGCAGGTCTACAGTCTGAGAGTTTTTGTGTCATAATTAGTGCTGAAACTGTTTTATAATTAAATTGCTAATGTAGAAGTTCGTAAATATGCCCTATAAATGCTGTGTGCCGGCTTGTAGAGGAAATTATGTCGATGGACCAAAAGTGCGTGTGTTTTCTTTTCCGAAAGATGAAGCCTTGCGTAAAAAATGGATTTCGGCTATTCCAAGAAAAGGATTTACACCTTCGAAGTCTAGTAAAGTGTGTGATCAACATTTTCTCAAAGAACAATTCATTACAGAAGTCTCTGAACAAGATTCCCGTACAGGTCAGATTGTAACCATTAAATTAATGTACGGGGTAAGTCACGTAAAAGGTCCACCCCATTTATTTGGGTAATTTTGAATATATTTTTGGTTTTCGGGACTCTATCCTATATGAATTTTAACGTAGATTACGATTCTGATAAAAGATTTTTAATTCAACCAAACATATACAGGGATTTTAAAAATACGTGTTTTTTTTAAATGACACACCCTATATATTTCTACACATTTCTATGCAGCTATTCGAGGGGATTTCAAAAATATATAATACCTGTATGTTTGTATCATAAATAAATAATGTGTAGAAATATATAGGGCGTGCCATTTAAGATAAACACGTATTTTTAAACACCTTGTATATGTTTGGTTGAATAAAAAATGTTTGATCAGAATCGTAATCTACGTTAAAAATCAAGTAGAATAGAGTCCTGAAAACCAAAAATATATTCAAAATTACCCAAATAAATGGGGTGGACCTTTTACGTGACTTACCCTGTACCCTCGCTTGCAGTCAGATGCAATACCTACAAAATTTCCGGGTTGTCCAGAATATTATTCAAAACCGTTAACTATTCGTAAAAGTAGGGATGCTAAACTTCGGGCAATAATTGATGAAACTCGATTTGTTCAAGCCCTTCAGGAAAGTGAAAAAGAATATTTATGTCTCCAAAATTCTATAAGCTATAAAAATTACGAAGAATTTCTCAATATTCTAAACACATTGCCAATTCCGGAAGGTTGGTACAATATTCACGATAAAAATAAAGCCACACTATTTAAATTAACATATACACCAGGACCAGCTATAACTTATGCCGTTGTCATAAATTCAGATTTGACTGTAAACACTTATTTATATGGCCGAAAAATGTCTATTTCTATAAATAAATTGAAGGCGCCTTTTAAAACGTGTAATTTGAATGAAATCAGAGATTTGCTGGAAGTAATAGATACGGGGGAAATGGAAAAATTTCATGAATTCTGCCAGGTTTTTGCTTTGAAATTTCGTTTTCCTGTTAAAAAAATACGAATGGGGTGCGGTGTAAGGGCTCAGTTCACGACTGGCAATTCCGTTTTTACAGGAAGTTCTTACTAGACGCTAAACATATTACACGGTGCTTTATTATACGTTTTTTCGATGTACTCACGTAAGCACGCCGGCTTAGCTGGACCCAGCAGTGGTGACGTCACGCTGGTGTACTGAGGCCTTATTTATAGGTGGTATTGGATTAGTGCGATATGCTTGAAACTTAAAGCCTATTATTGAGTGCATGATAATGAGAGCATATTGTCTTCTTCAAAGCAAGTGGTCGCAAGCAAATCAAACTACGGGCTAGTAAAAAATTATTTTAATTGAAAACCAAGGTACGCCACTGTTTTTTTCACAAAATCGATGTGCTTGTGTTATTCCCTGTACCATTTATCGACTTTTTTGTATCTCTTAATATGTCAATTAAATTCATCGTTTTCGAGTAATTCAACTTCATCAATTTTGTGAAAAAACAGTGGCGTACCTTGGTTTTCAATTAAAATAATTTATTACTAGCCCGTACGCACGCCCCTGTTTTCTTGATAAAAAAATTGCAACCACTATCCGATAAAGAATATAAAACAACCTCTCTATGCTAAATTTCAAAGAGCTATCTTTTGTTAGTATAGAGTTATGGCCAATTATTCTAAAAAAAATTCCATCTTTAACACCCTGTAGATGTTAAACGAAGCAGAATTCGACCATAGTTTTAGGACAAAATGTTTTTATTTTACACTGAGCTAGCTCGACCTGGTAAAGTCCTGCTATTATAAACGGGACCACCCTGTATATGTTCAAAATTATGCTATTTTGAATTTTGGAACCGTATTGTCCTGCAAAAATGTTCACCATTAGGCTCTAATAGCGCCACTTAAAGACAGAAGAAGTATGTGCACGCAGGGTAAGTAGGTACGGTCTAAAAACAAATTTTATAGGTTTATGTCAAAATTAATGTATGACGAAACATCATGTTTTTCTACATTTGGAATGCATATTTAGAAAAAACCTGGTGGTAAACTATCAGTAATTATAAGAAATGTTTAGTTTTTTTTTTCATGATAACCTATGATTTACGCGTTACTGTTTTATACAACAACACAACTGGCAATACCAACTTATGAATTTAAAAAAAAAAATCTTTCGAAATAAACGAAGATATACAGGGTATCTCATTGGGAAAAAAACATAATTTGTGACGTTTCTCTATTTCCAAGTGCCGAGCACCATTTTGTTTTATTTCATTTCACCAAAATCTACAACATTTGGCTTCTGTACTTTTCACATATCTTTAAAAATAAAGGCTGTAAATAGATGTAAAAATATAATATGGAACTATTCTGTACCTTATAGTTATACAGTAAGATAATAAAGTATGGAACAAATTTAAAAACGTATTCTAGGCTCTAGGATAGGTCAATTTTGCTTTTCAAAAAGAAGATCTTTTCTAATAAATGAATTCTTTTGAGATATTCGATTTCAAAGTTTCAGTTGTCTTAAAAATTGGAAAAATAAATTTTCACAAAAAAATGCACCATTTTGTTAAATTATTTTTTCGACAATAAAATTTTCCAATAATTTTTCTTCTTCATCTGTGATACTAGTGCCATTTTATTTAACTGACAACGATGTCCAATATCTACCTCCGTATAGGCTGAAAACTTTCTCGAAATATCTCTAAAACTTATTTCCACTTCAACGTCCCACCGTATGCAGAAAAGCGCCCTCTATACGAATTTAAATATGTCATTAAGGTTGGTGAAATAATCTATAGAGAATCATATCTGTAACAAGAAAGAAAATAGGTAGTTATTTATGCAATCCCATGAGTGAAAAAAGCTCACTTTTCGCACGAATTGCATACAATATTTTTTCTACTACCGAAATGCAACTAAATTCTCTAATAATAATGTGAAACGTCAAAACATACCTATTACGTCAAAACTTCATGTCATTTAAAAATCACAATACTTTATAGCCCACTTAATTTTAAATGAGTGAAATTAATCAATTGTCTATTATTTCTTTGTCTAATGTCAATGTCAAGAATATAAATGAAACTTCAAAATTCAATCATTATTGTTAAATAATACTGAAAATTAGGTGGTATGTTTTATAATAATACCGTGATATTAAATAAATGGACTACATAAAATTAAATAACCACATTTAACGTTTTTAAAATAAGATATGATTATTATAGGTATGCAACTGTTTAGTACGTTACTTTTTCACGCACTATAGTGCGTAAGGTAAAAACTCTTTACGCTCTAGTGCGTAAAGTTTAACTTTACGCACTCCACTCTACAGCGTGCGGAAAGTTCGTACTTTAAGATCGGTAGTAGAAAAAATATTTTTTAGAACACCGTAAAATATATAATTACAAAAAAATGCTACTCGTTAACATTATAATTATATTTTAAACAAAGGTTCTGGACCAGCTATATTGTATTTATGTGGTGTTTTTTGGGTTGTAGGTCCTATTTAAAGAAAACACTTATTTTCGATTTGCTGACATTTCGGTTATGTATTTAACCATCCCCATATCAAACTTTGGTTTTCCGTGTGTCATATAGTAAAAACGCCGACGCCCTCTTGCTTCCTAATTCTTGAATGTTTCGAGGGGCATCGCGTAGGAATGCATTAATTATTTCTATAGAACATAGAACTTATAAATAGGTATTTTAGATGCCAAATACTTATTCATCTCTTTAATTTTAATTAATGTCACTGTAATATTTTGTTATATTTAATCATGCATTTTTTCAAATGATACCGGAACCAAAAGCGATTTTTTCAAGGACGATAATTACCATGTTTCTATTAACTATATAAGTTGAAAAGTCTACGTAACAATCGTAACATAAACGCTACCTACGCTACGACAAAATAAATATGAACATAAATTCACTGCAGTTGGTAAAGAATACTAAGTAGGTATTTATAATATATATATTTAAGTGGTTTACCTCAAATATTATCAATTTGTATTTTTTAAATTTAGGTAAGTGACATTTTTGAAGTTATTTAAAAAAATTATATTTTTTCATACACCGCGCTCTAGTTTTACAGATTTTTTTACAAACTCACGTTTCCTCATTGCAAATTTACTATAAATATTGTAAACAATAAACAATAAGGGTTAATTATAATGTTTTGTACTTTTTGAGTTTTCATTTAATAAACAGTCATCGATTTAATTTCTTCTTTTACTTATGTATATTTGATTTGAACCCAAACAGCACCGGATATCCAAAATATGTACTTTTTAGGTCCATTTATTGTCCCGGACATCCATGTGTATGTAATGGATATCCAGTGGACATTTTTTAATGGATATCCACTGGAGGTCCTGCTGGGACCTCCCTTACTTTAGTTTATTTAGCTCTAAATGAAATCTTTTAATGCGTCTTAGTATAAAGTTCCGGTGGAATTTTATTTTTCTTTATACGGGCTTCAATTAGTTTAATTTTATGGAACCTCGGACCAGATTTGAATATATCCATAGGATATATGTCAAAGTAAAACCAGTGGATATCCATACTTTAACTGTTTATGGATATCCATTTCTGGAAAGTCTTGGGATATCCGATATTGTAAAATATGGATATACCTAATTATGCATTTTTTATCCGCTCTGGTCGTCCTTGGATATTTTCTAAATATTTGTAAAAGAGGGATATTTAATGACAACAAATTAAATGGTCAGTATTTTCATTTTACGGATATTTAATTGACAATTAATAACACCTCAAATATCATCATATGCGGTTAAATTATTGTAGAAAAAAATGATTGTGTCGTTAAAACAACCGAAGTGCATTTTTATAGAATGAAAAATTCAATACAGTATAGCGAGGCAGTAATAAATAATTATCCATATTTGCGTGGAAGGCCGGATTGTAAAGTTTAAGTTAGTTGTCAATGAACTTATTCTTGCTTTACTCGCATCTTGTCAGTGGTCTGATGGCCTAGAGCAAACGAGCTCGGCTGGCAAGCAGAAGGTTCCGGGTTCAAATCCCCCCACATGCTCTTGTTTTTTTTTATCAAATGCATCAGGCATGACATGAGGTCTATTAATTGCGAGTTAGAAGCCTGGGGCAGGTTAGATATGTGTGTTATTCCCCTGATAAAGGAATTTATGTGCAGTGGATATCTGTAAGGCTTTAGAATGGACAATGTATGGACATCTAAAGTTGTGACAAAAGGATATCCATATAAGATATCCCATGTGGTCCATATGTTGTTCATAAGGATATCCTCTCTATGTCCTTCATGTCCAATATGGATATCCATCAAACGTACAGAGGATGTACCTGTGCTGTCTGGGAATACTCACAATCTTCGAAGGTTTTTGTGAAAACGTTTTTTAAGTCGAGATTAGAAGATTGAAGCATTAAAGAATTTGGGTTTTCAATATGCAGGGTGATGATTTACTTTTCATGAGTACACCCTCATCGTATCTCAGGAATTAAAAAAACAGATAAATTTCAAATTTAGGTGGGAAGTATATACTCAAAATGTGATTGTTTTGATCCGTACAACTTTCATTTTGCTCATTGGCGTGTGATCCTGTGGAGAAAATTATGGTCGAGTTTTCAACAAACAAACTATTAGCGATTTTTTTTAGAAATTTTGATTTTAGATTCGTATTCAGCATCATCAAAAACTTCGTATACCAAGTTTGAACAAAATATTTCACACTTTCCGAGATACGAGCTCGCATTTTTTTTAAATAAAATATTTTAAAAACTCAAAAACTGTTGTCTCGTTCCTTTATTTCCTTCAACTCGTTGAAATGATACAAGGATATTAATAAATGATAACTATAATAACGAGAAATTTGTAACAAATGAAACAGCAGAACATTAAATTATTTAGGTACTCAAGCCAATGAAATATTTGGTTCAAACTTGGTATAAGGAGGTTTTTGATGATGATAAATACGAATCTAAAGTTCATGTCGTCATGCTTAAATAGATCATCCTGTATATCTCAAAATATTTTTAAACTATACACCTAAGTGCCCTCTATCGCCTTGTTTTTGAAAGTTTTCGATATCTTTTATAAGAGAGCCAGGACATTTGAACGACGTGCGATGCGAGGCTGAGACAAAATTCTTTTGTAGCATATCGAGAAGAATTGTCGTGTACCTATATTATTTTCAGGTCGCAAAATTTCGTTACAAACTTTTGGGGGCCCTCTCGAGACAAAGCGTAGGGCCCCCAAAGTATTAAATCCGCCCCTGTAGTTTGATTCTAATTGGTTGAGTTCAAACTGGTTTTAATTCAACGATAACTTAGAGATTTTAGGCGCTTTATTAACGTTAAAAATTCCTATTGAGTGTCTGTTGATTGTCAAGTCGCTAAGAAAAAATAAAAGAATATAATTACGAGATAAGTGTCCAGAAGGGATTTTAGCGCCTGAAAATAGACAACCAACAATATACTCAATTAAATCGAAGTGATTTGACAACTTGACAAGTTTATATGAAATCGTACTTACAACGCATGCTCGCTTATATCGGCATCAATATGGCAGTATGTTTTTGAAAACAGTATAGAAATATCAGCTGTTTGATTGTGTTTGTTGACATATTTTAGTAATTTAATGGGACTCATAGCCATGTGCCATCTACCATGGGAGCAATTGCATCTGTGCTGCAATGGCATTGCACCTTTTGCAGTTTGATCAATCCTACAGAACAATTAAAATGCATTAGATGTGGGACAAAAAGACTCCCTAACAAAGACACATCCTCATCTTCTGATACCTGTAATTTCGGAGGCAGCAGGAATTGCACGGTAATTCGCCGTCTTAAGTCATCAGAATCGAAGAATCTCTTAAACTTAAGCAGGTAGGCAGAAAACTCAATTTGTTTATATTGTCCTTCATTGTTAAAAAGATCAATAAGTTAGGTCAATTTTTCTTTTCAGTGCTTTGGATAAAAGAGACTGCTCTGCTTTGGTTAAAAATACAGTCATCAGTACTTTGCTACTCATTAAAGAGAAATCATTAAATACACATTCCAATTTAAAAAAATCCTCAAGCCTGCCTTGTCTTACATATTACTATTTCTGCAACAAATGTAAGGTTTCTTTTAACACGACAAGCAAATGTATACTCTGTGACAGCCTTCTAGATATGATGAACATCGCTGAATCTCCTTGTAAGATCTGTTCATTAACTCCCGTAGAACATTACCGTAACTATGATATATTAAATTGTGATAGACCTCCGATATGTAAATGTCAAAGAAATAAATCTATATCGCTTATTAAAAGTTTAAGTTGTTCTGTGGCCCAAAAAAGCAGCTGTGATTCAACAATAGATGGTCAACAACCTAAAAATATTAGGACTACTGCCAGTGGTATAAATATCGACTCTTATCCTAGCAGTAATTATATGTGGACAGTTAAGAGTGTAATACCAAATACTACTTGGACTTGTAAGCGTTGTACGTTATTAAATAGTGCTAATTTTACGGTGTGTGAAGCATGTGAGTCACCATATTCGCCTGACTTAAATAGCAATATTAGTCCCAGTGTCTTCATTAAGGTAATTTCAATAACAGTATTAATTATTGTTTTTTTTTTCATATTGATATGTACAATGTAAGTAGATATCTAAGCTTTTCCTAGAATGTCAATCAAAAACAATATGTCTGTAGTGTGTAACTTAAAATCGTTTTTATTGAACACTGTAACCTAAATACGATCATCGACTTCAGAAAGAAAGAAAAGAATTTACGACGAGGATAATTTAATATATCTATAGCTTTACTAGTGAAGGAAATAGATTTACTTCACTTTTTCTGCCTATGCAATGTTTTGAATGTTTTAACAGACTTGCAGTACAATCAATTTTTTTTATCATATTTTACAGTAGGTATACATTACCAATGAAAGCATGTTGACTGCCGAGTACAAAATGATTCGTATTTGGTAATCTTGTCCAACTACGAGACTACTCATAGCAGGTTGTGCTAGCTATTTTGCCAAATACGATTATATTCGAAGAAAATACAAAAATCGATAGTTAGTGTCTCGGAAAGGAATTAAGAATTGGTTTTGACACTTTTAGCTGGTTTTGTGCCTAATACTACTAATATAAGGAAATAATAGGTAGTTCAGGTAGTTGTCATAGAAAGGAACTTTTATTAAGCAAATATCGAGAAAAATATAAAATAAACATTGTGTAATTGTATTAGCAGTATTGGCACAGAACCAATTTTTCCTCTAAAATCTATGACAATATATATACTTATGTAAATAAGTCACAAAAATAAACTATATTCTATTCTATTCTATTCATTGTATTTCTTGGCAGTCAACGCATTAATGTAGGAAACCACATGGTGGGAATAACATATAGTGTGCAAATTTGTTAATAATACTTTCGTAAATGTCGGCGATGCATATAAACAAATAAGCAAACCATTATGTTGCGTTTTACAAATTTTTAAGGTCTCTTATATCAGAAGGCTTCTATACACAAGTGTATTCAAATAGCAAAGCCCTGGTGGATGATGACTTTTTAAATATTGCCTCTGATAGAATCTAGCTCGGAATCTAGATAATTTGCAGAATTATATTATATTATAAGAGATGGCATAATGAAACAAATAACGAGTTTAATTAAAACTGACATGGTCCCCTTACTAACAGAAGAAAACCACAAGGCTTTAAAGTACCAGTTACATATGGAAAACCTCAGAAAATCCTCTTAACTGGTCTTTGCTAATGAAGCCAACTTCTCCAGCAACTCGATCATGAGTTTTTATAATAGTGAGTAAAACCTTGAAGCGATAAAGGAAACTCATCATTTTTAGGATTAATTTTCATTTAATATATAAGTGGGAAATTATTGACGAATTTTAATTAGTCGCTTATTTGTTCCCCTAAGACATTATGGTGCATAATATCTGTTTTCTTGAAAATGAGTTATCTGCTTTTTTAGGCGATGTTCCATCTAGGTATGCTCGGGTAGCAAATGTAATATATGCGTGATGGGGTTCCAGCCCACAATAATATAAAAGTTCACCAAATTTTATATAGGTACCAATCGCTGGATATGCCAGGGAGCAAAACAAACCAAATCAGCCATGACTCCACTCACAGTTTTGATTCTTTACATTTTTTATTTTTTTTTATTTTTGTCACTGATATAAATCACTAGATTTTTTTACCATAATCACTTTCTTTGTTAAAATTAACAAAACGACAATTGCGACGACATAACATTTAAAAACTAATTAAAAATCATTCATACTTTTAAAATAAAATAAATAATATTTACGTAACTATGTAGAGAAATTAAAATGTAATACAGGGTGAACCTCAACTTATTTATTTAATTTTAAGGGATGGTAGGTCCGTTAATGATAAATCCATATAAAAAAATGAAAGAAATACAAGCGGCAGTTTTTGAGAAAAAAAATATTAAAATACGTCAACATTTTGAAAACTTAGCAACTGACCTATCTCAACCAAAAACAAAATAAGATAGGTCAGGTTGATCTTGTTTTTTACATGGGCTCACTAGCTTTTACCGCCACTATCAATTAACTTTGCGCGAAAGTCTGTGGAACGCATATTTTTTATACCATTTATTTACACAAGAGTCAAACGTGCTGATGCCTCTGCCTTCAAAGCCGCATCCCTTCGAACAGCCGCTAACTTTATTAGCAGCTTCTTTGTGAAGTTTTTTTGGATAATTTATTGTTCAAAGTACATGTAGACAAGACAATCTGTCGGTGATTTTATGATGTTTTTTTTTTAATCTTTGGAATTTGTAAAAAACTTAGATAAACAAAGCATGTTGTTCACCTCATATGTGGATCCGTGAAGATATGCAGTGGTGTACTTATTTTAAATATTAACTCCTATAGGTAACCCTGTTGTATGTATTTTTCTTTGCCCTAACAATTTTCATCATAACTGTGAGAATGTTTTATTAGTAATATCAACAATTAACGAAAATCAGAAATAAGCTTTGTGTAAATCAAAGACCATTTACTCTTTGGTGTACATAAACCTGTGTCATGCTGCAAATTTCCTGAATTTATTTTCGACTGTCATTTTTACATTAAAACAATTCATTTGTCATAATAAGAAGAAATTAACACCTCATTTTTATACAATATTGCAAGTTATCTTAACCACAATAAAATAATCATTTTTAAGATAAATATACGTATACATTTATGGTTTAAGTAATTCTAGGAAAAGCCAAATGCATTAGTAATCATAATAATGAGCTCACGCAGAATTAAATTTTATATAGCCTTGATTGTGTGAAAATGCCACTTGTATTTCAACTTTATGAATCGCTTTAATAGAATATAGCTTCCTGCTATTGTCTCTATGCATGCAGTAATTTATGTATAAGGACAGTTAATGGAATGAATTAAGTAGCATTGTTTTGTGGAAGAAAAATGTATTTATTTTTTTGAAAAAGCTTTATATATTTAGGAAAAATTGTCAAATATTGTCGTGTTATCATGTTATCTTAATATCTTCAGTAATAATTATAGAAAGAACAAAAAGTCAATTTCAATACCTACGTTATATGTTTTAGGTTGACAACTGGGCAGATAACGAAGCCTTGCGTAATCCTAGTCATAAACCAATCTACAGAAGATCTTTCTCTGAGCTGCCCTCATCACAGAATCTTCATGTTCCAAACCTTAATCGCAGAAGCCTAGAAAGTAGCCTACAGTCGAATGTTCCAAAGTCTAGTACCTCAATGACTGATATTCAGTCTTCTCAGCATTCCCATTTATTTGAAAATCTAAACAATATCGGAGGCAGGAATCTCAATAGAAGCACAAGTGATATTACTAGTACTAGTAAGGAACCAGGAATTAGTAATACTCTTTACACGTATATAGGAATCTCAGAACCCGTTGACAAAGACAAGGAAAAACATTTTTATGAGAATCACGCTATAATAGATGCACAGAAGAAAACCATGGATTTTGATGTGGAACAACATGAAAGAATGTAAGTTAACGATATTGTATTTAAAAATTTCTTATGATATAAAGATTATAATTTTTTACTATAAGTGTGCGATAGTCCAATGTTCTGGGGTGTGATTCTTGAGTTCTACATGATCCCAGGAAATAGAATGAATAAAGTTAAAGTTACGAGAAATAAATTATTCTATATATCAGTGGCGGCTGCTCCATAGGTGCTGCAGAACTGCCAAAAATTATAACACCCACGTTGACCACATTTTTAATTTTTTTAATGAATATAATTTATTATCTACACATGTTTCAAGTCCAGCCCTGTCCAGAATATCTTACGTCATGGTTTTAAAGAGCGATAGGCGCCACACTAATGCATTGAGCCAGCAATTTAAAATACTAGATCATACATATTCTTCTTGAGTAAATAGCTGAGCAACATTGGAGGTCTGCTCTTGACACTGTGCTTTTTTAAACATGAGAGTAAATCGTAATGAATGATACACGAATTAGTACGACAATGCGCGAGGTAGAAGCCGGTAGACATTTGTATGTTATAAATGTGCTGCATTTTGCACAGTTCAAGCAAATGTTTACTACTTGACGCTGTTTGTTTTTTTATTGTTTAACTAGTGACTATTATTGAGGCAATTTAAATTATTGTAAAGCATTTTACAGCGATTTCCTTATATTGCTCGTTATATTGTGTTAATATGTGTTTGAGTTTGATTTATTATGTAAAAATGGATGTTATATTCAACTTAATTAATAAAGAATTTTCAAAGCTTACTTATGAGGAAAAATTACGGGTAAAGGAGCGCGGCTGTCCTTTGCCTGACATTAACATTGAAGTGGCGGGCAGTAGCCGTGGAAAAACTTATAAAAGATAATTTAATAGAGAAATATATTTGAAAAACAATTGGATATGTGGTTGCAATAGAAAAAATGCTTTATTTCGTTTTTCTTGTGTATTGTTTAATGGCGAGAAAGCATGGAAAGAGACAGGGGTAAGAGATTTGATACATTTGTGAAAAAATTTAAAAACACGAGAATTCAAGAACACATTATTTCCAATACCTATAATGCAGTTAAACTTGATTGGAAAAATTAATATTCAGGCTCAACTTGACTGGGCTTATTAATTATTCTAGGGAAACCCATTTTTCTAAAATACTATAATCGTTTCTGAGGTTCAGTTTAAGCCCTTTGACCTTGAACGCTGAAAAATTTTCGCCTGCGGTACTGTTTGATAGGCCCTACCACCATTTATAATCATAAGTCGCCACTGCAGAACACCCTAATATATTTTGCACGAGCCGCCACTGCTATATACAGGGTGATTCATAAGTAATGGTACAAGGCCCAACAGCAGATTTCGAACGAACGAACTTACCTTAGTCCAAAAGTTAATAGTAACCAAGATACAGGGTGTCAATGTTTAAATTAATTTTTTAATTTGGTTATTTGACAGGTACTTTTTGTTTTCATGCATACTTGATAAATATGTATCTTTTATTTACTCTGATAATGCTGCCGCATCGCCTGCTTTAAAAATAATTTTTCACATTGGTTAATGAATTTGCATGGAATTTTTGATTTGCACTTTTCTCAAAAACTGTTGTACTTAGAAACTTGAAACAAGTATACCTTTTTTGTTAAAAAATGAAAGAAGAATAAAATTTGTATGCGAAATCTGCCGCACAGGTGCGGGTAAAAAAGTTATGGCCTTCTTAATACATTAAACGTAGCGTACGTAGCGCCCTCTAGGAACTATACAAAAATTAATGGTATATTATAATTCCTCACCCCAAATAACCTCCACTCATCAATTTTCACAAGAAAATTATAAAAACTCATTAAATTACAAAAGAAAATTAAAAAATTAATTTAAACTTTGACACCCTGTATCTTGGTTACTATTAACTTTTGGACTAAGGTAAGTTTGGCTAAATCGCAATATTTTTACGTTCGAAATCTGCTGTTGCTCCTTGTACCATTACTTATGAATCACCCTGTATATATATTACTTAGATATATTATCTTGCTTCATATCTATATTTAATTTTGATTTAATAAAAAAAAAGCATTGACAATTAGGCCATTAAAAATTCCTATGATATTGTAGTCATCAGTTATTTGGTCTTGAGAATTAGATTTTGTTAAATTATTTAAAAAAAACTGGGAATAAATAAAACCCGAGAAAATATTTCTCTTCCAAATAGTAAATTCCTACTTGAAAATAAATCTCTCCCTAATATCTAAGAACATAATTAGGAAGTAAGATCAACTGTATCTTTAAAATAATGGTTAACATTTCCAACATTATAATTTTATTTTATTTTCATTTTCGTTTTTAATAAATTTACGGTAATGATATTAATAGTTGAATAATTTTAATACAGACTTTGTTTAATCAAACAGAGATTCGATTCACTTTAGACATGAGCAAGATAATGTTCCAAATATATTAACAAAAATAAATTGAAATTAAAAATTAAATACTACCTACTACTCGGTATTATGAACTACCACCTTATGTATATACACATAATCTAGTAGTTATTTTTTTAATATAAATATATCATATTCACTATTATATATTTCGTCTACTAAAATTCGTCTTTCCTCTACATCTACTTTATATTAATTTTAGTAGACGAAGATGAAAAAACCGGTTATTAATTATAACCGGTTTTTTCATCTTCCCGTTAACTTTATTCGGCAGTTAAAGTTGTTGATTTTAGTTGTTGTAACAATTGTATCCTAGGTAAATAACTGCCAGATAAAGTTAACTGGAGGTGAAAGACCGGCCCACACTTGTTAAATTTTGATTTAGTAAAAATTAAACAAGAAACTTTTTTTAGATAAATATTTAGAGATGGGAAAATTACGTAAAATTCAATTTTACCAGTAAATTACTTTTGAAAATTCCCGAAATTTTCAAAAAAATATATATATTCTACGGTTAGATTCTTCGCAGCGAAAGCTTTCCAAAAACACCAAAAATATATATAATTTTTCTTTAGAATCACTCGAGGATAACATAGAAAATTAAATATAATATAATTAAATTAAATACTTACAGAATTGAAATTTTCAGATGGGGATATAAAAATAAACACATTTTATTTTTTAACAAAATTAACAAAAAAATATATTCTGTGAATATGGCCATTATTACAATAGCTTGGTCAAAATGTATACATAAATAAGTTTAGGGACTAAATTTCCGGAAAACTACCATGAACTGAAAATTTCATTTTTGTTGTTTATTAGGTACTTTCCGAAATTTACTTTTTTTAGGTAATTTACCCAGTAGGTAATTTACCAGATCCCATCTCTAGAAATATTACATTGAAATAGTTTCCTTAATTTTAACTAACTGCACACAAAGTAATTTGTTAATATTCTTAGGCACAGGGTGATTCCGAGGGTGATTCCTATAATGTTCTCACCCCAATTTGTTAGTTTGTGTTTTGAAATAAAACACATTTAATGTAATTTATAGTATTTTTTCCAAGGATTTCTACAAGTTTTGACAAATCGGTTCATGGGTAAAGAAGTTGCACTTGTTGAAACTTAGGTAATTTTTTGGGTGGAACACTTCAAATTTTGACAAGTGTATCAACAAAAAAACAATTGAAAGTTAAATAAAAGTGAGAAAAAACGAAACGTGTTTTTTTTAAATCTAATGTCCCGTATATTTTTACAACTTTGAAAAAAGATTTAAATTTTAATGATCTTTCCAAAAATATAACAACATATATTTACCTTCATATGTAGTAAAATACTGATAATAATAATTGAAATATTTTAACACATAATTGGCTTAGCAAGTTTTTTTAATTGTCATTTAAATAGTTTGTTGTAATTCTTTACATTGATTAAAAGTTAAAAATGCCTTACTTGGCAGAAGAGAAAACATATTTAGAATGTTATTTAATAAGTGGTAAACGATTGAGTTTAGGGCATATTATGTTCATTAGACATTTTTGACTTGAAATTGCTTTGGTAACATACCCTCAAGCTATGGCCGTCATGTCATAGGACACCCTATATAAACGATATACTATTTGTGTCGAGAACAATAGAGAACATTTTAACCTGTTCCTTTAAATATAAATGTTATTTGTTCATTAAGATATTTAAATAAATAACACCACATGTAATTACGACCCCCTTATCCCAGAAGACCCTAGAATGGCCTAGAAGAGCCTTGTGCGGGAGGGGGCTACACATTTAAAAACAAGGGACACACATCCAATATCCGAGTATAATGGAAAAATCCCTCTCACAGTATTTTCCATTGCCAAATTGGGGTGAGAGCATTATAGGAATTACCCTGTACATAAACCCATTTTATAATTTTTGACTTTTAATTCTTCACAGTAATTCTTATAGTTTGAAGTAGTACTTTATTTAATTAAAGAATTAATGTGTTTAAGAGCCAATCAAGTCTTTCCTATGAATTAATTTTCTTATTAAGATTAAAATAATAGATTATTATGGCAGTCCTAATAACATTGAAGACGTCAACTTGAGTGAATTAAAGCGTTTATTTAAAACGAAGTAATAGGACAAATCGTAGTAAACATTATATGTATTCCTAGAATGCAAGTGTTGAAACAAAACAACCCAATAAAAACCACTTGGACCGTAAATGAAAGGCGCTGGACTTGTCGGCAATGTTCATTTGCTTACAATGGCTTTAGTGCTGATAAATGTGATATTTGCAAATGTTGGAGGTCTCCACCATCTTTAAACCAGCCTTGTACTATTACTGTAACAGAAGATAGAAGCATTAGCGACCCAACACCTACGTGAGTTAATAGATATCTTTAATAATTTTTTTGTACCGTTTTTCATTTTATGGTAAAAATTTGCTTATAACATTGTCACAATTGTCGGAATATGTTAAGTATATGCATACAATCTATTGATTTTAAGTAAGAGACATTAAAATACGTTTAAAATTGATTTTAGGAAAGAAAGTAAGGATTGAAAGGGTTTACATTTTGTTTGGTTAGAATTATGCTGTTTCTTAAATATTTTAACACTGTTATATGCACATAAAATCTATTTTTCAGTTATTTCATCTCAAAGTTTGGGACGTACTAAAGTACTGGATTATGTATTAATCTATTTTTATATAAATATGTTTATTTCATTAACAGGGTACATAATTAATTAATCAAGTTTTGAGATTCATTTTTGTGATTTTTAGTTGCACAATACTCTGATATAATTATCAACCACGGGACATAATCGTATATGGTAAAGTAGCCCCTACAACAGTGTAATTCTAACCTAACAATTTATTTTGTCATTGAAATGGCAGAATCAAACTTAAAGGCCAACTCACTCACTAATTTTATTTTTAACTTGCTTAAGAAGTTTGATATAATTTACTCTTGGTCTTTAGCATCTAATTAATGCTGTGTCAATTATTCACTTTCAGTTTTATTTCGCTCTTGCATAATTTTTACAATATGCAAAATATGGCAATGAACTAAGAACATATAGGCCAAACCCAGACGAATTTATAAGAAAACATTTACATCAAAGATACGGAGCAAGTTGAATGATGGTGATCAACTCTAGGTGCGTTAATACAGCGGCCAGACCAGTCAAATTATGTTAAAGAAGAAAATGATTGATCAAATTTAAAAAAAATGTGGCTTGTGAGACCATTGCACAGTGGTGCTTTTTGTAAAAATAGGCCTCAAAAATCTATCACGCCAATTTTTTATGAAAATTAACAAAATTTTGGTACACTAAAGGATTTGGGTACACTGACATGTTTTGCTGCGTAAATTTTGGTTTTCAAAATAGCAACTTCAAAATTTCCGTCAGAACAAGGAAAAAAGGTGAATAATTCAATAAAATCTTTGTCTCTTGAAATTCAGTAAAAATAATTTCCAATTTGTATTAAAATACATATGTGTTTGGATGTATACATTCATATACAGTGTGATCCATTTGAAAGCGGGACACCTCTGTAAAGTGGCTATTTTTGGTCCCGATTTTGATCAACTTTTTTTTAGATTGTTGCAATGCTCATGGAAAACTGCATTTTGTAACAAATCGATAGATTTCTATCATAAAAATCAAGGCCTACTTTGCAATTTTTTTGGGGCGAAAATTCAAGAAATCGTTTTTTACATGAAAACTAAGTAGGTACGCCACTATATTCAGCGTTCCCTGAAATGGTACCAAATTTCATCCAAATATACCGCATGTTAAAAATTTATATTATTACTTTTAAAAATTAATTTATACCTGGAAATGTTCAAATAATATTCTCAATACAATAATTTGTTTTTAAGTTGTTTTTATTCACTTATTTTATGAGTTACTTGACGTTCACAACGCATTTCCGGCTATAAATTCATTTTTAAAAGTAATAATATCCATTTTTGACAATCGGTATTTTTGGATGAAATCCCAATCCTTTTTGTTAATTTTCATAAAAAATTGGCATGGTGATGGATTTTTGAGCCCTATTTTTACAAAAGGCATGTGCATTGTCGCTAGATCACTGCCTGGCAAAGTCCAAATAATTAATTAGGTTGATCGACAATCATTGCTTGTAAATTCCTTTAAATCTCATCCTATGGTCCTAGTTCATTCTCTACATTCACTATGAATAGTAGGGGCACAAAACTGGAGTCAGGAGTACTAGATGCTCTAGTGATAGACTTTGTTGCTTGCATTATTTTTCTATACTTAATTAGTCAAAAATGAAGATAATATTTTTTAAATACAAATTATATTATAATAAATCTTTTCTGTAGCATCTATACTAACAAGGCCATCAGCAAGGTCACTATTATATAAGTAACAATTAAGTGGTTTTGATTAATCTCTTACTCGTCATTCGAATTAAAAACTTCATCTTTGATAGCTTTAATCTGATATAAATCAATAAATATTTTAAATTTGTGGAACAGGTAAATAGATAAGATTCCGAAATTTTATTGTTTTTATCTTTATCGCATTTTTATTTTTATTTATTTTCTTAGAATGGCACTGAAAAGTATTTTACTTCTATTATTTTCAATTCAATTCTGGAATCAGTTTTATATAAAATGACCTTTTACATGTAAGTTTTTTTTTATTATAATTATTAACCTGTTTAGCATATTTATTAATAAAACATTTTAGAACATTGAATTGGAGTCAAGCTGCAGATCTACAGGTGCCTATAGCTACTTTGGATCAGGATCTTGAGGATGATTTTCAAATTATACCAGGTATTTATTTAATTATACTAAAACATGACTGGAATTACTGTTCTCAGAAAAGGCATTGTCTAATGAGTTTGGAGGAAGTATATCACATTTTTACTGCATGTTCTGTAATGTCTCTGAAGTAATTTTTCAAAATGTACAAATGTACCGACTCTTAAATACCTACGATGACAAATATATTAATTTTTGTAATTTCGATCAAAAAATAGTTTCTCGGGTTGTTGAATTTTTACCCCTCGATTCGCTCTACAATGATTTTTATGTAGAAATTAACATACTCTATTTTGAAATTCTTTACATCCTCTGTATATACTACATAATTTTCATGACCTTTTTGTAGATCCTATCATTTGGATAGTTCTTTTCAGGTTTGAGGTGGTCCGTTCCCCAAAAAAAAAAATGACGTGTTTAAATTCTCTATCCCTCAAATAGCTCCCAATAATCTTATTGCCATTTTTTACTTCCAAAAAAATTTTTTGACTGTTGACCCCACAAAATACAATTTCTAAAAAAATATGATCTTTGCTTACAAACTATGCCGCTGCCTTAATTAACGAATTTGCCCTTCTTTAGGCCCTTCTAATTATGTTCCTAACTTAATTTGACGTGTTTACTGCACTTCTCTACCCAATTAATTAATTGAATTAGTTATACTCCTTTGATGTGTCTCGCAGAGATAAATAGTGCAAGGCGGATTTGCAAGGTCTCAAGAAAGTTGGATCATATCTCTGTAGTATAGCCGTACAACTAGGGGTCGCAAATTTACCGACTTTTCAAATTACCGGTAATTCGGTAATTATTTTTAAAAATTACCGGTTTACCGGTAAATACCGGTTTTTTTAGTTTCAACAATTCCGTGTTTGAAGGTTGAAATTATAATATAAGTAATAAGTAAAATACGTTACACGGGTGGATATGTACTTCGGTAGGATATTATACAGGTTATTACACACTTCTTTACGCAGTAATATAGACAAAACTGACAAAAGTAACGAAATTAATGCGAATTTCTACAGTTGTTTCATAGCGTACTGGCTCTACTAGCGATGCCGGTCGATGCCAGCCGACAAACCGCGGTCTGAGCTTGTGGTTGCGTAGTTAGCACTGTTAGCAGCGGTGAATCCCCGTTGCTTCGGGCACAGTTTTTTTACCGAAATTACCGGTAAAAGATATCACTTTACCGGTAATTTTTTAAGGCAAATTTCGAGCCATTTACCGGTAAACCGGTGAATCGGTAAACCGGTATTGCAACCCCTACGTACAACTATTTTTTTTCTATTTTATTTTATAAACAATATCAGTTTTATTTAATATATTTTTTGACTGTTGCATAAATAACATCCGTTACAGGTGAGGATAGCCCCATTGCGTGTGAAGAACAAAAATGGACCTGCAAAAAGTGTACCTTGGTAAATAGCGGCCGTTCTCTAGTTTGTGAAGCATGTTATGGATCAAAGTTACGATCAATAAGTTTGAATCATGATATGACCTTGAAAAAAGGCGAGTTTTGGTCGTGTTCCAAATGTACGCTGAAGAATGCATTAATAGCCAAAACTTGCAAAGCATGTAAAACAAAAAAGGTCGGATATGAAGTTGCAACAAATATTGGATTAGAGGTTGGGTTGCCATCTAGAAGTCCTTCACCAAGACATGGAGGTGCTAAGAAACATAGTAAAAGCTGTAACAGCTCTACTTCAAAAATTAATAGTCAAAAAATTCCAACACATTCTAAACTTAATAAGTGCAGAGTCAATTTACAAACAGATTTAGATCAAAGTAAGTAAATTATAATGTAATTTTTGATACCTAACGACCTAATGCTATACTTGGATTATTCAAGAAACAAGTGCAAGCATTTCTCGACTTACGACAGCCCTGGTGATGTTTGGAAAAATAAGATCTTAAATAGATCATAAAAATGTGTTAGACATAGTAAATTTGGCAATTACTTGTTGCATAACTCTTAATGGGTGACGCACACGTGACGTCACAACTAACCTAAAAATATATGCATTTATCTAAAATTTTTGAATATTATGTCAATTTTATCAAAAGTTCTGCTTGAATCCTGTACTTCAACCAAAATTTTAATTGCCTTAATCTAATAAAATAAGATGCTATGTTGGTTGGAATTCCAACCTATAATTAGCAGTCTATTTTTAATAATCCACAATATTGAAACTTTCGCTAATGTGAAATATGGGCCATTCTAAAACTCGTAGAATATACTATTACTATTCCTATTGCCCACCACCATGATATTAATTTAATATCTAAAATTTTTAAATCTTATCCACGTATATTGCACTCACATATTTATATTAATATTTTTATGAATAACAAACAAGATAATATTATAAAATAAGTAAAAAGCATTATTTCCCCCTAAAAGAATTCTGTAAAAAGAAAACATCGAGTTTTTGCGGAAAATAAATTCGGCAAAAAGCAGCTTATAGTTTTGAGTTTGGAAAATCAATAGTAAATTTATGAAAATCGGTTCTCATATTTGTGAGGAAAATTACTTTTAGAAAATAAATATTATTTATAATGGCTTAATAATTAGTTAGTGGTTAGCCTCCTAGGCACTGACATCTTAAATTCGGACGACTGTAATGATGAAATAACATAACAGCCTAATTCGCGAAAATCATGGAGTGGGCGACATCTATATTTTTTGGCGTAATCTCACTTCTTCTTGTTCACTATTATGAACACCAAACCGCTGTCATTACTGTCATTGTCAGTTGGCGGGTTTCTTACATTTATCTTGTGATTTTTTAAATTAAAAGTGCTTTTAAAGAGTTGTTATTAAATTCAACTAGTTTATAAACAATATAGCAATGCAATCAATTAATAAAACGGTTGACACGATACTTTAATAAAAAAAAGTGTTATTTAAATTAACCTCTAACTTTATCGTAAATGTCAAAACACTGACAGACTCGTCAAAGGTTTGTTATTCACTACCATACACTAAATTTTCAGCGCCATTTCGTGATACGTGATTTTCGCGAATTAAAGTCATGTTGAAAGTTCATAGATGCCTGTTTGTATTTTTTGTCAATTTCTAGATACAAAGTTGTACTGATTTAATTGTAGGTTATGTAACTAAAGTAAAATATTATCTGTCAGTTTTGACGTTCTTATCTACTTTGATCAATTTAATAATTATAATAGGATATATTTGCCTGCTGTTAACCTACTAACCGAACTGCCAGTGGCTTATTAGTATTGAGACAGCAATGGCACGTTAAATATTTCTGCCACTCATTTTCTTCAGTATAGTGTGCATTGAATATAATTATATTTCTACGTGCTATTAATATAAGCAGAAAACAAAGAAATAAATACCCAGTGTGCACTAGTGCAGTAAGGTGTTATTTTTGTTATTTTTCATACTTCAGATGTTACCATTACTGCAGGACCTTATCAACCATGGCAATGTATGATCTGTACATTTGAAAACACAAAGTCTCATGTAATCTGTGATATGTGTCAAAGAATGCGAGAGGATGTAAATACTGTATATCCAAAGGATCCTCCAAGATTGACACAGGAAGAAATGAGCAATAAACATTGGAATTACATTGTCAGATATTGCAAACTGAAAAAGCAGAGCTATGTGGACGACGATTTTCCTCCTATGCCAACTAGCCTATATTATAATCCAACAGAGATTAAAGACTCCCATACGGTCAAGTGGAAACGATTAAGGGATATAGTAGTGGAGGAGGACAAGGACCTCCCGTGGGCAGTGTTTAGGAGGCCACAACCTTCGGATATTTCACAAGGTAAATGTTAAATAATGATAAATGGTAGAAAATAAAATAGCTCTTGGTGTAACTAAGGAGAGAAGTTATAGACATCGGCTAGAGGTAAGAAATTTATGAAGTAATCACCAAAGATAGAAAATCCCATTTCACTTCCCAGTTATACAGGGTGATAAGAAAAAGTAGGTCAAGCCGTTAACCACAGATTCTTTGGATAAAACTAATGCGATTTTATGATGTGATTTTTTATTTTAGTACGTACTTTTCCTTAAAGTTTAATTAATTTTGAAAATTGTTTTAATTAATTCTTTTATTTTTTTAGATTTTCGCCTAAAATTTTGCACATACTTTTATCTTATGCAGATACACTTTTTGTGTAAATTTGGTCAAATAAGTCAAAGCGCAAACAGGGAACAGGAGGAGTTGTACTCATTAACCCTCCAAACTGTTTTATGCATACACCTATGATTTTTAGATTCAATATTTATTTCCCTAACTTTCCCTTCTTCTATATAATTCTAATTTAGGACTTGGTTAATAAGATATTCCAATAAATTCATATTTATTTTGTTTATCTTATTTTCGAAATTTATTATTATTATTGTTGTTTGTAGTAACCATTGGTTTTCGTTAAATCGATTACTTTTAGGTAAAAAATACGAGGGACTTTTTTTATTGTGCATAGTTGGAAAAGTTCGATAAAATAAAAATTATAAGAAAATGTGTTGTACACATTTTTGCTTAGAAACTTAATTCTGATATAACTATACCACTGGCGTAGATAAAAGATATACTAATTTAAAGAAAATATTTTTGCTTAACTTGTCTTGCACCTTCTACAATTCGTTCTCATAATAATTGTTGCTCATTTAAAATTGGAACTGAATAAACAAAATCTTTCACAACTCCTTAAAAACTAAAAATAAAAAATATTTTTTTAACTAACTTTAAATTTAAGTGCTATTTTAAAAATGTGACGTTATGCAAAAACATAATTACTTCAACTGAAATCATTCCAAAGACATTTTTGTGAAATTCGTATCATTAGCAAAAATTTGTACATCGACTGCCGGCAGTGAATAACCATCTGGTTAATATCACACATCTGAATTTATTGGAATATCTCGTTAACCAAGTCCTAAATTAAAATTTTATGAGAGTAAGAAAAGTTAGGGAAATAAGTATTTAATCTAAAAATAAATATATAAATACCATAGGCCATAGCATGAAAAAGTTACATACATACATACATACATACATACATACATAAAAAAATTAAAAAATATATATAAATAAATGCAAAAAAGGTAACCACGTAACTAATTCTTACTTATATAATAATTTTCCAATTATTCAAAATAAAAATGTATGTAAAAACATGATATTGTCTTAGGAACACATGGATTAAAGATTAAAGTACACAATATCATGTTTTATAAATATTTTTTAGATAAATCGAATTTTTTTGGATAGGAATCTCAAGGAATGTGGTAATAAATCCCAAAAAAGAAAAGGAAAAGAAATAATTTATGAAATGCCACAATTAACATTTAAACAATATTCATGTTTTATACCTTTTTTGATTTTGAATAACTCAAAACAGATAGTCCTCTGACTTATTATATATTTTTGAAATCGGAAAATTATAAGGTTTTCGAAAATATAGGGTGTTCCATAAAAAAAATCCAAACTTATAGAATTTTGCCATTTTGCGATTGTCATTTGTTTGTTTTATTGACAGATTGTTAAAATTCAGGAAAAGTACTGCAACTTTTGTAAATAAAATTTTTCTGTTTTTCTTCAAATAAACTTTGTAGGGGGGTGGCTAATTATAAGCAAAAGCCCTGTATAGTGTATATGACAATAATTATAAAGTACTCTATTATATTTTATTGTCTAATGTTGGTCAAGAAAGTATTACAAACATTATTTAAGTACAAAAACCTCATTACACAAATGATAGCAATTAATAGGTATAATTTAAGTCTCGTGTGGGTTGAAATGACATAAGTTGCATCAATAAATTAGGCTGCATTTCAGGTGTTTTGGGTAACTGTTGGCTTCTGAGTGCCTTAGCCGTATTGGCAGAGAGGGAGGACATCGTAAGAGCAGTTTTAATTACTCGTGATTTCTGTCCACAAGGTGTTTATCAAGTAAGGCTGTGCAAAGACGGTCATTGGACAACAGTCCTAGTGGATGACTATTTCCCATGCGACAAACGGGGGCACCTGTTTTATTCTCAAGTAAGTCTAAAGTGTATAATTATTTTCTATAAATAAACAAAGTAGACATTAACCAGACCATATAATTTTATAAACCTGAATTGTGATTTTAAATTTCTGGTTGCACTAACGCAAATTTCCCAATTAGACTTAAATATGATTAAAGCATAAAGTTTGGTTTATTCCACTAGAAAGCTTTTAGAAATCCATGTTAATTTTTCTGCTTTTTCATTGCCTTCAACACCCGAATGAAGGTACCCAGATGAGTTCGACATATGTTCACCCGGGACAGGTATAACAGTTCCTGTAGGCACTTCCACGTGTTTGTGGTTTTTGACAGATATTGGTTCCATGTGAGTGTAGTATCCAGGATTATTCCTAGGAATTTGACCTCTGTGACTACTTCTATCTGTTTTCCAAAGATATTAAGGTTGTAATTCCCAACGTTTCTTTTCCTGGTGAAAGGTATAAGCGATGTTTCAGAAGGGTTCACCCTCAGGGTTTCTGTTTCGCACCATTTCTGTACAATATTAAGAGCTCTTTGCATTTTTATGTTTATAAACAAAACACTTTGTTTCATAAATGTAGACTGATCATAGTCAATACTTTAAGATTTTTAAAAGCTTGTCTACATGTTTCATTAAAATTTAAATTAGCTAAAATACGGATAGCTCGTTTCTGTAATACAAAAATACTTTGTGCCTCAGGGGATAAGCCCCAATGATTTATAGAGTATTTAGATGTAAATGGAAAGAGGCATAGTATAACTGCTTTAAAATTGAATTGATTGATTTTAATATGAATGAATAGTACAGTGTTTGGTACCAAGTTATCGGCAATAAAATACTTTATTGAAATAACGTAGTGAGCCACCATGGTGTCATTTAAAAAAAATAGTTATTCTGAAAAAATGATTTTCGAAGATCCTATAACACAGTTATCATATGACTTAATACCATAATAATTGTATTTTTTGATTAATTATTTAAGCAAAACAAAACATTTTTTTGGGGTCACGGCCACCTAGATAAAACATTAAATTTGCTCATAAAAATGTCAACCATTATTATGGTGGGTCTCCACAGTGACAGTGCAACGTCGACGTTTTAACTGTACAAATAACTACACTTTTATTTAACAAGTACATGTCTACATACTACAGACGACGTCGTCGTCACTACACTACACGTTTTATTTACTCTCTTTTACTATCAGCATAACCTCCATAATTCATAATAGTAATAGTAATTTGTGTTTAATTGTTTGAAGTGCCATTATGAATAGGATAATGAATTTATTATTTATAATACAGCGTGTGTAAAAAGTATTGAAATATCACCATAACTTTTAAAATATTGATTGTATAAAAAAACCCTTGGACAGGTCGATTTTTATTTTCAATTGTGCAACTTTTGATGCGATTTATAATTTCTAGTTCTACACATCCCCTTCTCCAGCCACCCCAACTTTTTTTTTTTCAAATGGCAACCTACCCTTTGTGATACCCCAAAAGAAAGGTATTTTAATAGACTATTCAACGCCGTAAAGAAATCCGAAATCCGTCGATGCAATTGGCTTCCCAAACGCATGAAATACATTTTTTTTAAGAAAAAGGAAAGATTAGTAAAACTTTATTACTGAGAAAAATTAACAAATTTTCTAATAAGATGTTCAAACTGAGCTCCGTTAACAGCTAGGCACTGTACAAGTCGCTGTTCAAAGTTTTGTAAATGGTTTTCGAATGCCGTTTGGGGTATTCGACCAATCTCCGCCCGTATTCTATCCTTTAGATCCTCCAAATTATTTGGTCTATTGTTATAGATCTCGGATTTCTTTACAGCGTTGAATAGTCTATTAAAATACCTTTCTTTTGGGGTATCACAAGGGGTAGGTTGCCATTTGAAAAAAAAAAAAGTTGGGGTGGCTGGGGGAGGGGTGTGTAGAACTAGAAATTATAAATCGCACCAAAAGTTGCGTAATTGAAAATAAAAATCGACCTGTGGAAGGGTTTTTTTATACAACCAATATTTTAAAAGTTATGGTCATGTTTCAATACTTTTTACACACGCTGTATACAACTGCTCGCCATTAGTAACCTAACAAATAAACGTGAAACGCAAAAAAACGTTAAACTGCCACACAGTTGTCGTCTAAAGTTGAAACTTGGTCATCTTTCGCGCCACGCGGATTTTGAATACGACGTCGTGTAGTGGTTTATTATGATTGGTTTGCTGATGTGCAGTCATACAGTTCACAGTCGTACTGCTACCGTGGAGACTCACCATTATTTTTATCTCAATATGCTATAACTGTATTCAGAATGACCTCCTAAATGTTCCATTTAAAAAACCAAAATTAGTATCATTCTCGGTGAAACCGGAAGCGACAGAAAATAATAAATCGGTTAAAATAATGCATATTTAACCGTTATTTGGCATAACCAAATTTTAAATTCATAGCTTGTAAAACAAAGAAGCGTCATTTCGTCACCCGGTATACCTTGAGGGCCTGGGCATATAAGTCCCATTGGCCTTTTTTTTTTTTTTTTTCGCTTTGTTGAACGCTTTGGCGAGAGGCCTTTCTTAGACTTTCCAGGCGTTTGTTCCACCACTTGACATTTCTGATGGTTTCCCCAGTGACAAGAGCAGTTGTTGAGGTTACAATGGCATCCTGGAGTTGGTCTGCCATCACCTCTATATCATTGGCAGTCTGAACTTCGGACTTCACAGCCTCTAAACTGCGTTTCATTTGACTTCTGTAAACGTCCCAGTCAGTTTTTTCTGAGATTTCTATGGATTGTTAGTTCCATTTCGAAACCAGCTAGTTCGAACCTAATGATGGTTCGTTAGCTCGATGCTATGGCACAGATATTCTATGGTTAGCGCCAGGTCGATGACTTCTTGTTGACGTTGAGTTACAAAGGTTGGTTCGGTACCTTGGTTAGCAGGCCCTACTTTTAGTTCCGCTTTCTTCCAAGACTTGAGCTGTTTAACTGGGGGCTTATGGGAACATTTTTCCCATCAAATAATCTTCAATTCAACGTAACTTTAAGAGGCCTTAACATTTATTTATCATAGAGGGGAGCATTTTACATGTATTTTAATAGAATACATATCATATAAGTATAGAGATGCTTTTAATATCCTCTACCTAGTATTGCATACCGTGCTTTCAGATTTCACAGTTACATCGAGATACAGTGATCGTGTTCATTTGGGTAGAGGGGAGATCATGGCCTGTGCGGTTTAGGGCTCAGTCGACGATGCATGATGACTAATCCCCACTTTGGTGTTTTGCGGCCCCACTGTTGCGGTTAAATTCACATGCTTGACCGAATGCTCCCTTGTGTAGTGTTTTGAGATGCAAGTAAGGTATATGTGTATATGTAGATAATTGTTGATTTTGAAGGAGCACTTACTTAAATTTTATCAAACCATCAAAATTTTCTAGTTTAATAAAGAACACAAACCAAATATTCTGCTTTATTTATTATTTGAGCCTTATTTAAATGTGCCGCTATCATTATTAATCAAAAGATCTCGGTCTACTTGCTCAAACTCTTATGCTTGTTATTTAAGGCAAAACGAAAACAGCTCTGGGTACCTATAATTGAAAAAGCAGTAGCAAAAATTCATGGTTGTTATGAAGCATTAGTATCAGGCCGAGCAATAGAAGGTTTGGCAACTTTAACTGGATCACCTTGTGAGAGCATTCCCCTTCAACCTTCATCCATGCCAGCTCCAGCAGAGGAGGAATTAGATATTGATCTTATTTGGGCACAGTAAGGAATCAATTTTACTTTTATTTTAGTCCATATATTCTGTTTTTCTGAAAACCTCTTTGATTGAAAAGTGATAATTTTAATAATAAATTTGTTAGGTTATTATCATCCAGGCAAGCTCTATTTTTAATGGGTGCCTCATGTGGAGGAGGTAATATGAAAGTGGATGAATTAGACTACCAAGCTAAAGGCCTAAGGCCGAGACATGCCTATTCTTTATTAGACGTGAGAGACGTTGATGGATATAGATTGCTAAAACTTCGAAATCCTTGGGGTAAGTATACATATTATGAAGACCGTTAACGAGTACTATACAGGGTGTCTCTAAATCACATGTAAATCTCTGAACCACATATTCTTTGGTTAACAATAAGACAAAAACTTTCTATAAACGTATATCCGGAATCGCCTTCTAAGGGAGCTGGGGGCACTCCAAGATGACACCTAAAAAGCAGTTTATTATTATTATTTCTTAAACGTCAATCTAATCATAATTACATTGTGATTGAATTGACAGTCTGTCATATCGACTTTCCATATATTGACTTGACACAAAATACAAATTTGTTGATAATTTATTGAACTACTGCAGATTTCTTACATTTCTTCAGAAACGGTTAATAATTTTGCGGAAAGAAGATAATATACAGGTTGTCGTCAAAATTTTGTTGGATGTTAGCCATTTCTGGCTAAACCAGAAGTTAGGTGTACGAATGGCATATGCCTTTATAGCCATAACAATATTCCATATCGATTTCCGTAATAATATACAGGGTGAAGAAAATTTTAAAAATTAGTTTTTTGACAATACCTCGTATATTAGAGGTTGTATCGCTTATTCGAGCTTACAATTGGATTCCTCATAAAAAATACATGGGAATAGATTTTGGTTTCTCATTTTAGCCCAATAATAAAGCGAGGAAATTGAGTTAGCCTCTTTCTGTATTCTCTTACGTGGGACACCCTGTATACATCCAATTTTAGTTTTTGAGATCGCATAATGCTATTCACATTTTATTTACATGAGGGGAGGCTTTGGAAAATCTGAATTCTGTTGGTATGAATGACTGTTTTAATTACTGAGGTTATGTTGAAAAGTCAAAAACATAACCACAAATTCAAATTGGATCTACATAGTTGCCAGAGTGAGACCCTAAAGAAAGAACAGCCACAGATTAACACGTTAGCTGCCACGTGATTCGCCGTTGACCCACGTCATTGCATGATTATCACGCCATTCTCAACGGATTTAAAAAAATAAAAAACGCGAAAAAAAAATTTTAATTCACATTAAGCCAACAGTGCTAAGACAGTTACATTACCGTAGCGCCATTGGAAGTTATGTTCCATTAGAAATACATAGAAACGTGGGTCAACAGCGATCCACGTGGCCTGGAAATCATCTATTGTATTAGGTCATCGGCGGACCACGCGGCCTCCCAGTAATCAATATGATTATATATGGGTGGCAGCTAACGTGTTAACTATACCAGATGCGAATGTAAGCGTGGCGGCCAGTCCAACGGTCCCCACTACTTCCATCCTCATATATGCGGAGGGTTTAGTACGAGAGCATTATCGTGACAGCGTGTAGCAGAGTTTACGGCGATATATTGTTAGTCCGAGCGTTCGGATTTTAAATGTCAAAATAGTGTCATACGAGTATACAAATAGAGATCTAAAAACATCAAAAAAACCTGATAAAACAAATAGAAAACTTACAATATTATCCCATTTGTAAACATACAATTTCATATTTGTTTTAATAAAAAATATTTTATAATATATTTTTATTGTTTTTCTCGTGGTGCAACTAACTCGCATCCACAAAAATAAATATTAAAGTCTTGTGGTGCAAAAAGCATGCAACGTTACGAGTAGCCGACGGGCCTTTGTCTAATACGTGTGTCGCGGACATGAAAGGCACCGCGCGAAGCTTTCGCATCTGATATAGTTAATCTGTGGCACAGCAATGTTTTCAATAAAAAATTTGGCAATTCAGCCAAAATTAAGTGACAGTGACGATCAATTAAATCTGATATTTCAATATTTTGTCAATAGTAGACAACCCTGAGACAACCTAAGAAAAACATATCATAGCCTCCCCTCATGTAAATAAAATGTGAATAGCATATAAAAAATTAAGAGTTAGGTCTGGATCAATTTTATCTGACTAACCCTATACACACATATGTAATAACTTGTGACCTGCACATATTAGCAATTAACACACCACAAGCTGCAATAAGAGAACCGGAGTATGATGAAAGGAGGCTACTCCGATTATGAAGATATTTGAATTAGTGGGGCTGTACTATAATATTAGTATTTGAAAAATTCATCCACTTATAACTCTTAAAAGTATCACATACACACATTTTAACGATTCTGAAATATAAATAATTTTATTTTGCAAGTAATTGATATTTTGTAGACTAACAAAAAAATGTGTTACCAAAAATAGTAAATATTTCCCTATCGATCTTCTCTTGCTTCAAGTCTCTTGAACACAGCATCCTTAAGACGAAATACTTAAATACCTAATTTATTTCTGACTTTATGCACATCTAATAATACATTTATGTGACCGAATCTAACACTTAAATTATTTCTCTACTCAGGCCATTTTGTATGGAAAGGAGATTGGTCTGATGATTCCCCTCTCTGGACGAGGCACTTGAGGCAAGATTTAATTCCAGATGGTCCCCAAGACGGTACTTTTTGGATATCATTTAATGATGTGCTGAAATATTTTGATTGTATTGACATATGCAAAGCAAGAAGTGGTTGGAATGAAGTCAGACTAACTGGCATTTTACCACCTCTTGCAAGCCAGGAGCATCTGTCTTGCATTTTGCTCACCATTTTAGAGCCGACGGAGGTTGATTTCACGCTTTTTCAGGTATAGTGATTTTCAAACAAGGTCAAGAAAACGTTATGCATGCTTTGCCATGTTTACCAAATAATATATTTTTTTTTTATAGGAGGGCCAAAGAAAATCAGAAAAATCTCAGCGATCACAACTAGACTTATGTGTTGTGCTTTTTAAGGCTAGAGTAGGATCGACAATTGGAAGTTTAGTGGAACATAGCAAAAGACAAGTTAGAGGTTTTGTTGGATGTAATAAAATGCTAGAAGCAGGCGAGTATATTGTAGTGCCTTTGGCGTTTAATCACTGGCATACCGGTTTAGATGACATCAATGCATATCCAAGGTATATATTAATAATTTTCTTACTCTATAATTAGGTTAATATTATAAGTACAATTATTCACGAAACGGTCTATTAAATTATTTCAATAGCTTTCGTTATCTTCTGGATAACTTATTATAATCTGGCTTCATTCAGCTTATTGTAATTTTTTATTTTTACCTTTACACATCCACTTTTAACATAGTGTGGATATAACTCAGAAGCCCAAGAAACGCAAATTTATTACAATAATTGATTTTTATTCAGGTATGTTTTGGCCATACACAGCTCGAAAAAACTGCTCGCTGAAAATATTCAACCTCCAAATTATATTTTGGCTGATGCCATAATATCTCTTACCTTGGCTCGTGGACAGCGTCACGAAGGT
Organism: Rhagium mordax; assembly: GCA_963680705.1. Classification (NCBI taxonomy): domain Eukaryota; kingdom Metazoa; phylum Arthropoda; class Insecta; order Coleoptera; family Cerambycidae; genus Rhagium; species Rhagium mordax. The sequence goes on along the minus strand of OY796660.1, from coordinate 57,439,592 downwards.
CGTGAGGGCATGACGGCATATTATCTTACGAAGGGTTGGGCTGGCTTGGTTGTGATGGTAGAAAATCGGCATGAAAATAAATGGATCCATGTAAAATGTGACTGTCAGGAAAGTTATAATGTTGTATCAACTAGAGGAACGTTAAAAACAGTAGACTCGGTTCCACCTTTGACACGTCAAGTTATAATAGTTTTAACCCAGCTGGAGGGAAGTGGAGGATTTTCCATTGCACATCGTTTGACACATCGACTTGCAAATTCACAGGGTTTGTACGATTGGGGACCACCAGGTTCCTGTCACAATCCCGAGCTGGATTCCGAAACAACTGGATTACATTCACCACGTTTGTTTTAATTTTTGAACTAGGTTTTCAGATGTTATTTTTGCTCTCTTTCTACTTGCAACAGACTTTAGAGTTTGAGTTGTCTTAGAATAATAATTGTATATACATTTTTTGTTGTTTTTAGAAGAATACTTTATATTAAAGTTATAATTTGAGGAAGTTGATATTTTGGCAGTTTTAGACATATCTTTTATGACTTTGTTTATATCAGAACTGTTTTAAGAAAGTTTGTTGCTGGTAAGGTAATTTAAAGGCTGATAAAATATATATATACATATATGGTTCTATATTTAATTTAATACCAGGGTTCTTTTGTTTTTTTTTTTATTCATAGATGTTTATAGTTTAGTTATATAAATACATATTTTATCACTATACAGACATGATTGGTCACTGAAATTTGCTGTGTTCATTTAATTTATTGTGATAAAGTAAGTTAGAAAATCACATTTCATGTTATTTCATCACCTTAGCAGCCGAATTAATAATTTAAAATAGTATAAAAATATATGTTGTTTTAAATCCATATTTTAATGAATTTGTATACCTACTATACCTAAGTTAATATGAATGTGATTTTTTTTGTCAACAAATATTGTTTATCTTTATCATTAATAATTAAGTTTCATTTTACATTAGCAGTTTGATGTTTTTCTAGTAATGTTTTATTACGAAATGCTTTTCTAGATTATACTGCATACAGTTTCGTGTGAAATCATGTTGTTAAGAAATAAAGTAAGCTTTAAAATACCACTCGTATTTCATTGATGTTTTTGCATCGAATATTCCAGGTAAAAAAAAAAGCTTGACAAACGAAGAAACATAGGTAAATAATAATTTTTATTAATTCCTATAATAATGATCGAAATATTTTAATAATATTAAAACTTGAAGTACTGTTCTAGGAATAACCTGTCTAAATCAATTCTTTCAATCACTGTATTTTCTACAGTGGTTCTTTATAACGTCCCTTAAATAGCTACGATGGTATTATCAATTTTTGTTTCTGATTTTAATTCAAATAAGCAAGTTACATGAAGAAATAAATTTTTTTTAAATCGTCATTAAAGTGATAGAAATAGTCATTAAAGTAATCCATTATTGTACGATTTTTATAGTTGGCCGAGGTGGCAGATAAACATAAACATTAATTTTTCATTGCTTGTGATAATTATTGTGTTGTAACAAAAGGTAAATAAATACAGTTTTTCGCATTTTGACTAATAATATGCTATTTTACTAAATTCAAAATCGTTTAATAAAGTGGCACTTTGCCATATAGAAATGTCACTGTTAATAAAAAACAGTTTGACAGAATATTGTTTATTTAAATATTATCGAGCAGCATTTAAAATATCTTCATAACAATTTTCTAAATTGTTTTCAGTAGCAAGACTCATTTTTATAATTAATATATAACTTAAAATCAATTCGACTTAAATAAATGAAACTTCATTGTTGTTACGTAAATAAACAAAGCCGTGTCAGGTCAAGGCTTGGAGTTTACCAGCCTTGGTGTCAGGTTACTACACAAGTACCTACTATATTTTTTAAATTTCAAACTGCAATGTTTTTATGTCTATCACTATTTGCTTATAATTGCCTACTAACACAAAATGCGAAAAAATAGTATAAACAAATCTCGTAAGAAAAACAGTTTTACTAAACTTGTTTAATGTACTATTTTTAAATTCAGAATTGGATTATTACTATTACAATTGCTAAAAATAATGGTTTTCTTATAAAAAATTAATCCGATTTGACATTTAATAGGTATTTATGTAATAAGGATCATAAAGACAAGCATTATGGTACTAGCCGTGAATATGATGATACGGCGTGTACCATAATGCGTGTTTTATGATCCAAATTACATACAAAATTTTATCTGGTGTGGCATATCAATGTAAAATTATATTTTTCTAAAAATTTAAAATTTTGTATTTTTGAAACGATGACAGGTGCATTAAGTTATTTATTTAAAAAAATAGTAAGTGACCTGTGCTTACCGTTTCCTTGACAACGCATCAACAAATTATTTATTTAGCTGTCAAACAGTAAAACAGGCCATTAGACATGATACAATAATGTGTTGTTGTATCATGGCCATTAGATAATTTAGATATGTTTGTGGAATAAACTAATAAACTACTGTTATAATGTAGTGTATTTCTACAATCCGCCATTTTAATATTAGGTACTAAACATATTTTGTGTAACTTTACCCTCCGACTTTTTATATTCCCGTAAAAAGGCTTACATGAATAAAGAAATATTATCATAATTATACTATGTTATTTATTAATATGACTTAAAATAAAACCATTTCAAATATTAACTTAAATTTAATTCGGCATTCATTATATTAGAGCTATGCGATGTTCATCAATTAATAGTTATTTGTGTAACTAAGTGCAAAAAGTGTATATTGCATGGAGTTTTCAGATCGAGCAAAGCGAGAGCTGCAACATGCCGAGTGCAACAAATACACTTTTTGCAAGTGTTGCACATATTTTTTCTACGATCGAATTAAATAGATTTTTTTAACACAAAATATTCAAATGTCATCCTGAGAAGTAGAGAAATGATCAGCTATAATATCCCAAAGACAGATAATGTAGGTTGTCATAAAATTATGAGGCATTTGTCAATGTCTGAGGGATATTCGGTCACAAAATGTTTTGAAAAAATAAAATCAAAATGTCGCAACACAACAAAACAATTATTTATTTATTAAAAGTTTATAGATTGACAATTGGCATTGCCAAAACGTGACATTTTGAAATATATTTGGCAGTTATTATGAAGTCGTCAAAGTAATTTTGTTGTCATAGTGATTGAAAATTTCCCTGGAGTTATCAGTGTAATGTTGAAACGATTGGGTGATTTGTGTCACACGACAAGAAATAACGAAATTTAATTGGTTGTTAGAACTGTCAAAAAATTTTCACCGTAAACGCCAATCATTAATAACTATGGTATATGAATAAACTTTGATTGCCTAGTAACAAACTTACTTTTTGCACTGTAAGTTGTGCAAAAAGTTAATACTTTTTACACGATCGCAGAAAAAAATAATTGTGATTCCATTTCTGGTAAACAATCAAATTACTGATTTTTTTATGGAAACTCATTTTTATTATGCAAGTAAACAAAATAGTGCAAAAATTTTAATATTCAGACCTCCATAATACTTATCATAACATAACTTTATCTCTATACTACTGGGTTTGGAAAAATATAACGTCATCAGCTGCTATAGCGGTTGTACTTTTAGGTTTTCCATCTTCACCCCTTATTTCACCATAAGTAATTCTACCTGTCACATGAACTCTCTGGCCTTTTTTTAAATAATTTAATATTGTTTCACGGAGCCCTGGCTTAAAACATATTACCCTATGCCACTCCGTTCGTTGCAAAAATTCACCAGATTCATAGCGATAATTAGAATGTGTTGCTAAAGAAAATACTGCTATAGGGTGTTCATTAGTTCCCTTTTTCTGCGGATCAGCCCCCACTCTTCCCAACAGTTGAACATTATTGATGGCTAAAAAAGAAATTATCGATAAATGTTGCATTTTAACAACTACTAAAATTAACTATAAATATTGTTTAAATCGTAGCCGGAGGCTACGTTTAAATGTTAATTGTGGCATTTCATAAATTATTTGTCTTCCTTTTCTTTTTTGGATAGGAATCTCAAGGAATGTGGTAATAAATTCCAAAAAAGAAAAGGAAGTGAGATAAAATTAATTATAATTAATTAACTATAATTTTACTTTTTTCAATTCGTGGTGGTTCTTGTTGTGTACTTGTAGACGAACTTTCCCTAATAATTTGACCAGCAGCACCCTTTTTAACAATGTGAAACACACCTCCAAGTCTTAGAAACTGAAATATGAAAATATTAGTCTGATAAATAGCGCATAACAACTAAATGAGAATAACATGGAACAAGTATAGTTGTTATATACATATTTATAGCTATCACTTCATGAAAAGGGAAAAGGGACTCGTTCTTAATTCAATTTAAATAAAATAAGCGGAATCACATTACTTTTGTTGCAGCCATTCTCTTGTTTCCTTCAAGAACTTCACGAAATAACTGAACAGTAAACGCCTACAACATTGATTTAATCAACAATAAATTAATAACTATTTATTTATACAATACTATAATTTAAAGAATATAAACAAAGCATGGAACTTAGGTTATGGCATGGTCTAATCCTTAATCTGAGGTCTAATCTTTCACCTTGGAACTTGGGAGTGAACTTGAAAATGAAAATGGACTTGATATAAATTTAGAAGATGAACATACTTTATACTGGCCGCCATGATAAGCTGCCATTCTTGACGGTAACAGAGAGGAACATTCCTCGGGGAACAATCGTTCATCACCTTTTCGTCCTTTTCTAAGGAGAGATGGGAAATATTCTTGAATTCCAAGATTCCCAGGGCACCAAAATGTGCAATCTTTTGACTGCTCTAGTGACGTAATGCTTCACCCAGGGTTACCTCCCCTACCTTCCCAAGCGTAACCTTGGTGTGTAATTTCAAGTCAGTTACTAAAAATGGACTTTAGTAGGAGTTACTTACTGTGTTCCTTTTATGACATGTGCTTGAAGCACATGCACTTGAAGCTGCGAGCTCCTATTATCTGTTCATAGTGTTCATAAAAGGAACAGTTTAAACAGTTATTTGTTATTTGCTCTTTTGTTTGGGTGTTCTGTGGTTATTTGACAGGTACATGAACTCACCTTTAAGGTAAGTTCATGCACTCGCGATTTGCGATTTGCGATTTTTAGGATTTAATTTGATTGGCTAGTTTCAAAAATGTTAGACGCAACCATTGAGTAAAAATAATAAAGAGACGCAACTGTCAAGGTTTCGAGATTTTAGTGTTGTATTTTTTCACCAATAGCTTCATGATTGTCTTCAATTTTAAGGGCTATACAGCCACATTACAAATACCTTCCCGTAGCACTAAAAATTGATGACAATCATGGAGTTAATGGCAAAGAAATACAATACTAAAATCTCGAAACCTTGACAGTTGCAACTCTTTATTATTTATTACTCTCATCAATGACGCAACTCTTTGAAATCAATAATTATTGGTTTTATTGCGAGAATCGCAAAATTTATATTTGGGGGGCGGGAAAATTGAAATTGTTTCTATTTTTCGCGATTATCGCGAAATTTTTTTACACTGCGCATGGGCTTTTCTTCATAGAGATACCGTCAGATTGGGCGATAAATCGCCAAATGGGCGATTATTTTTTCAATTTTGCTATGAAATAATCCACTTGGCGCTTGTGTATAATATGGGCGATTTTTTACATAATTTGTCGCCAAAATGGGCGTTCGTAAAGCATTTCAAATAATGGCTGCATTTTTCTGTTTTACCGTAATCAGCGGTTTTTCATTCTGTAGTTTTATAAATCTGTGAACAAAATTAAAAATTAAATTCTTCCACGCCATCTAGCTGTAAGTCTGCAAGGTGCTTAATTTATAATTTTACAGAAGTTGCATTTGTTTCCCGTCGACGCTTTATGCTTGTTAATTGAGCCAATAAGGAGACGGTATTTACGCGATTTAAATTTTATATTCTGAATTGTTTTCATATGCGATTTATGCGAATCACAATCTTGTGTCTTGTGTTGAATTGTTTAAATGTTAATTGTGGCATTTCATAAATTGTGTTGAATGTTGAAATAAACTTCATTTTATTTAATTATTGTATTATTATTTTATTTACCCAAATTAACCATAATAAGTTCTTTTTATGTGCGCCATTTTGAATTTAAGGGCGCGTACCGTAATTCAATATTTTGGTGTGGTAAATTTAGTAGAACCAATCAGAATGCAGAATGTTTCAAACCAACCAATACCGTATGGCGAACCGGAATTTTAGTTAAAATATTAGAATTACGGATACGCCCTAAATTTCCCTCTGAATTGACAGTTGGTAGCAGTTAAGTTGAACAAAATGTAACTAAGTCGGGTTCAGCACACAGACCTAAATAATTAGACTGATTATGAACGCACCAGCGCAGCCATTGGCGCATGCAAATACAGGAGCCGTCCATTTTTCAATACTTTTTGTTTACACATATAAACTGAACCAATGAAATGCTATCAAGTTTGTTTTTGTTGTGAGGGTTGCATAATATGACTTTAGCTGGCATTTGGGAGACGATCCGAAACAACAGTACTTAGAAGGGGAAAGTAGTTTTGTACGTTGTACGTTGTATGTCCTCTATGTAGTTTTTACATAGATATATTTAATTTGAGAATTTTATAGGCTTCAAAAACTAGTAATTAAATATAAACTAAGAGTAAATTTAATTTCTAAAGTACCTTGACCTTCTACTTTTTTTAGTCCTTTATGTGCAACTGTACAAGCAATGCCGGATTAACCGGGGCGCAATGGCGCAACTGCGCCCGGCCCCCGAGTCTCGAGGGCCCCGTGCATCGTGGTAATGTATAATATTTTTAACAGGAAAATAAAAAAAGATCTACGAGAATAATTTTTTAATTTTTTGAAAGGCCTAAGAAAATATTATTTAATATATCAAAAAGTCCCAAGTCCCAATATGAATAATTAGGTTTGAGATCACGACACAGTGGTGCAACTAACTCGCATCCACAAAAATTAATATTAAAGTCTTGTGGTGCAAAAAGCCAGCAACGTTTTGAGTAGCCGACTAGACCTTTGTCTAATACGTGTGCCATCGACATGAAAGGCACCGCGCCAAAGTTTACCACCGCGCGAAGCATTCGACTATTTTTTTATACTAGATTTCACTTTTCTACGGCAGATAAAAAATTCCCGACAAAGGGAGCACGTGCGGCGGCTTCTTTGAACGTTAAAGAGGTCGCCATTCTGCTTTGTAAATGCGGCATTTTTTCCCTGCTATAGAAATATGAACTACACTATATCAATGATTTAAAGTCGGTTTCATCTTTCTAATTCTAAGACACACAAAAACGGCGGGTTTGTTTGATGCCGATAAAAACCTTAAAAAAGCCGGTCTTTTTTGCACTAGAAATATGAATGCGTTAAGTTTACTGACCATTGAAAGAGATATACTACGAACTATAAGCTTTGAGGAAATTATTAAAGATTTTGCCGCAAATAAAGCAAGAAAAAAACCATTTCAAATATAGTATGAAGTTTTTACTTTATTTAAATTAAATGTCATTATAGTTTGCTCGCTTTGTTATATTTTTAATGCATGTATGTACTTATTAAAGATTGAAAATTACTATAAACAACAATAATTATTTCATCTTAAATAAGGGGCCCATCGAAAAAACTGTGCCCGGCTCCAATGATCCTTATTCCGGCATTGTGTACAAGTAGGTATGTTGAAAAACTTCTAACTCTGAAATAACTTTTCATCGGCATGAAATACATTTGTAAGCAAACGGAAATGTGTATACATATAAGGATTTACCAAAGTCATCCATATACTATTATTAAAAAATTAGATTTTGTAACGTAGTTAAGAAGTACTTCCCATTCCATTTCGGGCATTCATATTAGAAAAGAACTGAGTAAGTTTATTTTATTTCAACATCATAATAAAGTATTTATTATACTGACGTGCGTAAAGTACTAACTTTACATACGCTGTGTAGTGCCTAAAGTAAAAATTTCATATAATCGCCTATAATAATAATCATATCGTATTTCAAAACGTTAAATATGGTTACATATTTAATGTTATGTAGTCCATTATATTAATATATAACGTTCCATTTCCGAAAAAATTTCACTTTACACACTTGTTGCATAGGTATATAACTATATTTTCACTTGTAATCTCCCAATTAAGTGCTTGAATTATTACCGGAAATTTTTCGAGTGCACAAATTTTCTTAAAAAATTTGTGCACGAGAAAAATTTCCTGTTATTAATTCAATCACGTGGGAGATTTGGTAAGAAAATTTCACACCTAAAGAATTTTAAAAGTAATCAATGTTTATTTGACAATAAGATTATTTTAGAGACATGACAAAGGAAAGGTTAGTTGGCCATGAATGTTTATTGGTTATGTTATGTTAAATCGTTATTTTTTCTACATTATTTATCTTAAAGTGTTATAACTGTTACAGCGCGATCCACCTATTTTAGTAAACATAACTTAATTTAAAGCTTTAAAATAAATTTGTTTTAAACAATTTTTAGTAATTTTATTAAACTAAAATGGGTGGAACATTGTCCATTTTCACAATTTTATTTAGATACTTTGTACCTGCAATTATAACACTTGAAGATATACCTATAATGTAAAAAAACAACGTTCCACCTATTTTAGTGAACATAACTTAGGTTATAAACTGTAAAAAAGATTTATTTTAAATAATTTTTGTTAGTTTTATTAAACTAAAATCGATGAAGCATTGTTTTTTTTAAGTTTTATTTAGATAACCGACACTAGTTGGTGTAGGTTATCTAAATAAAACTTAAAAAAAACAATGATTCATCGATTTTAGTTTAATAAAACTAACAAAAATTATTTAAAATAAATCTTTTTTACAGTTATAACCTAAGTTATGTTCATTGAAATAGGTGGAACGTTGTTTTTTTACATTATATATACAATAAGTGTTATAATTGTATAGGTACAAAGTATCTAAATAAAATTGTGAAAATGACAATGTTCCACCCATTTTAGTTTAATAAAATTACTAAAAATTGTTTAAAACAAATTTATTTTAAAGCTTTAAATTAAGTTATGTGTACTAAAATAGGTGGATCGTTGTTTTATTTTACATTATTTATCTTAAAGTTTTATAACTGTAGGTCTCGCTGTAGGTGTAAGGTATCTAAATAAAACTATAAAAAAATAATGTTCCATCGATTTTAGTTTTATAAAACTAACAAAAATTGTTTAAAATAAATCTTTTTTATAGTTATAACCTAAGTTATGTTCACTAAAATAGGTGGAACGTTATTTTTTATTAATTTGTAAGTGTTGTATTTTTGCCAGTTCTAAATACATACCTATAACAAAATTATAGCTTAGATGGCTTTGGAAAAATTGTAATAGCAATTATTGCCGTTTGTTGACAGTTCACCTATTATACATTCACCAACTGTGCAGTGTCATAACTTGTAAATGTAATTTGTGGCAGAGTTTTTGTGTCAATATTAGTTACATTAAAAAAAACCTTATTAAATCGAAACAATATGGAGAAAGCTCAGAAATATACTTTATGTACACATTGCCAATCGTAGAAGAAATCCTGAAAGAAAGAAATAAAATTTGTTATCAAGTTAATAGTAATAGAAATAAATAAATATACTCAAATAAATTATATGTAGATGGTAACTAGATTTAATTAGGGTGGAAATAATATTTGTAATGGATAATTTTGTTAGGGATTGGTTATTAAACTCAAATAGATTATAAACTCACCAACTTATTGACATTAAAAATAAATACCCTTAGAAGATATGAACAAATCAAAAAATGACATATGCATACCTATATAATTATTAATTTGATTGTTAGATGTATAAGAATGTATAATATCCTATATGTGATTTATAAGAAATAATAAATGTAATTATTTAATTTATACCTATAATGTATAGAATAGTAAATTTTGTTTTTTTTTCTCTTTAAATTTTTGTATTTCTATAGTCTTTTAGGAAACGGAGAAGCAATGAAGTACGGCAACATTAACCACCCAAGCAGCACAGACTGGTCGGGGCAACGTCGAGCCGACGTCGGTAGTATAACCTGAAGTCGGTAGTCGACGTCCGCGCCACGGCGTACCGGCCAAGATTTATGTGAAAATGGTCACACAAATTCTGGTCGGCCCGACGTCACACGTCCGACCAACAAAGTCGCTTTAGATATAAATTATTATATCTATTTCGATGACATTTTAGGTAAGGCAAATTATACCCAAATTGACTTTTGCTACATAGTCGTCCAAGCAAGTGGCTTTAGGTGTAGACTTTTATACCTATCTCGACGTCACCTTAGATGCGGCAAAGCTTACCTAATATAACCTTTACTATAATTTATGTATAAAGTTTTAGGTATAAAATAGACAAGCACTGTATTTTTGACCCGTTTATACCAATTTTGTAGCTAATGCTAAATATTGCAGTACATTTTACTACAAGACAAGTTATTTTTTCAACGGTATCTATACAAATCAGCATTTTATGAAATATAATTTCAAGGATACTATTTTTGGTAGGTAAGTACTTTAAAGCATTAAAATTACAAACGCCTACAACTTTACTGATTAAATTGGACAAAATAGACCACTAAAATTAAAGCGCCGTCAAAATTAAACCAATTTTATAAATACTTTTTTACCGTACTTTATTTGAAAATAATTGTTTAGTAGTTATCTGAAGAAATAAGAACGGGTAAGTTAAAAAACTAACATTTTTACACATATGTCATCTTAAAATCTTCAAAATTATAGTCAAAATATTAAAAATGAGAAATTAACATGTATTATCTCCAACCATAATCCAAAATGGTTTCCTATTACTTCTTCAAAAAAGATGTCGTCGTCGGCAAGTCCGATCTGTTGTATACTTGGGCCACCTGAAGTTAACAATGGTGTAAACGAATATATCTGTTCCGTACAGCCGGTCATATTAGATGTATTCGTTTACTACTATTACATACCAGTGGTCATAATTGGTATAATAAAGACAATCAGTACTGTATATTAACCGAATAGGTCAAAATTGCTTCACCAAATTGTAGTAGTTGTGTACAGGGTTATTCATTATAAATTACCCACCCCTTATCAGCGTTATTATTGCCTATAGAAAAAAAAGTTTTAAATAAAAGTTGTGTGGTTTTGACTGAATTTTGTTAAAATGCCATCAAAAGTACAGTGGCGTGCAGATTTCAGGGGATACAAAAAAATTATACATTTTTTTAAATGGGATACCCTGTATAGTATTACATTTTTGGAATGATCCTTTTTTCCTGATTTCAAAAATATACCATATGTTACCCCTACCATATACCGTTTTTGAGTTATTAAACGTCGAATATCTTAGTTAAACTAGTTACTGTAAATATGGAAAAGTTAACATTATTAATGTGAGCTATGAAAATGACACTGTAAACCATTTTGATAATTTCATTAAAGAAATGTCATTTATCAAACATAACAGTTGTCATTTTCATAGCTCACTTTAACAATGTTAACTTTTCCATATTTACAGTAACTAGTTTAACTAAGATATTCGACGTTTAATAACTCAAAAACGGTATATGGTAGGGGTAACATATGGTATATTTTTGAAATCAGGGAAAAAGGATCATTCCAAAAATGTAATAATATACAGGGTATCCCATTTAAAAAAATGTATTATTTTTTTGTATCCCCTGAAATCTGCACGCCACTGTACTTTTGATGGCATTTTAACAAAATTCAGTCATAACCACACAACTTTTTTTTCTATAGGCAATAATAACGCTGATAAGGGGTGGGTAATTTATAATGAATAACCCTGTACATCGTAAAACCGTATATGATAATGGTAGACAAAAATATACCTCTAACCTACTTGCTGTATAGAATAGGTATGAAACACCGACGTCGGCTACACCTACCTCATCCGACGTCACGATTGGTATTAAATAAATCGGAGTAACGACGTCGGTGTAGACGACTTCAATCGACCTATACAATTGGTTAGGACCAAATTAGAAACGTCGACGTCGGCCTATCCGACCTATTTCATTGTTCATTTATTAGTATTTATGATCGTCATTAGTATAGAACAGGTCGGAATGCTGACGTCGACTTTGCCGACGTCGTTACGACGTTGGCAACGGCAACGTTAGCGGTAACTACCAAAATTCCTCCAATTTCGACTATAGGCATAATACTATACCAGGTTCATACCAATTTTGTAGTCATAATGTGTATGATTTTACTATAAAATTAGTCACTAGTTGGCTTTAGTGTGGTTTGTGCTGCTTGGGCACCGACAAAGTTTTACTTTTTGTGGTTTTTCTTCCCGTTTATTTGCTTTTTTTTATTGTTTCATGTATTTTCAAGTGTTGTATATATTTAATTGACAAATAAACATTATTATTATATTATTATTGCGACTATTGCGAGCAACCCTGTGATCTGAAAATGTATCACTCAAATTTAAAATATTTGTCGTACCTCATTGATGAATGCAGCTTGGAGTGCAATATAGAAAGTCCAGAGAAAAATCTGTTTAGTACAATACAGAAGAATTTACTACCTACTTGTGTCAATCAAGTTTTCTCGGATTTGTAAAGTTAAGTTTAACAAAATTGTTTCAAAATATTATATTTATGTACAACATACTTAAGCATAGACATTTATAGTTAATACGAATGTCGTACTTTCCTACTCGCCACTGAAAAAAGAAGAATTTTTAATAGATTTTCAAAAACACTTAAAATATGTAATTAATAATAAAGAAATTTAGAAAGAAAAACAGGACAAAAGATGTTTTATTTGTTTAATTATGATTTGCACGGAAAGTAAACAAAAAATTCCTTATTTCCATTTTTTAAGCAAGATCAAGTTTCTATGTGTCAATATTTTGACAGAAATATTTCCACTTATTAATATCGTCCAGGGTATGTAGGAGGATGAATATTTCCGGAAATATTTTGGGTTGCTATGGTAACCAAACAAAACATGAGTTTCTGATTGGTTAGAAAAGTGAGGTGTGGAATTTTCACAATAAATATATGTTTATTACCTATTACCCATGGTTGAGATAAAATATGGTTAGTTTTATCTCGGCTCGATTTTCGTACTGTACTGCGCAAGTAGAAAAACTTGTTGAGTGCCACTAAATAGCTATCTGTTTTCTGCAAAGTGGGAACTGTCAACTGTCAAATAACAAATTGTCAAATCTGCTACACAACATTTAAGAATGTTAAGTTTTGGTTATTTGAATTTATTAATTTAGTCTGGTGGTATCAGTTTTAATTGAAAAATGCTCAAAGGTCATGGACTCCTTTAACCACGGCGAGAAATTGAAGAGGATCAAATCTTTGACAATATAGCAAAAGATGCTTGCCAGCTATGCTATTCAATTTGTCTCGTTTGGACAAGAACTTACTTAAATTCGTCTACGAGAAATCAACAGAAAAATACAAGATAACTCTAGAAAAACAAACAAGATCACAAAATTTACAGGATTCAAAAAATAGTTATGTTATGCTTTATTATGTAGTTAATTATTAGCTTTGTTCGCGGTAGCAATCCTGAACATATCCTGAATTAATACTTGAACTCATCTCGAACATTTCAAATGCGCATGCGAAGTTCTGAATCTTCTCGAATTTTAACTAATCTGCGAACGTTTTATGAACGTATTCTGTGTTCAGTTCTGCTCTTGGTATCTAAAAATATAACATACACTTAAAAATATCCTAAAACATGCATTATAATATGCTTACTTTGATAAATAACGCGTTAAAGATAAAAGGAAGGATTAAGGAAATTAAACAAATAAAATAGTATAACATCAAGATTACTAAAGGAGACAGGTTGCCTAGTAAGAATTAGCCAATAGGAGTGCAGCTGGTTGATTACGTCACGGGTATCCTTTTTGACAACCACTCTATACGATTATATTGAAATAATTCAAGTTTTAATACAGTTTTTGAATCTTTATCTTTAGAACAATAACAATAACATTAAAACACAAATTTACATACTCTCCGTTTTATGTTATGGAAAATATAAAAGAGAATACGGCTACAAATGTGTGGTGCTCCGAGGAGAGATCTTCCCTAAAAAATGTTATAACAGTAAAGTATAACAAATAAACGAGGGAGAACGGTCTAAAAAATTTAGAAGGTAGTATATCAAACAGAACGGGCTAAGAATTTTATGTGTAAACGCCCAAAGTACATATAAAATATGACAATATTTGTGGTTATGTGAAACAAGCGTGACGGATCAGCTTTGGTTGTGATATCTTTAACAGATAGCAAGCATAATACTGTGATACTATGCAATTTGTGAAGCATAATGCTGTGTCCTGATGTTGACAGGAACATGGTACTATAAAACAGATGTTTGGTATAAACAGGTTGAAATAGTCAGAGCGCCCATTCTTGTAGGGATGCAAGAGGTAGAGGTGATCTAAAACTCTAAAGTAGGTAGTCATTAAACTGCAGTATAAGTTAAAGTGTCAGGTGACGATAAAATAATATAATCTGGTAAATGTTGATCTCTTGGGAAAAGATCTTCAGATATGTGGGGTCTAAACAGATCACTGTCGTATGCCTTTTAACAAGCTCCTGTCAGATATAATTTGAGGGAATCAAACCTAAAGTGATTCTTGTTGGAGATAAACCTATTAAAGAACAACCCCTCAGAGGTCAATGTTTACAACAATATGATAACGGAAAACTTATAAAGGTAAATCCTCGGGTAAATCACTCCTTTTAATCGAACACGAGTTGAATATACGAAAGTACGAAATATCCGAACAACTTTCTGAACAAAAAAATAAAAAATATTGTATAAATTAAACATAGACGATTAAAAAATGATTACAAAAAAATGGAACGAACAGTGTTAATCCAAAGAAACAGTGGAATTTTACAAATAATTTGATAAAGGGTAAATCAGATAGTGGTTCAAAATGAAATTGATTCATATACACTCAAGTATCAACATACAGGCTTCATGGACAATAACATTGTGAAATATATTATTTGGCCAGTTGTTATTAATATTTGCCATCGTTATATGTAGGTACAACCCATAATTATTATACTACAAAATACATTCACATTTTAGATTTTATTTATTTATCATACATCTTACAGAACACCAAATGGTAATTAAGAGAGCAATACTGCTGAGCAGTACTAACTTACTAAACTATTCTAAAAGTTCCAAGATTGAACACAATTAAAACACTTTTTATATTATATGTCTTTGTGTTGAACAAATAATCATCAAATATATTGCAAACTAAATTGCACCAACATAACAATTTATCGGCAGTGGTGTAGTCGCAAAATTTGCTGAGCCGGAACGCAATAATAAAATAATTATTGTCAGGTCCAATGTTTGTCTTTATTTTTAAAATAATTTTTTTACTAAAAAGCAGTGCCGGAACGCCGTTCCGGCGCGTTCCGGCTCCACTACATCATTGTTTATCGGTCGGTGAACAATATAGGGATCTATATATACAGTAAGGCGCTAAGCATTAAGCGGATAGGAAAATCCTATGCACTTATGTACATGTGCAATATGGCTCAGAATAGCGCCATATAAATAGTGGAGTGACTATCAAGTGTGCCCGCTTTGGCGCGATCACCTTACCGATGTAGAGAGATGTTATTTACTTTGTAGGACTGGTCGCAGTCACAGTGTAATTGGCATGCCCCCGCTATATAATTATAACTGCGCTGTTCTGAACCTTATGCACATGTACATAAATACATAGGATTTTCCTATCCGTCTAATGCTCTGCCCCTTACTGTATGTTTATAGCTAGATAGATAGATACTTTTATTTTCATCAGATACAATATAATCAAAAAGAAGATACTTAGTACAACATAATATTTGGAAATTATGTCATAACAAAATTTGTAAATGAACCTCACAAAAAAGTAATTAACTAGCAACTAACAAGTAGAAAAGTAAGAAATAATTAACTAGCAACTAACAAGTAAGTGGTAAAATTCAATATATAAATAAAGTAAAATTCTATGTTGAAAAAAATTCATTAAGTGTGTAACAGTTTTTGTCTATCAGATGTTTTTTTAGTGACTTTAAAAACATAGATTTGCAGACCGTTTAATTTCTGGAGATCGAAAATTAAACAATCTGCAGCCATTGTATAAAATGCTTCTTTAATATAAAGAGGTAGAATGAGCATCAGGTAGAAGTTCAAACTTACAATAACAGCTAATTTTTACTTATTCTTCGGTTGGGTTAATCTCGGGTACATTAAAACTTAAAAATTTAAAAAAAAACCTATACTTAATATTATTTACACCAAAATATCTGTTCTGTGAAAGACTTTGACTGGTCCGACCATTAGTTGAACACAGCTTAAAGCTATTATATATATAATTATCGAAGAGACCCATAGCCAATTATCACCTGCATATAAGAATGTGGCCCAATTACTTCATCTTCCTTTTGGTCATATTCATAAGTCGAACATACTTTGACTTCGTCAAAGGAAAGAACGGTTAGGCGTTTTAATTCGTTTTTTGGTTTACCAGAAACATCCATTATATTAAATACATCTTGGAGAATACCGCTTCTCAAATTCAAATTTGCTGCCCAACTTTGTAAAGTGGAAATGCCTGGCAAAGGGTACTTCAAAGTGTCACAAAGATATACATAGCATCGTTTGCTAAAATACCTTATAGTGAAAGCCTTTGATGTTTCCTCAGTTGTCCATCGTGCTCTTGAATTCTTTTTTAGGGCTATGTCAATTTGGTTTGATGTTAAAAAGTTTCCAAAAACATCTTTCGCCTTTTCTTCAAATGCAATATTCTGTTGCTGTATCAAAGTTTCAAGTCCAAAACTTTTTGCTGCAAAACATTTTTACAAATGACAACTTCTTGAATTTTTTCTTTCAATTTACTATTTTCTTCCATTACGGCATTATATTTTCTAAGAATTTTATCGTAAGGACTTTCGTGTTTACTACTGGACAGGTTGGAGTTGCGAGTGCTTTAACTATCGTCTCCTGTTCTTTTTTCAATACACGGTTTGCTCTGGAGGTCGATTGGACAACTTGCTCACTCTCTCGTAGATGCAAAGATGGTATGGCTAAAAAAAATGAAAAATGAAAACCTTTATTTTATATGTAAATATGCGAATATAGAGTCCCGCAGTTTTCAGTCTACAAGTTGATTTTCAACTACCACTACTATGTAAGAACTGTCCCCAGGAAATTATATCTATTTATACATTATCCCTATTTTAAATTGCTACTCAGGTTATCCTAGAAAAGACCAATATGTGGCTAATCAAAAAGTTATTAAAAAGATGATATGCTAAATTCATGCACGCAGAGCATTATGATGGAACAGTTTTCATCGTAGCTAATAATTATGATTCGTAATGTTTCGTCTCAAATGGTAATAAAAAACTAGATAGGGACAGCATAAAAATTAACTATAAAGTACTTAAGTAGGTACTACTGATAGTTGATAATTACCATATTTTTTTAATATCTTAGCAGGTTTATTCATCAGCCGTGCTTCCATAGCATCCTCAAGTCTTCATTTTTAAAATGTTTGTAACAGATTCGTTTATTCTTGGGGTCAAATTTATCTTTTCTATAGCACCTGAGCACCCATTCCTTTCTTAATTCCCTATCATTTGGAAAGCAAAAGAAACTAAGTTTCTCTCCGAGTTGTTTCGAGTTTTGGTAATTACTCGTACAAATTGCCACACTGCACCGTGTTCCTGGCACCTAGTAATTTTTCGAATTATAGAAATAATCTCAAAATGATCCCAAAAAGTTTGACTTTATTTACTTACGGTCAATGAATTAATTCTGCACTTAAAAAACTTAAAATCTAGAGAAATGTTCGTTCACAATAGGTCTATTTTCACATATAGTTTTTAAAGCTAAAGCACACAATACCCAAGTCTCCACAAAACATATAATGGTACAAATTCACATTAATCAGTTTAATCACAAAAAAACCCTAATAATTTCGGTATTAAACGATAAAATGCCAAAAACGAGGATGGAACTCTATAAGCACATAACCAAACTTCTGGGAAAAGGATACCTGTGACGTCATATATGTCTATCTCTTTCCATCTCTCTCTAAGTTTCTAGACAACCTGTCCTTTAGGAATCTTGGTATAACATAACCCCACAAACACTGACAGGCCAACAACATAAATAACATAATACTGCGATACGCATGCGTCGGATTCGAAATTCTGGCCCGTGTCCGGGGATGCATTGGACACATTCCGAACAAGTTCAAAATTATAAATCTGTGCTCCGCGAACGCAAAATTTTTAATCCCTAACTTGCATTCTGTGCACCGCGAACGCCCAGTTTCAAACTGCGCATGAATCTGATGTCTGAATACGTTCGGGATTGCTACCGCGAACAAAGCTATGTTTTTCCATGTCCTTTTTAATAGTAAGTAGATTTCAACTTTGTTGAATATCACTTCATTACTTTAAACTATATAATCTTTCATCGAATATTATGAACAATTATGTAAACATTATCTAACATTCTATATTCAATGAAAGAATAAATTATTTTCAATTAAAGTCTACAAATGTGAAATGTTACAACTTTTATTTATTAAAAATCATGATTATAATTTCAAAGTTTATTTCATATTATGTCAAATACATTCTAATTAAAAGTGCAGGTAAACATTACGATAATAAGCACGAGCTATATATAAATCGTTGATTTTCAATTTGTAGGTACTTAATTTCAAGATTAGATGTTATTTAGAAATAGCAAAATCTATCCAATTATTCTACTTTATATTTAAAATTCGCGCCAAGATTTCTACTTGATGACGTAGTCCTAGCGGTAGTCAAAATGTGCGCCGTGACATACCATGTTATATCTCTACCATGCCTATTACCTAATTTTATTTTTTAGGCACATTTAATTAAAACTAATTACAGTAAAATATTAGTTATACTTTCAATAACATTCTTGACTCAAAACTACTTTCCGTTACGACTGCGATGTTTTTTTTAAAAATTCCCGCTTCCAAGTATATAAAAATGGCGGTGTTCAATATTTGCAAGTAGCTAGGCCACAGTGCTGTTTTCTGTGGCTAGGCTTGAAAGAACCTTCTCCTATTTTAAGTTCTGTGGTTCAGCGATGAACTTTATAAACGGCGTACATTTTTAAATTGCAATTGTTTTCGCTCTTTTGGGCGATTTTATAAAATTTTTAAATTTGGCGCTTTTGGGCGATGATAGAGACCTCTTTTGGCGATTTACAGTCAATATTTTCTGAGAACCCTGAGCTGCTTTCCATTTGTAATTCTAAATTCTAATTGTTCAGTACTGTCACAGATTAACTATACCAGATGCGAAAGTAAGCGTGGCGGCCTGTCCAACGATCCCCACTACTTCCATCCTCATATATGCGGAGGGTTTAGTACGAGAGCATTATCGTGACAGCGTGTAGCAGAGTTTACGGCGATATATTGTTAGTCCGAGCGTTCGGATTATAAATGTCAAAATAGTGTCATACGAGTTTGTTGGTGTATACAAATAGAGATCTAAAAACATCAAAAAAACCTGATAAAACAAATAGAAAACTTACAATATTATCCCATTTGTAAACATACAATTTCATATTTGTTTTAATAAAGAATATTTTATAATATATTTTTATTGTTTTTCTCGAGCGCTCAAGTGGTGCAACTAACTCGCATCCACAAAAATAAATATTAAAGTCTTGTCTTGTGGTGCAAAAAGCATGCAACGTTACGAGTAGCCGACGGGCCTTTGTCTAATACGTGTGTCGCGGACATGAAAGGCACCGCGCGAAGCTTTCGCATCTGATATAGTTAATATGTGGTACTGTACCATTCTATACTGTACGTTACTGTACTTCGGTCTTCGATCAAAAGCGCGGTCAAAAGGAATACACACTCGACGCAAGTTTACTGTTGATGAACAATTATTTTCCATATTTTTATAAAAGTAGTACCACGAACGAAAATAAGCACAACCAGAGCCTTCCACAGTTTCAAGCCATGAAGTTTGAGATCTGGCAACGCGACAGGTAAACCACTCTGGTCGTGTTGTTTACCAGCGGTGTTTGTTTAGTATTTACTTTTTAGACTTTGTACTGTTTGTACTTTAGTACTGTGTTATTAAGGTGGGCGGAAAAATAGGTTAGATTTGCTTAAAATAAGCACTTCGTAGTTCGACAATTTCTGCCGTATCTCTGAACCGATTCAAAATATTTTTTGACTGGCTTTTAGAAAAAACTCGGTAGAATAGTACTGGACTATTAAAAAACTCAAGAAAATGACGATTCTTTTCTTACCAAGCTGTTAAACTTCGTAAACTTTTAACCTAATTTTGAAATAATTAAAAAAGTCGTGATCTCAATAAAATAGTTCTGGTCCAATCCGCTACGCTATATTAAACACATACATGTTTAAATTTTGATTTTTTATTAAGTAATTATTGAAAAAATGTCGAACTACTAAACCAATATCACTGAAATTAAATACGTTATATAATGCAGGAAACAAGTTTTTTGGTTCGAAATGATACTAAAGAATGACATATAGAACTTTGGCTACTGTCTCGTAGATGGCAGCAAAATCAAAATTATAAATTGAATATTCTGTCAATCTTTTAATTTATTTGAAAGGTCGTATAAAAATATTGAAATCAATTTTAGGATGAACATAAACCGCCGCAGCAGTTTGCTATAAAGGGGCATTCCCAACCATTTTTGTTTGCATTTTGCTTTCCGTACCTTACATTCCTATTGGTGCCTGAAGTACATTTATGAGGCACCACCAATAGAATCTCGTAAAGGGTTAACGCTTGGTTGAGAATGTATTTTCATGTTGCCGAATTTTGAGGCTGCGTATAAGCGCACGTGAATGACAAATAGTGACAGCTGACAGAAGAAAATGAGTTAACGACTATGAACATTGGAAATGTGTTATTTATTATTAGTATTATTTAAAAAAATGAGTAAAATTGAAAAGGAATTTGACATTTACGAGTTGTAGACAACGATAATAATATGGTAATAAACGATTTTTATATTGCGAACGTGAAATTTTTAAGTGCCGAAGTTCATAACACCTAAACATGGCTGCACCTACAAAGGGAAAAATCTTAATTAACATCGTATACTGGAAATCAGCTAGTTTGGCAAAAGTGGGAAAAAGTAAAATGTGTGTATTTCAGCTGTATTAGAAAAGGAAGTACCCAAATTGAAACATTTCTACAGCAAGTTGTTCAGAATAACATGTTAGGAACCTACCTACCACTATAATAGTTTGATATGATTGTAAAACAATTCTTATTATTTTTAATAATGCAATCATTCTATTATATGTAATAAATATATTATTAAATAATGTATTTCTGTTTTATGTTTTATTACTCCAACCTTAAACATATCCGAAGGAAAATGATTTCTGTTTCTCAGGAAAATGGTACTTACGTATGGCAGGTATGCCAAGAAAAGTATACAAACAGCTGTTCTGGGGTGTCACAACTAACCTCAAAATTGTGCGTTTTCTAAGTTTTTGGAATATTATGTCGGTTTTATCAAAAATTTCTGCTGGGTTCCTGTACTATATTAACTAAAATCTTGTTCAGTGCATAATTATTAAAGTTTTAAATACCTTGATCTAATAAAATAAGATGCTTTTGGTTGGTTGGAAATCCAACCTATAATTATGCAGTCGATTTTTAATAATCTACAATATTGAAACTTTATATGTCTATTATCTGAATGAGCTTTTAAATTGTATAATGGATCCAAGCTAGAACTACAAAAATTAAAATTAAAATTGAAAATAAATTTACAAAAAAATATAAATTTAAGGTTATGTTAATCATTATGGTTGTAGTAACAAAAAAAATGATAATGCTCAAATAGTTAGATTATTTACAGCACTACCCATAAAAAACACAATTGTCCAAGACACAAATAAATATTTATAGTTTATAAGTCCAAACAGTTACAATAATACACAAAAATATCTACAAATATCCAAATCACAAAATAAAATATGTATAACTAGATAAAACAAGCTGTCAAGTGTCAAATCTAAAAACATTATCAGAAAAAAAGTCACTAGTAATTAAATATGTGTGATCATTTGTAAATGTAGTATTAATTTAGATTGCGTGGTTGCGCGTCATAATAATGTAAAAGATGTGAGTGTAATGTCTCTCCATCTATCAAAGGGTAGATAAATTATAACACATCACTCCACCTATCTCATAGTAGATAAATTACAATACGTCAATACGGTTATATTGGCAAAAGCTACATATAGTTCCATCTGTTGGAATTTATAAGGTTAGCGACTGGGACCGCCCCCGTTAAGAATTATTATTAATAATTCATTAACTTCGCTTATTTGAAGTTTTTAAACTGGACAAAGGTAAGAAAGCATTAGCTTTGTTTGTCATCAGCCACTAGTGTACACTTTTTTACACTTTTTGCCAATAAGTCGTTTGTTATAAATTAGTGCAGACAGTGCTAGCCGTTTGGTATACCAGTATAGTGTACACTTTCTTGCACTTTTGACACTGACTCCTGAGGAGGTGTAACGAGTGTCGATAGTGCAGCGCAGGCACCTGAGTTGAAGTTTGAAGCTGTTCTGTGGTTTGAAGTTTGAGATTTACTAAAACGGGTTGTCTGACAGAGGTATGAATTGAAATAATGTGATTTTGTCACAGTTATTTAATGATGAGAGTGAAGATACTGGTAGTGAATCTATTATTGCTATTATTTATAGGTTATGTTGATTTTCTGACAAGAGTACGTACACTCTAAAGTTGTTTGTTATAGAATTACACATCTGCACTAGTTAACATTTTGTACACTTTTAAACCTACACTTTTCTGCACTACACTTTGATGACAAACAAAGCTATTATATACGGTCATTTAGTGAAAACGTCATCATGACAGATAATGGATGCAAACAATGTTTAAAGTTAGGAAAAGTGATAATTTAATTAAACAAAAATATTTAAGCACTAAAAAGGTATGTATATATGATTGACTTACCAGTATTTTATAACCTGGTATAAATATAACATAATATAATAATGATATAGACTTATAAAACAAAAATAAAATAGTATTGTACACCTTGCAAATTGTTATTTATAAATGAATACAGTTTATTTGACAAATGTTACAAAATTACACGTTTCTATCAGTGGATGTTATAAATTGTTTGCATCCAATTCTTTGACATTACATATGATCATGACGCGCACTAAATATGCGTTTATTTTTTATATTGTAGATGCCTCGACATTGCTGTATACTATGCAAGTACTTTAAAAACTGAATCCTCAAATCCCAAAGCAATAAATTGGCTTAGAGCTATACACACGGAGGACTACTGCATTAGTAAAAATTCAGCTATTTGCAGTTTGCACTTTGAAGGCAGAGAAGTTACAACCATGGAGCTTTATAAAGATAGGTAATACGCACGAGGCTAACTAACATATCTCAAGCGAATGTGGTAATAAATCCCAAAAAAGAAAAGGAAGAGAAATAACATATCCTCGTTTAAATGAGGATGCAGTTCTTCACATATTTTCCAATCAACCGAAGTATCTTTCTACAACTATAAGCCAGTGTCTCGACGTAATCCTGAAGAAAGAAGACAAGATGCTAAAGGCAAAATAATGATATTGACCAGTTTCTTGCCGATGACATCATATCAAGCTTTGAATATTTTGTGCAGGCTGTGCCAAAAAAATGATGCCTCATTAAGTGGAATTACAAGTGTGTGTGAACAATGTCTTGTATTTTTACATTTTAAATATTGACTACGACTGAAGAATCTGATACTGATAGTAGCGAAGTAAAAGTAGTTTCAAGTAGATATTAGCGTAAATCAAAGTTTTAATGTTACCGTTTTTGTAAATAGTCATGAATTGCCATCAAGCAATTTAAGTGGATTTTACCCTATTAAGTGTATATTCTAGAATTATATATTTGTAAATTATTCATTTTGGCGAAATAAATTTATAGCACAAGTTCTGGGATCTTTATACTTTATTTCCTAAACAAAATCCTTAAAACAGTGCTTGAAAGTAAGGGATGGCTGAATTACAAACAGGACTACCATTGACAGGTAATGCGATGTTGCCTTTGTTACTTCATGGCTTGGAACTGTAGATGGCTATGGCACAACGCATAACATAACCTTTATTACGTGACAACCCGACACAAACAAAACAATCAAATTTCGCACTTGGCGCTACTGCGCTTGCTGGTACAGAACGTCTCAAAAATCCGGTAAGGACATTAAGGGACGGGGGAATGTAATTTTAGTACAGTCAGGGACGCTTTGTATTTTTCAAATGGAAAGCGTAAATCCAGTTTAGTACAACTCGATACCGTACATTACAGTACTTTAATGGGGGTGAAGCTTGTATTGGAAATCGGGCAACAAAACTCGTCCTGCGCAGTAGTGATGCCAGTTCAATGAGGGGCAAGGAAATGATATTTTTGTATTTCCCGCGAGTGTCAAAAAGGAAGAGGAACTCGAGATGGAATTTTTGACAAAAATGGCTGACTGTTGTTAATGTGCATCAAAAGTTTACATTTTCTTATTCTGAAGAACTTTTTTAAAAAACGTGTCTTTGTATCTCTTAGAAAAAAATTTCCATTGTGTTCTGTGGAAAGAAATTAACACTAACCTGAAAAAAGTGCCTGTTCTCCAATTTCCAAATACGAAAATTCGTTATTTGAGGTAAGTAATATTACATATTATTATATTATTACTGATTGTTTGGTTCTTGCGGTTCATCCGTACTAAACACAACTCATCATTCGCCGGCTTTTTTTAAGAAATACATGTTTTGATATATTGTATATTATGTAATAAAGACCGACTGCCCATACCTCGGACAAATGTTCTAAGATTTAAACTACCTTTTTATAAGATGTTTTTTAAATTATTAAATAGCACTTAAACAATTTGCCAGTATTCGATGACTAGCATAATTCGACTTTCCAATCTTACGTAGTTTCACAAATACATTCTAAATATTTCTAAACTATTGGTCACTTCTACATTGTACGATACATGTACAATCCACAAATTAACTGATATAGATGCACATGTTTATTATAAAACAAAGGGTGAAAATTATGTGAACTAACATGACCAAGTGTTCATGTATTCTGTTTGTTAAACACTGTATACCTATTATATATTCTGTTTGTTAAACACTGTATACCTATTATAATTTTTTTAAGGGAGTGACAAGAGTTCCGAACGGTCGGAACTTGTACAATACTGCCAGAGTTCCGAACGGTCGGAACCGCGTATTTAATAACAAGGTTTCCGAACGCGCATGCGCTTTGAAAGACGGTCCGACGCTGAACTTATTCTTGCTTGACTCGCGTTTTGTTAGTGGTGCGATGGCCCAGCGGGAACGATCCGGGCTTGGCAAGCAGGAGGTTCCCGGTTCAAATCCCACACGTGTTCTTGTTTTTTTTTTTTTATTAAATGCACCAGACATGACATGAGGTCTATTGCGGGTTAGAAGCGGGAGGCGATAGCTGGAGGCAGGTTAGATATGTGTGTTATTCCCCTGATAAAGGAATTTTTTTGTATAGGTTAAAGGAATTTTTTTTTTATTAAATGCATCAAGCATGACATGAGGTCTCTTGCGAGTTAAAAGCCGGAGGCAGGTTAGATATGTGTGTTATTCCCCTGATAAAGGAATTTTTTTTTTATTAAATGCATCAGGCATGACATGAGGTCTGTTGCGAGTTAGAAGCCGGAGGCGATAGCCGGAGGCAGGTTAGATATGTGTGTTATTCCCCTGATAAAGGAATTTTTTTTTATTAGATTAAACTAATTTTTTTTATTATAATAAATGCATCAGGCATGACATATGAGGTCTATTGGGACTTTCAAAGCGCATGCGCGTTCGGAAACCTTGTTATTAAATACGCGTTCCGACAGTTCGGAACTCTTGCAGTATTGTACGAGTTCCGACCGTTCGGAACTCTTGTTACTCCCTTTTTTTAAATATGCAAAGACGCTTTGATTCCAACTTCTTTTAAAGTAGATTTTCTTTATTTCCACACGATTAACAAAATTCTTTTGTTTAATTTTTAATTTTGTAATTATAAATTTAATTTTATATAAATTTTTTACAGGTTGAAATCATGGGCGATTAGTAATGGTTTATGGCTGCCGATGGATATTCATAGGAGCAGCTAAAGATAGGAATGGGCTTCATGATCTACGCATGCGCCACATGCCAACGGTGCCAAGGCCAAGTGTACAGAACGTGTTACCCGAAACCTAACTTATACTTTCTTTACTCACAATTTGTCACTGGGTAGATAGCCTATCGGAGACGTGGTCGGCTTGGCAAGCAGAAGTTCCGGGTTCAAATCCCACAAGTTCTTGTTTTTTTTTATTAGATTAAAGGAATTTTTTTTTTTATGAAGAGGTTTATTGCAAGTTAGAAGCCGGAGGCAGGTTAGATATGTGTGTTATTCCCCTGATAAAGGAATTTGTTTTATTAGATTAAAGGAATTTTTTTAAAATTAAAATCCTTTGACATTAAAACACTTGGCACACTTGAATGTGGCGCATGCGTAGATCATGGAGCCGATTCCTATCTTTAGCTGCTCCTGATATTCATACAGTAAAAATAAGACGACGTACCGAATGAATCTTCTATACAACCATGTAATAGCAGTGCCTACAACGGGTCTCAACAGGGATAGGATGCCTTACTTTACGTCGACAAATAACATTGCTGATATTCGACAGTCTTTCTTAATGGAGATGTCTCAAAGCCCGGCATATCTATTTTCTATTTTCACTATAATATGTATTTCTGTTAAAGATGGTTATATATTTTATTTATGAGATACATCTCTAAACTTAATTAATTATTAATTATTTAATCATAGCTGACCAAAGATCATGTTTGTTATTATGTACGATTTATTTTAATAAAATTCAAATTCATTATAATCATTTTTAGTTTAAATCTATGTATGTAGGTAATCAATTTAGTATTTTCCTTTTTATTATTGTACATATTAAACAAACAAGCATGATCTCATATATTTTAAATGGTTTACCCTTTTTTTTTAATCCTAAGATTTATGATATGAATTGTTTTTTATTTTTGTTGTTAGGTAATCAGTTATGCTCGAATAAAAAAAATATACAAGTATATCCTTATTTGAGGCAAACTTAAATTCTAATTTCAGAAATATGTAAATATGTTTTTCCACGTCAGGGAGTAGAAATCGATTTTTATGGTGTCGAAATTGAAACAGAAGTGAAACATTTTTCCTCTCGGTAAATATAAAGTGGCCATAAATTGCTCTAGGGAGCTTTTATTACTTTATGTGCATAGAAATGATCCAAAGGTTAGTAATATAGGGTTAATAAGTGTTGTCAGTATGGGCGAGTTGTTTTATTCACCGGTGGATCCATCAGATGTGTTTTATCTCATTCTATCTCCGAGGTTAGAATAAGATAAAACACATCTGGTGGATCAACTGGTGAATAAAGCAACTCGCCCTACTTCTATTTTTAAAATATTGTTTTTTTCTGATGTTTCTACTCACTGTCATGGGAAAAAGTAGTTTATATAGCCCGTGAGAGAAGCTATTGTTCCTCTGTGTATTTGTAGCCCTCGGCCTTTAGAAAGAATAACGCATTGCTCTCCCTTGCTATATAATGTACTAATAATAATAATAATAATAATAATAATAAGTTTATTCACATAATACATAGAATTACAAAGCATATATGCATATATGCACTAATGCATTATCATAAATCTTAAAATGGAAGAAAAATGGATTAAGGATGGAATTAATATTTGGAGAGGGTGGAAAGACGATATAGTAGTGTGCAATAAGTATATTTGAGTAAAATGGGCTACGTTTAAGAAACAATAAGCAACATGTCATTAGAAAAATAAGAGTGTAAATTATCACTATCCACGGAAAAGTTGGATGTTTCAAAACGTTTTGATATGCAAATTAAATCTAATCACTAAAACGGGTATTTTAACCTATTTCACTGGGGACTTGCACTGAAATTTTAACTCTGAAATATTCTGCTTTTCCATGAAAGTAATATTTTATAGACTCTTCTACTTCGAGTGACGTATTTCTTGTTTCTCAAATATAGTTCATTTTACCTAAATAAATTTGCTTGTTGCCGTATCGCCTACCTACTATTCCGGACAATTTTAATCCCATTCTTAACCATTTAAAATGTGACATGCTTGTTATTAAATTATTTACGGTGCAGGTACAGGCCTACCGTGCCCACTGCCCTGGACAGCAAACCCACTCGCCCCTACTAGTTTACTAAATTGCCCTGCTCCCACGCGAAAGTTGAACTGGCAACACTAGGGGTCGATGTTTCTTTGTTTCCATCAATTTCTATAGAAGTCACATTTGACACACATTTCTCTACCTTTGTCCTTTGTTCTGTGGTACTTTATGGCAAATGGAAAGCAGCTCTGATACCGATGAACTGAATTTTTTTTGCATTTAAGCCCCTATCTTTTCTTTTCATAAAAATTTTTCTCACTGCACAATATACCTATCTCTGTATTTTTTTTTTCTTTTTCTGATTAAATACTAAGTTAGTTATATTATTCTTCTACGTTGTAAAAGCCTCAACACATAAGCACTATTCATGGTAGGTAGGTATTTACTTGTTATCAAGCAGTTTTTTCGTTTTTTGTTGTATGTATAATTTTTTGGTTAACAGCAACAACAGCAAGTTTGACAAGACAAGTATGTTTGAAATTCAAAAGTAACTAGTTTTCGCGTTTGTGCATGAAAGAACATTAATTTCTCGTTATAAAATCGCATAACGCAAATCGCGAGTGCATGAACTTACCTTAACGTCCTTAACTTTGTGTAATTTAATGACTTTAATTTTAGCATTGTTTATAAAGTAATTTTATAAACGATTTGTCACAATTTTAGTGAAGCAGGTGACGAGCCACTTTCAGGTTCACGGTTCACGCCTAGCTCGGAGCTGTAGGAATAGCTCTGAGCTGTTTCTGTACAGCTCTGGGCAGGCGTAGAGCTAGAAGATTTTGGTATTGGCAACTCCGTATATGCTTGTGTTGGCAGGTTGGCAGCACTCAACAGTCAACTTATATGACACTTATGACAGTCAACCATGTATGTCAAAAATTTAAGGTTAGGTGGTGTTTGGGTTGCAAAATTATTTGCGATTTGTGACCCAGCGGAGAAATCATATTATAAACCTGGAATGACCATTAGTCTTTTGAGAATTATTTTTTACAAACGTCTTAGTAAATGCCAATACTGTTCATCGACAGGTTGCATGGGGTTTGGGTGAACGACTGAATACGAATAGTTTTAGCAGCGCTACACCAGCACGATAAATTGCATGATTTAATTTACGTTATACCTAATTTAATTCCTATTAGTTGTCAAAAAACACCCTCTAACTGATCCTCTGACATGACGTCAAATGTGTAGAGGTTATTTCCCAGTTTTAAACTGGTTAATTTGAATATTTGTAGATAAATCAACTTTTTTTGAATAGAAATCTCAAGAAATGTGGTAATAAATTCCAAAAAAGAAAAGGAAGAGAAATGGCCTAATCCTAATACTGTGCTGTGACTGTTAGTTATGACTACATTTCCGCACTGCATTTCAAATTATCCAGTAGTTCATCCAAATGGATCACTGATCCATTCTTTGTGAACAATACTGTACATAAATGTCATAAATATGGCAACTATAAAATCTAAATACCTAGAAACACCAAACTTCACGAATATATCACGGCCCCTATCTTTAAAAAACTTGTGCACATAATGCGAGACTTAATGGCCATTAAGAGGAAGAAACATGACTCATTGTTCTTATTTTGGCAAAGATTAACATAATATTCCAAATGTATCCTTTTCATGTATCCTTTTTATTATTTTAATGTTAATGTAAGGTTTCTGTACATATTTCTAGTTTTTTTTTTAAATTAATAATAAGGAATGTAATTCACTAATTAGCATTTAATATCATGAAACATTTTTTAGATGGTACTAAAGATAAACTATTGTGGGATTATCTACAACAACTTTTAAATGATCCATTTCAAAGATATAATCATGTTATCCGTTGGCGTAACAGATACGAAGGGATTTTCAAAATACTAGATCCAGCAATGTTAGCTCAGCTCTGGGGCCTTAGAAAAAACCATCCAACTATGAATTATGACAAATTGTCACGATCTTTAAGATATTATTATAAACATAAAAAACTTAGAAAAGTACCAGGCCAAAGACAAGTCTATCAGTGAGTAATATAATTAATGAGTACTTTGTTCAGAATTATTGTTCGAATTATGTTATAGATTTCTCTTTAGTGAAGTAAATCCACCAAAGATGGACCCTAAAATAGCTCTGATTATGGACGAACTTAACAGAAAGAACGATATACTTCATTTTAATGGGCCGAATATTCCAGAAATGCCAGTAAAACAAGAATTGATCACTATAAAAGAAGAACAATTTGAACCAGAATTCAATAAGAAATAATGTTTATTGTTCTCAGTTTTGGCAAATATCTGTTTTCAAATGAAATGAGAACAAAAAATTGTACAATTTATAAATTTTTATGTGTTAATAATGCTGTGGAGCAGGGAATTGATAGTGTATGATAAGGTCACCACAGATGCTCAGTTTTTTCCTCCGACCTTCCGGCATATCTGGCCTGAATAAAATCAAGCCGTTTGAAAACGACCTGCACAAATCAATGAGTTTATGCATGTGTGTGCTGTTCAGTCAATTTGTTCAGTTCAACTGTATCTTAAGAAAATGGTAGTAATTCTTAACAATTTTAACGGAATCATAGAACTATACAAAAGCTTTCCATATATATGGAAAGTTAAAAGTAAAGAATATTCTGACAGGAATAAAAAATCATCTGCTTATGACGTTCTGGTAATAAAATAATAATTAGATAATTTACACCACTCTTGTGTTTCAAATTTTAATTCAGCAAGTAAATTGATATGAGACTAGGTATTTCTTTTAAGTAGCCAATTTTTTACCATTTTGTTCTGTTAACTAAACGTTGCCTTTGCTGTTTTTTTTTCTTAATTGCACAAGCTAGCTGAAGACAATGACGAAGAGTCTTCACTCGGTGAAGTCATTATGAACTGATCAAATGTCTGTGTAGATATGAACAGTGGTGTAGTCGCAAAATTTGCTGAGCCGGAACGCAATAATAAAATAATTATTGTTAGGTCCAATGTTTGTCTTTAAAATAAATAATTTTTTTACTAAAAAGCAGTGCCGTAACGCCGTTCCGGCACCACTACACCAGTGGATATGAACTGTACGTATAGGGATAAAACAAAGACTCGGACCAAGTTGTACAAATCGGCCCCGCGCAGTCATGCCTGAGTTAAAAACTGAGCATCTGTGGGGGCCTTTAGAATATGTAGTAAAAACCACAGAAGTGCAAATATGGACTTGATATGATATATTTACTTATTCCAACTGCTATCTACCAGTGGAAGGGAATTACTTGTGATAAACAGCTTGCTCTTTTATATTATTTCATTTTGCTTAAAACACTCGAGCAACGAAGCAGTGGGGAGCTTTATACAGTACCCCACAAAATTTTATGTTCAACTTGAAAACAAGAACAGAGAATATCAGTAATGAGTATACAGATACCAGAGCACTAGAGACACGCCTCTCTCTCCATTTTATTTCAAATTGAAACACTTAAAAACTTGGGCAAAAAACTCCGCCAAACGAATTCAATAGGGTATCACTTACCGTATGTATGCAAGTCGACCACATGAGTAACCGGCATACATAAAACGATATTTACTGATGCTTTCATTGACATAGCATATGACCAGCATTGTCTATTAAATTCCTTTGGCGGCGTTTTTTGCCCGAGTTTTTATGTGTTTTAATTTGCGGTCTTTACCGCTATCACTCTCCGTGTGGGCGTTACACATTCACCGTTTGTTTACTATAAACCCATCTTTGTTTCCAAGTTGAACATAAAATTTTGTGGGGTACTGTATACAATAAATACATTAATGGAATAATTGAAACACATCATACCAACTGTAAGAGGAAATAAATATTTAATAGATATCACCAAAACTGCATGGTAAGACAAATGGAAAATTTGTTATTTTTGACAATATATTATATTGTTGATAAATGATAAATATATAAAAATTGTAGTAGTGACTGAAATAATTAGACGAGTGTAGCGCTGTACAGGGTGATCCACTTAACTTTCCCGCCTCACGTTTCTCTGTTATTTCTGTAGTTACAACAAATTTATTCTAACCAAAACTGCATGGTAAGACAAATGGAAAATTTGTTATTTTTGACAATATATTTTGTTTGTAGAATCACTATTTATTAGATGTTCTAATCATTTTTTTTGCGGAAATAAAATGCAAAAACAAAATTTATTCCAGATAAAAGGTTGCACGTACGCCCTCATATAAATGATGTGATGCCTAGGTTAGTCCACAAAACATCTAAGTCTGACTACCAATACCCACAATGGAAGTATAGTAATACCAATGACAAAAGCTATAAAAATGTTAAAAGAAAAGATGTAATTGAAACTAGAAACTGTCTAGTCTAAAATATAGCTGGTTATTACCAGAGACTGACACTGATTTTCCTCCTTGCTCCATTATTAACCCAAAAAAAATATATGACCTAAAAATCCCTTACAATAATTCTTTATTACGTACATAACAATTTTATCAAATTCTTTTATTCATTGACGAAGGAGCAAGACAATAGTACTGAATACTGCCTTGTGGTGGTGAACAGCTACGTTCCATATTTTCTAGTATCAATATGTTTCTCTACATTTTTATATTTTATGTCATTGGTAATACCCTTGTATATGTATAAGAATACATATACAACGGTAATACTCTTACTACCAGGGCCATTCCTACCGGTGGGAAATTCTGTCTTCTACACGTAGTATAGTAATACCCTTGTATATGTTAAGAATACATATACAAGGGTAATACCAATATCCCTAAATGTGGCGCCAAAAATGTGAATTAAAAAAACAGGACTTTTAATTTATTAATTAGAAAAAGAAATAAATGTAAGCACATCTTAAGCCATAAGTGTAAAGGAGGCTTAAGCATGATGTCATCAGTGTCACCCTGCATGGCACGGAAGGCTGGTGTATCTTGATCACCGGGGCTAATTTTTGTCCCCTACATTTGGCAAATGTTAAGCATTTAGTGGAAAGTGTATTTCATATTTGCTCATATGTGATTTTTTCTGTGTATTAATATAGGTCAGCTTTTGTTTTTGTTCAAAACCTAAAACATAGTAATAACTAATTCTACATGATTTGATAATCCAAATTATTATTATATGTTATTATTAAGTACTTAACATTTTTATATGTATATTTTTGTATCTGTTCAATAGTATATTTAGTAGGTATGGTAATATAGATATTATGGAGATCATTTTTTATTGTAAATTTTAGTTGCACTTAACTGTAATGAAAATATATATGTAAGATATTTGAAATTATCGTAAATATTTTTACCTTTGGCACACCTTCCTATGTAAATCTGCATCTACTGTTCAAGTCAAAAATAGTAACAGAAAACCATTGGCGCAGATATGGGGATTACATATCCCCTTTCTAGAAAAATGTACTGTGCCACTGGATATTTTTGGAAAAATTATTAAACTGCTAAATTGTCTATGGTATTCTGGATTCCATTTACACTGAATTTTCCAAAACATTTGATTGTTAACCGTGCTTTATTAATAGTAAAATTAAGGACAATTGGATATAAACAGTTTCCCCAAGTGACCTAGTAATCGTATCAGAATAAATAACTGTATTTCTAACAAAATATCTGTCAACTCAGGTGTGCCACAGGGATCCCATTGTGCGCCCTTGCTATTCAATCTCTTTGTTATTGACTTATCTGGTTCGTTTTTATTATTTATGATTTAAAATTGTTTATATGTACTAAATAGTCAGTTTCTTCAATATGAGGTAAGCCATTTACGGTGGTTGATTAAATCATCTCGAGTTATAAGGGTTAACTACTATATCTTTTTCTCGTTTTGACAAACTAAACAAAATGTAAAACAAGGCACTAAAAGAATGTACCTACATGTTTTTGACCAACAATTGATGTTGGCTGGTAACAAGATATGTACTCTACTGTAATCGCTATATAAAGAAACTGTGCCAACGACAATTTCTAGTCGTACATATAGATCACAAATTTTAGCACAGGTGATTGTTTTTTACACCAATCATGTGCGAGTGACATAAGGTTTTAGAAAGAGCTGGTGAGAATTATCTGTGTATGGCGGCTTTTTCATAATTGACGATTACAGTAGGTTAGTGTGCTCTTTTTTGGTTTATGCCTGCATAATATGGTCAGTGGTCACCATATTTGTTACAAGTTATTGAAAAATTACGTCAAATAAAACGTACAAAGCATGTATCATTGAAAGTGGGATTATACTTGATATTTAACTTCCAAGACATTATTATGGTCAGTTGTATAAAAGTAGATTAAGAAGACAGGTCAAATTAACTTAGTTCAAAAAACAAGGATACGATTGTTACAAGAATGGTATTTTTGGCTTTTGAACCAAAGTTTACCTGAATTACTTATATACAACTAGCCCTTAGTGACCTAAATCTGACCAGTCTGTTAATTTGTCGTTTTTGAGTTGATTTCGTAGTAGTGTAGAATCTCTTGAATAAATGAAGAATTTGACTATAACATGGAGTAAAGGAATAATATAGCGAGGTGCAACCAAGTAGATTTGGAGATTTTATATTATATTTTTTTGCCAGTAGCTTCAGGATTGTCATCAATTTAGTGATACCCCAAGGTACCTATAATATTTGGAATTTGGCTGCATAGCCCTAAAAATTGGAGACAATCCTGAAGTTATTAAAAAAAAAAAAATGCAACACTATATAAAATCTCGAAACCTGCTAGGTTGCACCTCTCTGTTATTTTTTACTCAATGGCTATAATGAAATACTAAATTAAATTAAATTTATTTAATATTTATACCAGAAGTATAGCATTACATATTTGTGATAAAATTTCACAGTACTAATTAATTGCAATTTGCAATATCCCAACGTCACAAACATTACGGAATTTTAATATATGTATATACATTGACGTTGAGCCAAGGTGCCGACCAGGCTCATCTTTCCAGAGTAAGGTTATCATACGTCGTTCGATTCCTTTCTGGACCAGGAATCGAATGGTGTATGATAGCCTTCTGGATTTGGCAGCTTAAGGCCGCCATACTGAAAAAAATGCCGCCATTTTGGTGTTTTTCACGTTTTTAGTGTTTATTTCAATTTGGGTCATTCTGGCACAAAAATCTGCGGTTACCAAATTTGTAGAGCGTCAAATTTTCTTTACAATGAATAAATAAAAGTTGCTAAACATTTTACCGTTAGGCCGCCATATAAAAAATATGGCGGACATATAGTTTCTTTTGTCGCTTTGTGCAATTTTAATGCTTGTAAGATGATTTACAATAAAATAAAGAAAACATATTTTTTATTAGAACATTTTTTGATAACTTTTTATCCCCACCTCCTACATACTAAAGTTAGTATTATGGTAGGTAGGTGTAAGCAAAAGTTGTCAAATTTAAATCTTATTTGAAATATAAAAAAAAAACAAAAAATTAACAATTTATAAGCAAAACTATAATCCTCATCCGAATTATCTTCCTCAAACAGGTAGTACTTTTCTTCTTCCTGAGATGGGGTGTTTGTGCAGTTTTTAAGCCGACACATGTCAGTGCATTGTAAATTGTTCTTTATGCATGAACAAAACGTCGGTACAAGCTTTTAAGCATGCACCAGGACATACACTCCACAACTGAATCAGGGGCTGGGGAACAATCCATCCAGTCTAGATCCAGGGAAATTTTTCCATAATCATTTTTTTTAATCCAGCCATGGTTTTCTGGTTCTGGAAGATCTGACTGATTGTTTAAATACATTTTCCATATAAAAGATTGGTAATTTGCACGAATAATGTGCTTATACAGGGATCGGCAGAATAGACTTTAAAATTTAAAGTATAAAGCATGCTTTGGAATTTCTTGACACTTGCCAAAATATTGGATCGGCAGAATTCACTTTATAATTCCAACTGGAAATAAATATTTTATGTATGGAGGTATCAATATGTAACAAAGAATTTTACAAAGAAAAAGAATGGGACTTATTTTTAAGAAAATTTGTGTGGGATAAGTAGCTCCTTTTCTCTCTATACACTCTTCTAACCGGCCGACGAACGAAATTACTCATTACAGCTCTTAACACCGCGCCAGGAATTCCATGAATTTCGTCGCGGGTCGCTCTTTTAATTAGTCGATGTTTCGTGCCCTTGGTCGAAATACCCGATTTTGAGAAAACCGCACAACAAATATCGAGTGCACTCAAATCGGGTGATCTGGCAGGCTAATTTATGTCACCACGACGTGAGATTAGACGTAAAGGGATTTCTCTTGAGGTACCTAGTTAATCTTACATCTTTTGATTTTTTTGTGTTTACTGATCGCTGACGACCTGAATGTTTAGCGTTGACAACGAATCTTCCAGTTCACCATTTTCTGATCCAACACATAATTATTGTAGGACGCGATGAAACATTTCCCACGCCAAAAGTTCTAAAATCACGTTGCACTTGAATAGTACCTACTATTATTTTTGATAAAATCTTCAACACAAAAAATTCATTGGTCTATACGGCAATCATTTATTTTGACAACTGTCAAAGTAACTCCAAAGCATTCCTTATTTAATGGATAGAAAGTTTAAAAAATGTATATTGAATTTAGAGCAATTTTATTTTAAATTGTAAAATTTATTCTGCCGATCCCTGTATTCATGTATGGTGGCAAATTGTAACAACTGAATTATTCTCGAGGTAAGACAAATTGCTATTAAATTATCAATTGTGCCGTGAAGAACAGAAACAAACACAAATGTCAACAAATCGACATTTAACATTAGTTCCACAGTTTTTTTGCACTTTGTTTTGTTTTATGATGTTATAACAATAAAATCTCTTTCCATGGCACAACTGATGATAATTTAATAGCAACTTACCTCGGGAAGAATTAAGTTGTTAGGAGGTTATTGGTGGGAAAATATTAACTTGTGACACATTATGGAAAGGAAATTTTATGCTTAGTAGAGATTTTGAAAAAAAATGTATAGGGTGCTATTTAAAAAAATGACAATGAAGTCACATCCGGTAAAACCGGAAGTAGTACCTCCATATTTTATATGCTGAAAAGAGCGTTTCGTGGGCCAATATATATTCACCAATTAAAAAATAAAATAATTATATTTTCATTGAGTTATGGCTTTGGCCGTTTTTTAGAAGACATCCTGTATATTAAAATTTTTTGAGGGAGTACATAACCCATTTTTAATAAAACCTAAAAGAAATTTTTTAATATTAAATAGATTTAAAAATAGCGCCAAAATTAAACCTGTTTTAGTGCACAAAAAAATTACAATAAAGAAATAAAAGTAGGCTCTAATAGTTTTTTAAATTTGTATTTTTGTAAAATGATCATAAACTATTAGAATTATTGCAGAAAACGACAAAGAAAATTATGTCCGCCATTTTTTTTATATGGCGGCCTAACGGTAAAATGTTTAGCAACTTTTATTTATTCATTGTAAAGAAAATTTGACGCTCTACAAATTTGGTAACCTCAGTTTTTTCTGCCAGAATGACCCAAATTAAAATAAACGCTAAAAACTTTAAAAACACCAAAATGGCGGCCTTTTTTTCAGTATGGCGGCCTTAAGCTGCCAAATCCAGAAGGCTATCATACACCATTCGATTCCTGGTTCAAAAAGGAATCGAATGACGTATGATAACCTTACTCTGGAAAGATGAGCCCGAAACAAGATTTTTAGGGGTCTGGCTCAACGCCTAACAGGGTGTCCCCCTGCGCGCGGAGGTCCAATATCTTGGTTAGTAAAAGAGATAAATAGATTATTTTGCTATGTACAGGGTGATTCCTATAATGTTCTCACCCCAATTTTTTTTTGTCTTTAAAAATATTTAATATAACTTATAGTATTTTCTCCAAGGATTTCGAAAATTTGAACAAAAAAACAATTGAAACTAAAATAAAAGTGGGAAAAAACAAAGCGATTTTTTTTAAATGGAATGCCCAGTATATTTTTACATTTTAAAAAAAGTTTATATTCTCTTTCCAAAAATGTAACACATTATATTTACCAACGACATAAGAATAACTAGACAAGTAATGATTCCGATTTGTTTGCACTCGTCCAACGTACTCAGGTCAGCATCTCATTGGTGCGCTACGTGTTTGTAACCAATGAGACGCTGAGTACGTGGACGAGTCCATTTCATTACTTGTCTAGTAATTCTTATGTCGTTGATATTTACCTTCATATTTAGTAAAATACTCATAATAATTAAAATAATAATAATAATTATCAGTATTTTACTCAATATGAAAAGGTAAATATATATTGTAACGGTTCAGTTTTTCAATCAATATAATTTAAAGGATATTCAGTACTCTAGTAGCTTAATTGTAACCATTTGATTAAGTTCTTAACGGAATTACTTTAATAATTGTCCAGTTAACAATTAATTATCTTTAAGCCACCTCTGTATTGTTTACCCTTTCTTAGAAGTAGAATTTGGTGAAATTCTGAGCGACTTCAAGTTTGCCTAAAATTCGTCCAGATGCGTGCATCAAAAGATTAAATGTAAATTTTCTGAACAACGGCTTGTCATATCAAAAAGTGCCAAGAGACATTAAATTTTTGTTTTTTCTTGCTTTATTGAATTAAACGAGAAACATGGGAAAATATCAGTGGCGTACTACTTTTTTGTAAAAAAGAGCCTTAGTAAATTCATATATCTTCGCCCATGGTTAAGTAAAGTAGTAGTTTGTTATTACACAATACAATACAATACAATGAGTTTATTGAAAAAGAAAAGCAGTACAAGTACAGACAGATTTTTTCAAAAGGAAGTGTATCAACAAAGTTGCTTTACAACACTACCCGGGAACAGTAATAAGAATTGTAATATACATGTTAACAATGTTATTTAAATATGAAATGAGAAGAAAAAACAAGAAAAAAATATATAATTTAGAACAGTTGCAAATTAAAATGTTCTAATCTTGATGATAATATGTCTTCTTTTAATTTACAATTTATAGTTGCCACTGACATGTAATATTGAAGTGGTAGATTATTAATAATATAAGCTGCTAAGAATGAAAAGGAAGTTCTAAAATATGCATTTTTGTGAGAGGGAATACAAACTTTATTTTCAACTTGTCTTAGATCTCTATTATGTATTTCACGGCGCCCTTGTATTTTTCCAAACAAATAATCCGGCTTACCAGTTTTGAATATATTTAAAATGAAAAGCAGCAAAGTGTATAAATCTCCTTTCACACATATTCAATAAATTGAATACACGTAAGTGTGGAGTAATATGACCATAATGAGGCACAGTAGCAAAATATCGGACACAGCAATTTTCAATTTTTTGTAGACGGTATTTGCCCTCCTGAGAAAGACAGGGACCGTAAACAATATCTGCATAATTCAGGTGCGATAGAACCATAGTTTCAGACAGCAATATCTTGGTATTTGTATCTAGATATTTTTTAAATGAATATAATTGTTTTAAGCAATAGAAGGCTTTCTTACAAATAATACTCACATGGTTAGAGAAGCTAAGTAAGGAATCAAAATTAACACCGAGATTTTTAACGCTATTAGTTGATGAAATAGTCTCATTATTTATTTGAACATTAAGTTCTCCGAGTTTTAATAACTGTTGAGAAGTTCCAAAAACAATGTTTTGACTTTTATTAGCATTTAATATAAGAGTATTTCGAGTAGTCCATTCATGTATAAGACTTAAATCATTATTTATTACGAATTGAGCTATTTGAGATTCCTTAGGGGAAAAACTATATATCAACTGAATATCATCAGCATACATGTATAATTCTGATTTTAGTGGGAGTCTAGAGATATCCCCGATAAATATATTAAAAAGAAGTGGTCCTAAAATAGATCCTTGTGGAACGCCTGACTCAACTGATCTATATTGTGATGTAAGAATCGACATTCCAGTATTAATACTAGTAAATTGATGTCTGCCATGCAGATAGTTATGAAACCAAGAAAGAGTATTTCCAGATATGCCATAATAACTTAATTTCGCAATTAGGCAATTAATATCTAAAGAGTCAAAAGCTTTAGTCATATCAAGTAATGTCAAAGAGGTGACTTGCGTGTTATCAATGGCTCTTAAAATTTCATCAGTTATATTACTTAGTAGTGTGGAAGTACTAAAACCTTTTCGGAAACCGGATTGATTGGGAGGAATTATCGAGTATTGAAATACATATACAGACAGTTGTTCGTATATAGCTGATTCTGCACTTTTTAAAGGAACCGACAGCAAACTAATAGGATGTAGATCCTTAAGTTGTTCAGGATTTTTTTTTTGAGTATGGGTTTAATACAAGATGTTTTCCATTGAGGAGGTAGGACACCTAGTTCTAGCGATGTATTAATAATATGAGTCAATGGAGCTGATATCCATTGTAAAGCAAGTTGTAACATTTTAGCTGACAAACCATCAGGACCCAAGGTGTGAACTTTTTGTTTATTTACGATATCTACGATTTGTTGAACAGTAACTGGTCTGAAAGTGAATTGAATGTCGTTCATGAATTTAGTTTCTAAAAAGTTGCTATTATGTTGTTCATTTGATTTTAGATTAGGTATGGAATCCATAAAATAATTATTAATATTGTTAGCATTACAAAGGCCTTCAGGAAGATTTGGTGGAATATTATCTTTTACTACTCCCCAAGATTTCAAGTTAGTCCACAATTGTTTAGATTCTAAAATAGGCCTCTAAATTGTATGTAAAGAATTGGTAAGTTTGGATTCGATACTTCTTAGCATTCTGGAAATATAAATATAAATCCATATTTATTTTTAAACTTTAACAAACTAAGCATTTCTCAACCTATGTTTATATGAACTTTTTTTTAATAATTTTCAAATGTCTATCGACTGTTAAAGTCCTGCTATAAAAAACTGGAACACCCTGTATATAAAATCCTGGAAATCGTTTTCACCCCAGGGAGAGTCTCCTGCTCTAAAATTTTTGTAATAAATAATCTGTTTAGAATTTGTGTCTTTTATTAGCGGGTTCAACTATATGTTATGTTAAATTTTGGGAAAGAAAATTTAAACATTTCAAAATTGTAAAAATATACCAGGAATTTTATTTAAAAAAAAACATATGCTGTTTTTCCCACTTTTGACTTTTCTGTTGAAATATTTGAAAAATTTTTTCCTGGGAAAAAAATACTATAAATTAAGTTAAATATTTTTATTTTATTTTCAAAGACAAACCAAAAAATTGGAATGAGAAATGAAAAATAAGGAAGGTACTGTATGTATAATACTTAAAATATTGACAGTTTTCGAAATAATCGGCTCGATATGTTTTTTCTCAATTTTCATAATATCTGGAATTCTGCCAATCAGTATAAATATTTTTTGGCTGGTTGTTGGGTAAGAATAGCTCTTTGAAATGTTATATCAGAAATTGATCTTTGGTATACAGGGAGTGAATAAAGTCATGTCAAACATGATAAAATAAAATTTCTATTTATGTATTTTATTAACCAAGATGTTGACTTGCACGTACTAGATGTACACCCTGTATAATAATGTAGATTATTTAGCCCTTTTTAAGTTATATTAATATTATATTAGAAATTATTATCGTCTTGTCACTCTCATACACACATCAGTATGGCTTGAAACAATGTGGAGGTTAACATCGTTGTCCATAGGAGTGTGACAATTTGTACTACACTGACATTCTCTGAACCACTGCTACGGAAATACCACCTCTCGAAAACAGTGTATAATTATTGAGGCGCTGTACCTATTATAATGATGAATAACCATAGTTAAAGAAAAATAAATAACAATCAAATAATTTGGTATATGGTGTTAAAAACCAAAATTTATTTTCCAGGTTTAAATTATATAAAAATACTGTTTTTGACATTAAGTACAGCTATTTTTATTTTCATATTTCTGATTCTGATTGTTTACGTTCTCTTTTCTTCAGATGCAAAGGAACTCCCCATTCAACATTAAAACTTATTAACTCCATAGGTTTAGGTAAGAGATTGTACTGTAGTACAGATCTATAACCAGATGAATGACATATTAAACATAATTTTTTCAATGCCTAGAAAATATTTCTATTAATAATTTCATAACATCAAATAACATAAAAATACATACATATTATATTGTTGATAAGATAAATATAGAAAAATTGTAGTAGTGACTGAAAAAATTAGACGAGTGTAGCGCAGTACAGGGTGATCCACTTAACTTTCCCGCCTCACGTTTCTGCTATTTTTGTAGTGACAAAAAATGTATTCTAACAAAAGTTGTAAAGCTTTTTCTAAAGTTTTTAAATATGACATCAAAAGAAACAATTGAAAAATAAATTCTGAAGTTATATACAGCGTGTCCCACTTTTAATGCCCCCCCCCCCCTTCACAACTCAGTTATTAGTTATCCGATTTCAACCAAATTTGGGTTACTATCAACGGCCTTTGGTGTGATCTTTTTGAATTAAACAAAACGTATTTTTGTCAGTGGCGTGCATTTTTATTAAGAAAAAAACGGGGTCACTTGGAACCCCCTTGTTCACAATTTTACTACATTTTGATTAAGGGTTTCCTAATAACGGGCCCTGTGAAAATACATTTTTTCAGTCGTAAATAACTGATAACTTGAAAACGGTTTGTGTTTCGAAAAAATGTCATTCGTCATTTTCAATTTAAACTGATTTACTCTATCACATCATGTGCTTAAAAGTTTGAAATGCCGCAGTCACAAATAATTGACTTGACAACGGTTTATTTTTCGAAAAATAGTTTAATATCGGAACCTTTTTCTCTTGGTATAAAATTGATTTTATTATCACATAAGATCATTTTTTATCACTTAATGCCCAAATAATACAGAACCGGTTAAAATATTATTTTATCGTCCAATGAAAAATTTTTGTTGCAGCATTTGAAACTTTTGAAGGCATGGGGAGATAGAGTAAATCAATTTAAATTGAAAATGGGGGATGACTTTTTTTCAAAACGTAAACCGTTTTCAAGCTGTCAATTACTTAAGACTGAAAAAATGTATTTTTACTGGGCCCGTTATTCAGAAATCCTTAATCAAAATGTTGTGAAATTAAACACTTATTTGTCCAGAAATTTAAAGAAAATATGATGAAAATCGGTTTTGAGTCAATGAAGTTAAAAATTTTTTTCTTTGTAAATGGACTATGACTGGATTGGACCAATAGAATTTTTACCGAGAAATTTAAACACAAATAAATAACAATACCTTTGAACCCCATTATGCGAACATGTAGGTAGGTACTATACAGGGTGATCTACCACGAGTGTGCCAAACTTCAGAGGCTGGTAATTTATCAAAAATAAATGGACTTTCATTAATAAACATATGTCCTAAAACGCATAATAAGGGAGCTACAACCCCTTGAAGGGGGTTGATGAATATCAATTTTTCGATTATAAGTCCGATATGGTGGTGATTAAAATTTTTTTTGACGTCACTTCCGAAGCAAAACTTTTACGTAATATTATTTCCCATGCAATGACTCAGAAAAAAGTATTTTTCAAAATTTCTGTCACACCAGCCGTTTTTGAATAATTTGCGTTTTCATGTGAAATATGCAAAACTTAATTCGATCAATCTTCATTTCAAGTGGCTTGAAGTCACCTATGTTTAAAAACAATTGATATTTCTGATTTGTAGTATTATGTCATTTACATTGCTTAAGCGAAAAATTGATATTCATTAACCCCCTTCAAGGGGTTGTAGCTCCCTTATTATGCGTTTTAGGACATATGTTTATTAATGAAAGTCCATTTATTTTTGATAAATTACTAGCCTCTGAAGTTTGGCACACTCGTGGTAGATCACCCTGTATAAACAAGCTTTTGCATGGTCATCTTTTTACATAGAATAATAATACAACATCACGTAGAACATGGAACATGTAAGAAAAAGAAAAAGAAAGCACCAATTCCAGTGTTATTTTGTTTCTTACGAATATTTAATACATATGTATTATGTATCTTAGTTGTAAAGTAAAATATTCTCATTAAATTTCCCAGTTAAACTTGTTCTATGATTGAAGGTATTAACTACATGAAAAACTTGGAAATCAAATTAAGTATTTGGTTTTCCAATTCTTTTCATGTAGTTGGTTCAAGTGCATAGATGGCGTTGAAATAATATAAGTTAAATCTAAATAAACTAATTATACTTATTTTGAATTTCTACCTCCATACAAGGCAGTGGTACATTTCCTCTCAAGTAAAGATGATGCTTGGATAAAATTTGATGTAAAGGTATCTTCAGAGTAATGGGGTATATTCCTACATCCAGAAACTGGGAGTATAATCGTTTCTCATATAAAATATCTGTATTA
The DNA here is from genome assembly GCA_963680705.1 of Rhagium mordax. Lineage (NCBI taxonomy): Eukaryota > Metazoa > Arthropoda > Insecta > Coleoptera > Cerambycidae > Rhagium > Rhagium mordax. The sequence goes on along the minus strand of OY796660.1, from coordinate 57,394,861 downwards.
AAAAATACCTTCGCTACTTCAGTTTCACAGTTATCTATAAGATGCCATATATTTAAAATAAAACCAGTTGATAACCCTTCTATATAAATTATAAAGTTGTTGCCATTATCAATCATAAAACCTGTTATGATATCACTAACTTCAAGATTTTTCTCGGCTTTCTTCATTTGTTCCATATAGAGACTTCTATTTTGTTTTCTTATATCGTCATATATAATTTTTGCATATTCAAAAGAGTATAATATGATAAGGAGCCTTTTAAAAGTATTTGGAATTTGATGTAAAACAAGTGCAGCCACTTGAGGAGCCAACAAATAAACTTCCACTTGTAAAGCAGTAGAAAAAGTTAGTAATGTTTCTTCTGGTATAAGTCCTTTCTTTTTAAAATATTCTGAATTTATATTGATTTCATTAACGGTTTCTAAGTCAGTGTATGAAAAAACGTCGTAGAATTCTATAGATTTTTGAAAAAGTGTTAAACCTGGTACATGGCACTGGCCTTTCTCTTTAAAATCCCAAATATTATCTAATAATGAACTTATGTCATAAGTGCATACTGCAAGTAACTCCGATGTATTTTGTGAATTCTCCTTTTTATGATAATGTACAGGAATTATTTTAGCAATGCTGTCGTCATCAATTTCATTCCCAAACAACACTGCTGGAGGTTTCAAAGGTACAAGTTTTTTTGTCCCATATACCTAAAAATTACACCAAGAACATAATTTTATCAGAGTAGTGTAATGAAAGTTATTAAAACATGGTACTCCAGGAAACGTAGGCTCAAGGTGGAAAACTATATAGGATTTGATTTTTATTTTTTTTTATACTGATCTTGGGATGCTCAATTTGGGTCTGAGTTTGTGGGACACAGCTGTCCCCGGAACATCCCCATCCACCCCCCCAAAGGGCTCTTTTTTCGCTTTTTGCTTTATAACGAGCTTCCGGTGCATGCAATCGCAAAAGTACCTATATTGAAAATTAAAGAGGAATAAACAGTGTACAATATGAGCCATGTTTGGTTGTTGTACGTCAAACCGTTTTTTTGCACGGGCACCTCAAAGTTGGCCCTCCCTTTGAAATAGACACTTCGTAATTTTTTTATTGTGGCTCACAGACAATACTAATTAAAAATAAAACATATGGCAGTTTATCACCGATAAATACCTGATTTTTTAGTATATATCTGTTTTTTCTGACATCGCTCTTTTTCGAGATACAGGGTCGTCCATCCTAAAATTCACTCCATCGTATCACCGGGGTTGTTCGTATAGGATAGTTAAAAATTTATGGTATTATAGACTTCAACGTGCTGTTTGAAAATTCGTATCAGGCGACCAAATTTTTTTGCCGGAACTACCTCTTAACCTAAAAAAAGGATTTTTAGGTTAGATTTTTCTTTAATATTCGCTCTTCAGGGCACTCTATGAGAAATCGTCACGTATTGTTGTATACTCGCTTATATGGTTTATGTATAGGTTTCATAATTATTTTTTTTTACAACACCCTATATTCGAATTTTTTTTTTTTATAGAGAGTTCTAAAAAAAATTATTTTTTTAACGTTTTCTAATACGCATATGTTTTGACTATATGCCATCTACTTTGTATATCCCTATATGGTTTGTTAATTAGACTACCCCTTCACCCCAAAATCGATACCGCGGCATAACAGTTTATTAGAAAATTACATTATTCATGTTATGCACATATTCTATACGCATTTATGTATTGCAAACGTTTTCCTCAAATATTTTCTCAGAGGGTTATTGAAAACAAATATTCTTTTACGGCCTTTTAATACGCATATATTATTTAGCTACTATTTACAGTATTCTTCTGTTCTTAGTGTATTTACGACAGAAATACATTGACAATGAGTAAACGTTCCTTATGCTGACTGTACTCTTTTCCACACCACCTGAGAGGTAGAGTATTTGGCGCGTTTTTTTTAATTGTGGTATCTCCATTAGGCCTACTCCACAGCGATAATCGTCCCCGTTAATAAAACTTGCGTCGTTTAATTCCGGAAGGACCCGGTTGCGCTACGTGTCCTCTTTGAAATCAATGTCAAGTTCGTCCACATCTTCTGTAACGTCCGCATGGCCGATCAGTTGTTCATCGTCGTAGTCCTCTTCCACATTAATTTCGATTTCTGGCGTGTTCGTACAGCCTTCGTTGCAATTTGTGCAAATACTTGAGCAGTTTAAGCCTGCTTTACGACACCCGCACGCGCGGCGACAGTCCTTCTTGCATTTGCAGGAAATAAGTCTCAGCAATTTTTCAGGAGCTTGTGACTGTAGTGTAGACACTTTCAGTAGACCGTCTTTTCCTTCTTTCCGGAATTAAGCGACGCAAGTTTTATTAACGGGGACGATTTATCGCTGTGAAGTAGGCCTAATGCGGATACCACAATTAAAAAAAACGCGCCAAATACTCTATACCTCTCAGGTGGTGTGGAAAGGAGTACAGTCAGCATAACTAACGTTTACTCATTGTCAATGTATTTCTGTCGTAAATACACTAAGAACAGAAGAATACTGTAAATAGTAGCTACATAATATATGCGTATTAAAAGGCGATAAAAGAATATTTGTTTTCAATAACCCTCAGAGAAAATATTTGAGGAAAACGTTTGCAATACATACATGCGTATAGAATATGTGCATAACATGAATAATGTAATTTTCTGATAAACTGTTACGCCGCGGTATCGATTTTGGGGTGAAGGGGTAGTCTAATTAACAAAGCATATAGGGATATACAAAGTAGATGGCATATAGTCAAAACATATGCGTATTAGAAAACGTTAAAAAATATATTTTTTTTAGAACCCTCTATAAAAAAAAAATTCGATTACAGGGTGTTGTAAAAAAAAATAATTATGAAACCTATATATAAACCATATAAGCGAACATACAACAATACGTGACGATTTCTTATAGAGTGCCCTGAAGAGCGAATATTAAAGAAAAACCTAACCTAAAAACTCTTTTTTTAGGTTAAGGGGTAGTTTCTGCGAAAAAATTTGGTCGTCTGATACGAATTTTCAAACAGCACGTTGAAGTCTATAATACCATAAATTTTGAACTATCCTATATGAACAACCCCGGTGATACGATGGAGTGAATTTTTGGATGGACGACCCTGTATCTCGAAAAAGAGAGATGTCAGAAAAAACAGATATATACCAAAAAATCAGGTATTTATCGGTGATAAACTGCCATATGTTTTATTTTTAATTAGTATTGTCTGTGAGCCACAATAAAAAAATTACGAAGTGTCTATTTCAAAGGGAGGGCCAACTTTCCGTGCAAAAAAACGGTTTGACGTACAACAACCAAACATGGCTCATATTGTACAGGGTGTTTCCTATAAAACTATACCCCCCCTTATTTCGGTCAATTACCACCGATTTTAATTTTTCAAAAACCGGTCTAACACAGAATTTTCTGTAGATTTTGAATATGCTATTACTTTTTTTCCTACTTCAACCGTATACGAGGGGCAGAAAGAAGTATGGTTTTTTTAAATGGAACACCCTATATATTTTTACATATTTGGCCTCATCTTTCTGATTACAAATATATATGACACTTATATATTTGCTATAAAAATGGCGTAAATAATTGAATTTAAATTTAGGGCGTTTCCTTCAAAACTATACCCCACCCCCCTTATTTCGGTCAATTATTAACAATTCAAAATTTTCAAAACCTACACAGAATTTTTCGTAGATTTCATATATGCCATTACTTTTTTTCTCCCTTCAACGGTATACGAGGGGTGGAAAAAAGTATGGTTTTTTTATGGAATGCCCTGTATTTTTTTACATATTTAGATCCACCCTACCTTTCTGATTATAAATATATATAAACTAGAGAGCATAACTATAGCGCCACCCTATATTTTGCAGTGTTTGTCCACTTAATATTACCAAGGTTACCAAGGACTTAGGAGGTAAGAAAGTACACTAAAAGAGGGTAATTAAACAAGTCTTTGTTATGTTTTAAGTTTTTTTTTACAAAATTAACGCATAAATTAAGAAAACATCCTGAATTTATTGGTGCATAACTATAGCGCCTATTGGATAAAACTCAACAAAACCACTAACAAACAAAAATCAATAATGTGTAACTTCTCCATTTTTACGAATGACTTCAAATAGTCTATTATTCATACTGTCCACCAGGTTATTTAAGACTTCAGGCTCCAAATTGACCCAAATCTCTTCTATGGCAGTCTTGAGTTCACGAAGAGTATCGTACTTCTTATTATTGGCATACTGCCGCCGAACAATAATTCCCCAGAGGTTTTCAATTGGATTTAAATCCGGCGAGCATGCTGGCCACTCCAATAAATCAATTTCATTCTCAAGGAACCACTTCATGGCTCTCTGCTAACGTGAATTCGAGCATTGTCTTGCTGGAACTTGAAATCAACATTGTTGTTTTCATTTAAAAAGGGGAGCAAATGATCTGGAAGCACATCAGTATATTCTCTGCTATTCATACGTGTTGATGGATAAGCTAGGGTCAAAACACTTGCTCTTGTAAAGGCACCCCACACCATTAATGTTCCTCCTCCAAAATTGCGCTTTGTTAGAATTTCAGGTTCTCTTCTCAGATCGCGCCAGTAGCAATTAAATCCGTTTGGACCATCAAGTTTAAATTTCTTTTCATCAGAAAAGATCACCTAAAATGATTTTTTTCTAAATAATTTAAACTTTCTAGGATTTAATTGCTACTGGCGCGATCTGAGAAAAGAACCTGAAATTCTAACAAAGCGCAATTTTGGAAGAAGAACATTAATGGTGTGGGGTGCCTTTACAAGAGCAAATGTTTTGACCCTAGCTTATCCATCAACACGTATGAATAGCAGAGAATATACTGATGTGCTTCAAGATCATTTGCTCCCCTTTTTAAATGAAAACAACAATGTTGATTTCAAGTTCCAGCAAGACAATGCTCGAATTCACGTTAGCAGAGAGTCCATGGAGTGGTTCCTTGAGAATGAAATTGATTTATTGGAGTGGCCAGCATGCTCGCTGGATTTAAATCCAATTGAAAACCTCTGGGGAATTATTGTTCGATGGCTGTATGCCAATAATAAGAAGTACGATACTCTTCGTGAACTCAAGACTGCCATAGAAGAGATTTGGGTCAATTTGGAGCCTGAAGTCTTAAATAACCTGGTGGACAGTATGAATAATAGACTATTTGAAGTCATTCGTAAAAATGGAGACGTTACACATTATTGATTTTTGTTTGTTAGTGGTTTTGTTGAGTTTTATCCAATAGGCGCTATAGTTATGCACCAATAAATTCAGGATGTTTTCTTAATTTATGCGATAATTTTATAAAAAAAACTTAAAACATAACTAAGACTTATTTAATTACCTTCTTTTAGTGTACTTTCTTACCTCCTAAGTTCTTGGTAACCTTGGTAATGTTAAGTGGACAAACACTGCAAAATATGGGGTGGCGCTATAGTTATGCTCTCTAGTTTATAATACTTATATATGTAAAAAAATACAGGGCATTCCATAAAAAAAAACATACTTTTTTCCACGCCTCGTATACCGTTGAAGGGAGAAAAAAAGTAATAGCATATATGAAATCTACGAAAAATTCTATGTGTAGGTTTTGAAAATTTTGATCCGTAAATAATTGATCGAAATAAGGGGGGTATAGTTTTTAAGGAAACGCCCCAAGTTTAAATTCAATTATTTACGCCATTTTTATAGCAAATATATGTGTCATATATATTTGTAATCAGAAGGACGAGGCGAATCCAAATATGTAAAAATATATAGGGTGTTCCATTTAAAAAAACCATACTTTTTTCTGCCCCTCGTATACGGTTGAAGTACGAAAAAAAGTAATAGCATATTCAAAATATACGGAAAATTCTGTGTTAGACAGGTTTTTGAAAAATTAAAATCGGTGGTAATTGACCGACATAAGGGGGGGTATAGTTTTATAGGAAACACCCTGTACAGGGTTATCCAACGAAAAGGCCCACCCTTATATTTTCTTTATTTTTCGAGTTAGGAAAAAATGTTTCAAATAAAAGTTGTAGTGAATCAAATGAACTCATTTAAAACCCTTGCAAAGAATATACAGGGTGTTCCATAAAAGCGGGACAAACCTAACTTACATTTTTTTAAATGGAACACCCTATATTTTTTTACATTTTTAAAATCTGTGTTTTTTTGTGATTTCAAAAATATATATATGTTGCATCTTATCTTGTACTGTTTTTTATTTATTGCAAATTTCGTGAACAATATTATTTATACCACCAGCATCTGCATGTGTATCAATCAGGTTAGCCATGGTGAAAAGTTTGCTTTTTGAATTTATTCAATTATTCTGTAAGGCATAAGTGTCAAATTAATTGTTTTTCATCCATTACTAACCTGATTGATACGCATGCAGATGCTGTGGTATAAATAATATTGTTCACGAAATTTGCAATAAATAAAAAACAGTAAAAGATAAGATGCAACATATATATATTTTTGAAATCACAAAAAAACACAGATTTTAAAAATGTAAAAAAATATAGGGTGTTCCATTTAAAAAAATGTAAGTTAGGTTTGTCCCGCTTTTATGGAACACCCTGTATATTCTTTGCAGGGGTTTTAAATGAGTTCATTTGATTCACTACAACTTTTATTTGAAACATTTTTTCCTAACTCGAAAAATAAAGAAAATATAAGGGTGGGCCTTTTCGTTGGATAACCCTGTACACTGTTTATTCCTCTTTAATTTTCAATATAGGTACTTTTGCGATAGCATGCACTGGAAGCTCGTTATAAAGCAAAAAGCGAAAAAAAAGCCCTTTGGGGGGTTGGATGGGGATGTTCCGGGGACAGCTGTCCCACAAACTCAGACCCAAATTATATAGTTTTCCACCTTGAGCCTACGTTTCCTGGAGTATGATATACTTTTCAATTATAATTATGTAAATGACCTACGAAATGCTTTTATTTCATAGTATTACCTAATGTGACCTACGAAAATTCCCCAAGCTGTACAATATACTATATACTACATTACACTACAATAATTACGTAAAATATTACCTGTAACATCAATTTTTGTGTCTGGATAAATTCAATAAGTTTAATCTTAGAAACCGATTCATTAAAATGAATGTGGGCCTCATTAAATTTAATCGTTTTAACAACCGGTTTTTCTATAGATGAACAATGTGCTATATAAGGAATACTGTATGTCACATAAATAGATGAAATCCTGAAAAGAGTTAATACATTTTTCATCACCATTAATCTAAAAATCATAACCTTATATGAATACTTACCCCTTATCAGTTAACATGTTTACTGGGATGTTGCTCAGTTTTTTTATTTTCACAACAAGTGGATTTAACAAAAACTTTTGAGCTCTTGTGATCAAATGTGTAACAGAAAACTGAATAAATACATGTTTAATAATACCACTATTATTTTCTGACTTGTACGTTGCCAAAACAGGATCAGTAAAAAAAACTTCAGCGGGTACTGATATACTCACAGTATCTTCTTTTGGCTTTTGTTTCTTACCCTTTTTACTTTTTTTTTCTTTTTTCTCCTTTTTTTCCTTTTTATCTTTTCCACTTTTCTTTCCATCTGGTTTAGTTTTTATTTTAACTTCTTTTTTTTCTATTAGTTCTAGTGGAAGTCCGCAAGCCAATACAAAATCCTTAGATTCAATTTCAGATCCTTCGCGTTTTTTTTTAATAATCCCATAAAAATTATCTGAAAATTGACTTAAATTGAACATACGAGACATTAATTAATCCTTATTTGAGAAACCAGACAATTTACATAAGATCTCAAAATGAAAATTTGCTGATAAATTAGTTTCAAATATAAAGCTGTATATACCATTTCTCCATGTATTAGAAATATTCTAAGGTGACTTCCAACATGAAGAGATTGATAATAAAATGTTGCAAAAATAAATATGACAGTAGATCGAGCCAACTACGAATACCACTTACTAAAGAACATGCCATTATACAAGAGTAAAAACTTACGTTAATTAGACCCTCAAAATAAATCAGTCAAAAATCTACAATTCCGGGATTTATTCTCAAATGCAAATACCTGTTGCTTGGTCTATATACATAAAATCCAAGTTTTAATTTTCCCAAAATTGCTCAGGGTTTCTCAAATAAGCCATTTAAATCTCGAATATAATTATATGCACCAATACCATAATTATCAGGAAAATGTAACCAAGAGACAAATTCATCTTGGGGACCATTAGCACACTGCAAAATAATGTCTTTCATGATGCTTTCTAGAGCTTCTTTGCTTAATTGTTCAGGAGTTTTTTCCACCAAGTTAGGATCTTCGTTGTATACCTCAACCAAATTTTCAGATTCTGCTTCATTAGCATAAGCATAAAATTTCTTGGGTTTGTCTGATTTAGCCCTAGATTAAAAATTAAGTCAAATAGAATCTAAAACATTGAGGATGTAACGTAACAATTAAGACTAACATCTTTCCCAGTTTACGTATATTGTTAAAAAATTTAAATTCCATGACATAATCGTGATATTTCTTTAATTCTTCTGTCGGTAAATTCTCTAAGTAATGTTCTATGTAAACTGGCACCCATGCAATTTCATTTTGTATTATAGTTTTAAAAACTTTTTGGCCATCATTGGTAAATATCTAAAATCATTGTTAGACTATGAAACTGTATTTAGGTACCTATATAATGATTTATCGCACAATATAATTATTATATTCAATATTTAACCTTCGCTATTTGACCCCAACATACAACGTCAATCTGATATTTAATCTTTGGGACTAATTCATATTCAATATGGGCTACACCAATAATTTTATTAATTTCAAATATATGTTTTGGTTTTTCCACGGGTACACTTGGCGGTTTTTTACTCTTCTTCTCACTCTTTTTGCTTTTTTTGTCCTTCCCCTTATTTTTTTTCCCTTTCTTATTCGGTTTTTTTTTGCCCAATTTATCATCTTTTAGTGAAAATGCAAGTATAAAGGAAATTTTAAAAGTAATCATAATACCAAATAACAGTGACATATGTCATAACAATAAATACATTAATTAGTGATAGACATCAAGTACCTCAGCTGGCCTAATTTAGAAAGTTAGACCAAAACTATTATAAATTTAAAGCAATAGTGGAGTGCTCATTTTAAAATCTACAGACTATTTTGAGGTCAAATTGTCAAGAGATCGTCTGGTGCAGGGGTTGTGCAAGAGGATAAATGTAAAATTAATCCTAAATTCCTCTATTACTATGGGCTATAACACTAGTCAATAATATACCATTGTTCCTGTACTCATTATCATTAAAGTCGAGCTTATTTTCAATTAATCGATGCAACTCGTTTAATTTTAACAATTACAATCGTTGCTATTGAATTAAACTAAATATTAGTGAATACAGGGTGCCCCATAAATACAGGTGTCAATCTCTTAAGGGTGAATTGTAGAAGTAAAATTATGGCATTTGAATCATACATAGCTATATCCCAAAGTGCACTGTTTTCGACATACAGGGCGTTAAATGTCACTGGTGAGAATCATAATTTTTTAAATATATCTTTGGAACAGGTCGAGTAATATCTTCCAACTTTAATAAACTACAATATAAAGTTAAATTACATCTTCAGTACTGATTTGGTTGACATTGATACATTGCATGTTTAAATTTTCCGGGTCAGATATCCTTTAACCCACCACAATTTTTTTTGCACGCCTATGACCATCCCATGTTATCTACAAAGAAAGTACATGTACTTTTTGCTATTTTTTTACTCTTCTAATTTTCCGATAAGGACAATTTGACAAAATGTAGATCAACTGTATGTATTATTATTCAATAATAAAATAAATGCAGAATAGTTTAAAAAAGAAAAACAAAGATTGGGCGTCGCGGCGCTTACAGTTGAGAGGATAAAAATACAAATTTAATAATTTTAAATAGGACACTGAACATCATTCAACTTTCATTTAAATTTAGTTTTTCTAATTTTATCATTTGTGTTATTGGCAATAATTGATTTGCACTATTTTCAGGATATCTCTGAAACTATTGAACATTTTTAAAGTTTGTAAAAGGCACCTTAACAAGCTTTAAAATGTACAACTTCTATCTCTTATGGTTTAGGAGTTACCATACAATCTCATTGAAAAAGTGGACACCCTGTATAATATCTTTTAGAAATATATTATACAAGCAAATTTTTAACTACATACATATAGGAAATTCAAAGTTAATTAAATATTGTTTGCGGATAAATGTTACCTTATATCCTTATGGTCCTTATTTATATACAAACTCAGCTCGTCTTTCTTTCTGGCGAACAAATCCTTCTGTAACTTGATCATTAAAATTGTTTATGGTTGTTGTGATCTCTTTTTCAATTGACAGCATAGCCAACGCACAAGTCTGCCCTGAGACATGGTGCTCCTTAAAAATGTTTTTTTTTTATTCTCTTCAGAGTTGAAAAACTTCGTTCACTTTCTGCAGTTGTCATGGGAATTGTACACATAATTTTAAGTAACTTTACAATTTCCGAAAAAGCGTTGTTGTTATTTTCTTCGAAAATTTGTAAACGTGGTAATGCCCCACATAATTAATGTAATAAATTCATCACGAGTATATAAAACTGTCAATTCATGTTTAACTTTGCACTGTTAAAAAATGGAAACGCTTTGTTGACATTGTGAAATGCATTATTTGGAAAATTGGTCCTGTAATCATTAAAATTTTCCGGACATAGAAATAAACCAGTTGCTAAATGGTCATTAAAACTATCCATTTGGTTTAATTAAAGGAAACACAAAACAGAAAAGTGCATTTCTCACATCACAACCACACAACCAACTTACGTTTTTATACAAATCACTAAGAAAGTGTCTAGTGAATTCGACCGTTTTTGTTATCCACTTTATATTATATTATATTTTATACTTTTTTATATATTTGTATATACTCATGTGTTATTTACTACACATCTTATAAATGTACGCTTGTATCCGAAATGGTCAATAATTATTATTATTATTATTATTATTAATAATAAATTTGGTCGGGGTGGTCCAAGTTCTTTAATGTTTATTTTATCTTGATACGACAAAGGTTTGCCAATAATACTATCTAGTTTATTTATTTCCATATTAACAGACAAATCTAATAAAAGAAAACCGATGAAAGAACGTAAACAAAGTGTAACAGCAACGCACAACTCCAACGTGCCGAATGAAAAAATAAACCAAACTAAACGCTAAAACACCACAGACACAGATAAATATGACGGGCGACGCTCACTGTACAGGGTTAGTTTTATTAATGTAAACCCCCATTTTTATTTTTATCTTTGGCCGATTCCAAAAATTAAAAAGCGGCCTTACACGGTTTTTTATGTGGATTCCACTCCTGCTAACGGATTGGCAGTAGCATTTTAAATATACAGGGTACGCAAAAAATGCTGTTTTAACGTATCCATAATAAAGTGAAAATAACTCAAAAACCAGTAAAGCGATTATACAATATGTGTATATATTTGTAATCAGAATTATTGTAGGAATTCAAATTTGTCAAAATATACAGGGTGTTCCATTTAAAAAAAACCTAACTTTTTTGCGTACCCTGTATATTTAAAACCCTATTGCCAATCCGTTAGCAGAAATGGAATCTACGTAAAAAAACTGTAAGGCCAGTTTTTTTATTTTTCGAATCGGTCAAAAATAAAAATAAAAATGGGGGTTTACATTAATAATACTAACCCTGTACAAGAATCCGGTGGCAACTAATAACTAACAACGCGAAGAAACTTACTTCTAGTCGGTACAAACACATAGCACAGACTTGCAACTGCATGGGCAACAATTCTGTCGTCCGCGCATAGCTGTTCAGAGTCGTGTATCCCCGTCAGATAAGCTATGGCGCGTGTGTATGAGAAAGTAAATGAAATATAGACATGTCAGCTCCGAACGATAACTGCATCACTATATAGAAGTTACAGAACATTAATTGTGGAGGAGAGACACTGCATTTATAAATTCCTTTTAGATCTACATTTACAAGATGTAATAAATTGTTTTTTAAATAAAATTTATGTGAATGATATAATACTTATATACTACTGTTTTAACAGGGAGGGGAGGGCAGCGTCCCATCACCCTCCCTGTCAAAACCGCCACTGATATGAACTTATAATTTATAATTTTCTTTTGACTATTATAGGTGATGTGCAATTTCTTTTATTGACCTTGTTCCTGTGGATAAATTCTTACGATTATTATTATTAGTATTATACAGGGTGACAACTGGGAACCGGACGATTATGAAATAAGTGTTATACAAAGAGTTTGCAAGATAATAAGGTTTTATTAACACCAGAATGAAGCTTACACAGTGCCATTAACGATGTGTATCAAGTATGGAAGATAATGTCATTGAGATGGTGTCCATCGCGTTGGATGCAGCTTTCGACCCTCTTCATGAAATCGTCCATAACACGCTCCAACATCGCTTGATCAATAGTCATGATTTCCTGACGAATAGCATTCTTCAAGTCGCCCAAATTACGGAACTTGTGAGCATATACACGACTCTTCAAATACCCCCCACAGAAAAAAATCACAAATTGACATGTCCGGAGACCTTGGGGGCCACGGCACATCTCCAAAACGTGAAATAAGTTTTCCTGGGAACATGTTGCGGAGAACATTCATTGATGTGTTGGCAGTATGTGACGTGGCACCACCTTGCTGAATCACATATTCCTTGGATTTATCCGTTTTCGGCGTAGTTCTGGTATAAAAAAAATTTGGATCATCTGAACGGAGCGGTTCGGATAAACGTGTCGTATGCAAATATTCGATGGTCTTCTGTTCACTGCACCATTATTACTGAAATGGCACAACATTACAAAGGTAGTAACATCGCATTTGCCCTCCTCTAACCGCGCTAAGCTCCGTACTACGCGGTCCAAAAACGGCCGGTTCCCAATTGTCACCCTGTATATTATCATAAAAAATTAATTTAAATATTTATAGATATATAATGTGTCTTTGTGTGTTGACGTATTGTTATTTACTTTACATGTACTGTGTGTTGACGTATTGTTATTTACTTTACATGTACTGTATTCACGTTTTAGTCTTGTAATATTACATGATTGTCTAATTGTGTAAATCTAATTTGTGTTTAATGTGTACATTCATTAGTTTTATATATAGATATTTTTGTATTTTGACGTGTGTAAACACTCTTGTGTATTAATACCAAATAAAAAATAAATTGAATTAAAGGTTTTAATACATTTACCTCAAAGTTGAATACATATTAAAAATATTAATATAAGTTCTATCAATTTCAAAAGTACCGCCAGTTTTCCTTTAACGACTTCAAAACGGACTCCAAACAAATTCGTTTATGCATGTGACATCACAAATATTAACCTAAAAGTAAAAAAAATATGCATTTTTTACAATTTTCGAATATTATGTCGCTTTTATCAAAATTTCTGCTTGGTTCCTGTACTATCAACTAAAATTTTGTTCAGTGCATTATTAATGAAGTTTTAATTGCCTTGATCTAATAAAATAAGATTTTGTTGTTGGAAATCCAACCTATAATTAGTCTTCTATTTTTAATAATCTACAATATTAAAACTTTTATATATCTTCTGTCTGTGAGTTGCTAAATGTTATGATGGATCCATGTTAAAACTACAAAAATTAAAGGGTATGTCTGCTAGACCGCAGGCGCAATTTTAATAAATTGCTACTGAACCATCGCGGCGGTACAATAACCTATAATTATTCGACCGCCGCGAAAACTTGAGGATCTAACCACAAAAATTGATGTTGGTCTCGATTCTACACCCCGCACAGGTCAGTTTGACATGATGCAATCAAACCGAAACTACCGCGACTGCAGGTTGCAGCAGGTGTATGTGTTTTCGCAAATCCGTGTAAGATGGCAGCACTTTTATGACATAGACATGCACTTTTTGTTTTTCAAATAAATTAATTTACAGCTCATACCAAACCAAGAGTTGGGGAAAATTAATTTAAAAGTTAGAAGCAATGAAAAAATATAACATGCAATTTTTTTTTGCGAAGAAAAATAACTACTACATTTTATACATAGTTTAGATTAATCTGATAAAAATTACAATCGGATAAGTTTTAAACGAGATATTTGAAAACTACAATTTCAGCGGATATATAAGCTTAATAGTTTAAGTAGACGCTTTCAAAATTAAAATTAAAATTGACAATAAATTTACAAAAACAAAGAATTTAAGGTTATGTGACTCAGATGATGTATACAATCTATATCAACAACTATCCGTTTTTTAACGTCACAAAAATTTAATAGATTAATAACTACTTTTTAAAAATGTTTTTTTTGTGCTTAAATGAAAAATACTAAAGAGAAAAAATCCGTCAGATCTATTTTAAAAAAACACTATAGTCTGGTATAATTTGCAAAATTTCGAGGAAGAGCCCATTGTGTAAAAACGAAATGTGAACTTTAATAATCAACATACTTTGGTATAAAGAATTTTAATAAAAATAAATATCAACTAAACATATTTCTTATTGTCTCACAATTTAACACTGTTTGTAAAACTTGTATAAATAATGTTAACGATAGTTGTTATATACAAATATTTCTGAAAACCATGTCATAATTCGGATAGGTATAATCCGATTTACGTATATGTATTCAAAAACGATTTCATAAAGAGTTACATTATCCAGTCTCTAGGTAAACATTCTTCGATAGTTTAAGATATTTTGAAAATATTTGGTTTGCATTGATTTGTCAAATTATTCTTTAAAACTCTTGAGGTAGTGTGATAAAAATGTTTAAGGGGACATACTTCCCTAAATCAAATATTTAGAAATGAACTAAAAAATTGGATTGGATAAATCAAAGCAAATATTATTTGGATGGTTTTTATTTCGTAACATGTTCACAGCCTGCGTATAAAAGCTGTCTTCAACACATTATGGTCTGTTAAACTGCTACTCATGTATTGTGAAACACCAGTAGTTATTGATGTGAGACTATAGAATCATAAATTTATATCCATGGCATCTCATAGTCCAGTAACAGAACTATTTTTTTTTAAGTTTGATTACAAAAAAAAATTTTGATAGGTTTAGACGATTTTATAGCTATTACAAATTAATTAGGTTAATTAATCCACCAAATTACATGTTTGATAGGTGAGATACCACTCGATTCAATGCGATTTCGCGTCCTAACACAGTGAACGTGTTAAGGATGCATTTTTGAACATAGTTCCCCAGAATTCATGATCAATTAATGACACACTTTATATGGATAATAATCATGTAATAATCTTTAGTTTATCTATTGATAGATATTAACATAGCTATTGAATTAAATTGGCTAACAGCACAAATTATATTAAAATTTAAAATGCTCAATAACAAAAAGAGATTTGAAAAATGTTATTTGATCCACGACTTAATTTTTTCTTCTATACGTAAAGTCAAAGTGCATTCATAAAATATGGTGCAAAATCAAGTAGCATTAAGTTATTAGAACTACAGCGTCCCCTATTGATCATACTTAGTTCAAGTTTAACAGTCGTTTAAAAATATCTAGCAGCAGATAAACTATATACATATCGAAATTTCACTTGATTTCTAATTTTGTAAAAAATAATCACAATACATGAAATAAAAAAAGTATCACATGCTTATCTCATGTTTTCCCAGTATTTATTAAAATCATCCTTATGATCATCCTTAAGATACGGTTCTACTCCTTGAAGAATGAACCTTAAATGGTGCTTATTAAGAAAAATGTTATCTAACACTTTAGTTAGCTCATGAAAATTTGCAGTATCTTTGTACACTTTCAAACCCTTGGCGAAATCCGTAAATGATGGACCATCCAAAACTTTTCTAACCTGTAACGTATATTGAATAAAATATGCAGTAACAAAGCAGTGTTATTACTACCATCAAAATATATTCTTTTGGTGCAGTACCTAGATCCTCATTAGCTTTTGTAGAATTTGGTAATAAATTGATTTTCTTTCTTTTTGTTGGATTTCTAAGTAGGTCATTCATAGCTCTCTTATGTATAACAACTTCTCCGCTGCCATTTAAATTTTCAGTTGAACTTGAGTTAGCATCAGTTGAAATTGAACTAGTGCTGAAGTCAAAATTGTTTTTTTTGTAAGTTGTTGGCATGTTAAATTCAGTTGGCTCTACCATTAATTTTGCCTTTATCTGAGGAGCTGGTAACTAAAATAAAATATTACTGATAAAGTCACATATTTAAGCACCAAAAAAAATTGATTTAAATTATAAATTCCGAGTATTACATGATATAATAATATAATATAATACAGGGTGATTCACGCAAACCGTTCATTAGAAGTATAGGGACTTGTAGCGATAATTTAATTCTGAAAATTTGCCTACTTACATAGTTTTTTATGCTCTTTTCATTAAAAATATTTTCAAGGTCATTGCACTTCCGCTTATACCGGAAGTTACCATCAACTTCGTTATTTTAAATGGAATCATATATTTTTTACTGCATTTTTGAATTCTACTAGTCATTTTAATAGGACTTTAATCATACTACCCTATCCCTAAATCTAACCCTACTCGAGATATATTGACTTTTCTGATAATTTTTGTTTTGACATCGAGTAGTTTGAAATTTGCTGTCTCTAACATAATGAAAGTGAAAGTTACCATTTACACAACATGAATAGTGGAACCCTTAACACGTTCCCTGCCATTCAGGTCTATAGGACCGAGAAGTAGGTATTCCAACTTTAAAAACTCGGTCAAATAGACCGAGACACAATTTGTCCCACGCGCCAACTAGGTCCATAAGACCGAAATAATTTTGAAGGTTCCAAGCGCCGTAGGTCTGTTATTTCATAAAAATAAACACGGCAACAGACCGAGGTGGCGTGTGGGACAAGTTCGCACCATACAGTTTTGACTTTGGAATTCGTATATTGGGGTGCGCTCGATTTGAGCTTGAGTCGAGTTTTTACAGATTTCTGTGTTGTAATTTTATTAAAAAAAAACATCTCTTGGTAAATTAATCAAAAATTATAATAAAGCAACTATGTGGTAAACAATTTACGACAGATCAACTTAGACCGCATACCAGACCGAGTCGGCGCACACTAAATTGAAATCGCTCAACGCCGACTCGGTCTATTGGACCGAGAGAGAAAAAAATTAATGCTGAGTCCTATATGAGTAATTCTTCAAAATTTTCACTAGTATTCATTTAGTTTTGTTGTACTTTATACAATGTCAACATTGGCCTCTGGGGAAAAAAATAAAAAAATTACATGGCCTGATAGTCAAAACAAGCAAATGTACCTCGGCAGGGAACGTGTTAAGCTTCCTAATCATGCTTTCAAATTAACCTAATTGCTTACAGGGTGGTCAGAATTTACTGCCAACTTTGGCAAACTTCAAACGTCAAAAAGTATATATTTTTAAATGGAACACCCTGTTATTAGCATCTATCAAACGAAGTTATGTTGTTCTTATAATAGTTGGCTGTGGAAATGACATTTGTTGCAATTATTATTACCTATCTATCAAACACGATTTTATAAATAAGTTTGGTAAAGGTTATCAGTCATGGAAAATAATGGAAATGGATATTCAATTCAAACAATGATATTTTAAACTTATTTTTATTCACAGAGTATACGACAAGTTCTGCTAAAATAAGTTTAAAATATCATTGTTTGAATATCCATTTCCATTATTTTCCATGACTGACAAATAATGTTTTATTTTCCAGGTTATATTCCCTGACTTTTACGAATATTTTAAAATTCATTAACTTTTCCATGACTCTTCCAGGTTATCCCGGTTTTCCAGGTGAGGCCGAACCCTGTATAAATACACAGAGGAAAAATAGTGTCTCCCTCTTGAGCTATACATACAGGGTATTTGGTAACTGGATTGCCAAAATGAAATGTCATACGTAAAATTGAATTCTAAGCACAAAACAAAGAATTTTTTTTTTCATATCGGGCTTCGTTTACGAAATATTGAGGTAAAAAAAAATTACTTTATTAATTTTATTCAACACTTTGTAATGATAACAATAAAGGAAACAAATTTTCACAAAAGTTATTACAACGTAAAAAAACTAAAGTAGATTTTCAAAAATGCCACAATTTACATTATTGATACACATATCTGGCAACCCAAAACAAGAGAATTGTATACTTCTGCAAAATTTACAGTGTTTTGAATAGTATGTACTGGATTTAAAATTGCATTTTCTAATTGCTCAATAGTATTAATTGGCTCAGCATAAACTAATTGTTTTAGGTAAAATAAGTAAAAGTCTAGAGGGTTAAGGCCCGGTGTTCACGCAGATTCGATAATTGTAAATTTTAATAAACACGAGGTCGGCGACATGTAATTGAAATATCACCTACCTGTTGCTCTCCCAGTACAACACCCTGATGGAATCGCATGGGTTTCCTCCCTCAGGTCTTCACACAAGCAGGACACCGGCCGGGCTGCACTTTTCGACCACAAAGTTGATATTTTTAGCAATTTCTTGTAGGTTTTAACACAAAGCAAAAGCGTGGCACAATCAAAAACCGCCATTCGCTCACACACGCGTAGATAGATAGATAGATCTGACAGTTAGTCTCTCTTCGCATTGGTGGAAGGTGTAAGCCAATTACAGGAAAGTCGCGTAATCTCCGCGAAAGTTAAAATAAAAATAGATCAGGCATGAACATTCCGCCCACCAAATAAGGAACTTATTTCCTTTTCTTTTGTTTAATGAAAATAAGACACTCTAGTGTAGAAAACCGAAAGGGAACTTAACATAAAATATAAATATAAGCAAATGAAATTGCATTGTCGCTACTGCGCGGGAAGCGGGCATAGCTTGACCAAAGGTCGATCCAGTGTGGCCTTTGAGGTGCGCACCTTAGCTACACGAGGGATCCCATCACGACCTGGATATAGTGCGATAATGCGTCCCGTCTTCCAATATAACGGAGGATGCAATTCATCCTTTATTAGGACAAGATCGTTAACACGCGACATATTTTGACAAGTGTTCCACTTATGACGTTGTTGCAAGGTGTGGAGATACTCGAGTTGCCAACGACACCAAAAATCTTGATGCATGCGGTTCAACAATTGCCATCGACTGAGACGACCGAGTTTCAAAGAAGTGACATCCTCCACCGGGGGGGCTGTCAAGGGCTCTAAAGTTAAGAAATGCCCGGGGGTTAAGACACTTAGATCATTCGGATCGTTACTCATACTACATAAGGGGCGAGAGTTAAGTACGGCCTCAATCTGTGCTAAGACCGTCGCCAACTCTTCGAATGTTAAGATTTGAATACCAATAACTCGTTTGAGATGGGTTTTGGTCGATTTCACCCCCGCCTCCCACAAACCGCCGAAGTGGGGCGCTGAAGGGGGGTTGAAATGCCACTTGATACCCGATTCCTCAGCAGCTCCTTGCGCGTAAGACAAGAGAAGACTATTCGCTCCCACGAAATTAGTTCCACAATCACTGTAGAGGTCACTACATCTCCCCCTCCGAGCTATAAATCGATGTAACGCGGCAAGGAATGCTTGCGAAGACAAGCTGGACACTAGTTCTAAATGGACCGCTTTTGTAGCTAAACAGACAAACACAGAAATATAGGCCTTTACCGATCGAGCTCCACGACGCCGAATGGCGGTAACGAAAATTGGACCTGCAAAGTCCACTGCAGTATGTGAAAAGCATTTCGCCTGTGAAACCCTGGGAATAGGCAAATCCCCCATAACAGGAAGACTCGTAGAAGGTTTAGCCTTGAAACAACGGTAACAACGGGATAACACATGATTAATAGCCCGACGAGAAGAAAGAATCCAAAACTGTTGGGCAAGTAAAAACTGTAGGGTCCGTAAACCCGGATGTAAATTCTCCTTATGCACCTGTTCAATAATAAGCTCCGTGAGACGATGACTACGAGGTAGCAACATAGGATGTTTAGCATCGTAAGACAAGTCTGAATGCCGAAGACGACCGCCCACCCTGAGCACATCATCTGGATCAATAAAGGGAGCCAATTTTCGAATTAGCTTAGAACACACTTTTTCGGATTTAATCCTTAATTTCTCATGATGAAACACTTCGTTCTGAACAATTCGGACCATTGTGACCAACGCATGAGATGCGTCAGTAGCAGTCAAAGCCTCAGTTTTTCGCTCACCTTTCTTGGCTCTTACATTATAAATGAAACGCTGACAGTACGCTAGAATTCGTTGGATTTTGGTTAATGAAGAGAACCTATCTAGGAGAGATTGAAGCCAGGTATGCGAGTATATAGTGGTAATACACACGAGATGTCGTTGTTCACATTCACACTCTATTTCACTTGGTGTGGCCAGAAACTCGACCTGTGAAGGTTGCCAGGTATCTGATGGTTGTCTCAGCCAGGACGGGCCCGCCCACCATGACGGGTGCTCGAGAAGTTCATTAGGAAGAAGGCCGCGCGACGCACAATCGGCAGGATTATCAGTTCCCTTAATGTGATGCCAACAAGAAGGAGGAACCCTCTCCTGGATACGACTAACCCGATTCGCTACAAAGCTTTTCCACTTGTGAGGAGAAGATCGAATCCACGTTAAAGTAACTGTCGAATCGGACCAGGCACAGATTTTTTCCACTGGGATATGTGGCTTATAGGTAGAAACAACGAATTCAATTAAATCAGCTAACAAGACTGCTGCACACAACTCTAATCTAGGAATAGAAACTCTCTTGAGTGGCGATACCCGCGCCTTGGCACACACTAGAAACACAGAAATATCGCCATCATCCGATGTCTGGCGGAAGTAAACCACACCTGCATACCCGACCTCGGAGGCATCTGCAAAGCCATGCAGTTCATTAGCCACCAAACCATCAACCACCAGCCGTCGGGGTACGGATAGTGCCGTCAAACTTGCAAGTTGAGCCTTATATGTATCCCAACGATTCCTAAACTCCGGGGGAGGTGGTTCATCCCATCCTAACCCTTGGGTCCACAAACACTGCATAAGATGCTTAGCCAATAACGTAAGGGGAGAAAGCAAACCTAATGGGTCATAGATCCTAGCCAACTCCGATAACACGTTGCGCTTGGTGCAAGGACGATCAATTGGTACCACATTATATGAAAAGGAATCCGTGAGAGGGCACCACCTCAAGCCTAAAACCTTCACACCGCCAGATTCCTTGGGACTGAGGGAGATGGGTTGCTGATGAGCATCGGGAACCCCAGCCAACAACTTTAAGTTATTACTAGCCCATTTTCTCAGCTCAAGCCCAGCCTCCAAAAATAACGCAATTAACTGAGCTTTCATTTTTGCTGCGAGTTCCACCGAATCAGCCCCAGTCACGATGTCATCCACATAAAGAGACGAATACACAATTTGTGATGCCAAAGGGTAGGTATCCTCATAATCTTTAGCTAACTGCAACAAGCAGCGTATTGCTAAATAGGGGCTCGAAGAAACGCCATATGTCACCGTATTCAGACGGAATTCTTGCACTGGATGTTCCGGAGAAAACCTCCACAAAATTCGCTGATAATCCCGTTGATGATCAGCAATGAGAATCTGACGATACATTTGACGAATATCGGCCGTGAACACGATCTTATGAACCCGAAACACTAATAGAATAGAAGCAATATCCTTTTGCAACTTAGGACCCACTAACAACAAATCATTCAACGATGCACCATTGGAAGATTTCGCAGATGCGTCGAACACTACCCGAATCTTAGTGGACTGACTCTCAGGATGTACCACACAATGATGGGGTATATAATACTTCTGGCTCATATCCCCAGACGGATGGGACACACTAGACATGTGGCATTGTTCCACATAGTCTCTCATAAACGAAGAATAAGCTTCAGATAATGAAGGATTCTTTGCTAAGCGTTTCTCTAATAAAACTAAACGACGCAAAGCCACATTGTAAGATTCTCCTAGAACAGGGACTGAGTCACGAAATGGAAGTTCTACTATATATCTTCCCTCTTGGTTCCGAGAGTGCGTTTCCTTAAATTTCCTCTCACATTGTATATCCTCCAACGACTGAGATATAACTTCAGGGATTTTCTCCAGTTCCCAAAACAACTTAAGAGTTTCATCTAAGCAAGTATCTATCTCCGTATAAAAAATCCTCACAGTCTCACTTGGACGCCCCTGAACTTGTCCCAACAAAACCCAACCAAAAACTGTATTAATAGCACTAGGCTCAAATCTATTACCTCGCTTCAGCCCAGGTCGCAATATATCTGCAAATACGTCTGCACCCAGCAAAATATCTATATCTCCTGGATTACCAAATCCAGGATCAGCAAGAGAAAGCCTTTGTAGATAGGACCATTCTCGATTATATACTGGCACAGAAGGAAGTTTCGCACAAATCACAGGGATTATAATCATTTCGATATGAAAACTAGGCTCCGAATTTTCCACTGGCCTTACTACAGATACCACTGTCCCTAACTTTGCCTGAGTAGACATTTGATTTAAGCCTTGAACTGGAATAGATGACGAAGATCTCGGAAGAGCTAGCCTGTTTGCACAGGCCTCAGAAATAAAGCTGGCTTGACTAGCTGAGTCAAGCAACACTCTACATTTTTGAAAGTTTCCTTCACCATCCTTAACACTCACCAACGCAGTAGAAAATAAAACAGTACCTCGCACATGAACCGTACTTGTCATTGCATTCACTACAGAACTTTCAGAATTCGTCTCACTCTCAGTATCTTTCCCTTCACCCTTGACAACCGAGGGCCTAGGAAAATGAAGCAACGTGTGATGTCGTTTCGTACACACCCGACAATTATACTTTGACACACACCTCTGTGCCGAGTGTGAGCTGGACAGGCAATTGAAACACCATCTCTCACTTTTCACCAACTCGTGCCTCTCCTGTGGGCTCAATTTCAGAAACTCATCACACACCACCACCGAATGATCTTTCTTACAACATCCACACACCGCAACTTTCTCAATTTTAGTTACTAAGGATACAGTAGACTTATCTTTCGACACCACAGCCTGCTTAGTCACAACCACCCTTTTTTGTTGAGA
This sequence comes from Rhagium mordax, assembly GCA_963680705.1. Taxonomy (NCBI): domain Eukaryota; kingdom Metazoa; phylum Arthropoda; class Insecta; order Coleoptera; family Cerambycidae; genus Rhagium; species Rhagium mordax. The sequence goes on along the minus strand of OY796660.1, from coordinate 57,371,691 downwards.
CCCGCCTACTATCATTACACTAGTTTCCAACGCACGACACTGTTTTTCTAAAAAAGTGTATAACTCTTTGTATGTTGGCATGTTTGTTGATGCAAACTCTATTTCAAACCTAGTACGCATATTACCATCAATTTTTTGTAATAACCAATTAAATTTCGTGAAATCCCACAAGTCCTGTTTGAATTGATCTAATGCCGCTAAATTTTCCGAAAATACCGACAATAAGTTTCTAAGTGAAGCAGCAGATTCACCACTTACTTTCTGCGCCTGCGAAATAGACTGCCAATAATTTGTCAACAATACACGTTTATTTTGAAATCTATTTTTCAACGCATCAAACGCTATTTTATAATTTTCCGCGGTAATCGGCAAATTTTTAATAATTGATAATGCTTCTTTAGAAAGGTACGAACTTAAATATTGAAAGCGTTCAATGTCTGACAACGTTGTATTCTCATGTATAAGCGTTTTGAACATGTCATAGAAAGTAGGCCAATTTTTAATGTTACCGTCAAATTTTTGAATTTCTATTCTCGGCAATTTTATATTTTCCCGCACGCCACTAACACTTCCTCCGTCTATACTCCTCACCTCAGAATGCACCGAACTCACGGGACTACCCGATCGGCTAACTAAACGGACAAACTTACTTTCTTTGAATAATTCTCGTCGAATAGATTTTACTGAATACTGCATACTATCAAATTTAGATTGTATTTCATCTTGTTCATCTAATTTTGTCGAATCTACCAGCGATATGGCTTCTAAATGCAGCGAATCAAACAAATTTACAAGCTCATTTAACGAGTCACAACGCACCTCAAATTCCCCAAGTTTTCCCGGATCAACCAACGCTTGTTGAGCGATCTCCAACACTTTTTCCACACGTTTATATATTGCATGACGCTTGTTTGACGCTTTGTTAAATTCCACCTCCATCACGCAATACAACAACACACACAAATGCAAATACGATAAAGTTCCACTAAATCGAATAAACTGTTAAATTAACCTCAAATTATGTTCCTTTCAAAATTATTGTGAACAATTAATTAAGTCAGGTAACTAATGTAAATGGACTGTATTTCACAGAGAAGCTCTAATATGGCTAGAAGGGCCAAATGTTCACGCAGATTCGATAATTGTAAATTTTAATAAACACGAGGTCGGCGACATGTAATTGAAATATCACCTACCTGTTGCTCTCCCAGTACAACACCCTGATGGAATCGCATGGGTTTCCTCCCTCAGGTCTTCACACAAGCAGGACACCGGCCGGGCTGCACTTTTCGACCACAAAGTTGATATTTTTAGCAATTTCTTGTAGGTTTTAACACAAAGCAAAAGCGTGGCACAATCAAAAACCGCCATTCGCTCACACACGCGTAGATAGATAGATAGATCTGACAGTTAGTCTCTCTTCGCATTGGTGGAAGGTGTAAGCCAATTACAGGAAAGTCGCGTAATCTCCGCGAAAGTTAAAATAAAAATAGATCAGGCATGAACACCCGGAGACCGTAAATAATAAACAAACATTTATTTTCATAGCTTAGTTTTACATTTGTTACGAAGCCTGACATGAAAAAAAGTTATTCCTTGTTTTATGCTTAGAATTCGATTTTATATATGACATTTCATTTTGACAATCCGGTTACCAAATTTGCTATTTTTTCAAAGACAATTAATTCACTAATATTTATCATATCGAATTAATATATTCTAAGAAAATTTGCACGAAAAATTTTAGCACGTTTGTGTAATATTCCTGTTGCAAGTAAATCCAACCTGGAATGTACTATTGCCATTCGGGCTCTAAAAACGCTATATTTAAAATAATTTAAATAGCATAGGTAACTTGATGTCAATGTCGAAATGGTTAATTTAATACTACCATTTAAAAACAACAAAATTAGTACTTACATTAGATTCTGCATTTTTAAAAAAAATTCGAAGATCTCTCATTATTTCCCCAAAATTGTTGATAACTTTAATGTGATCTCTTAACCACATGGACATCTGATTTCTAATTCTGTAACTGTTGAATCTTGTATCAAGTAATAGTATAGCTCCATAATCATAACGGTGTCGTATAACACGACCAATAGCTTGATTCACGGCCCTTGAAGCTTCTAAAGAATACCATTCATCTCCTTTTAGATACTGTTAAGAAAGAAATATACCTAATTATAATTTTTTTTCAGTTAGTTTTTGGCAGGCAGCGCTGATATTTAGTTTCGTGTATTACTATAATTTTAATTCGAAAATATATGGTGATACTTGTACTTTTTTTATGGAGAGTAGCACCCAACATTGTTAAAAACGGGACTATATATTTAAAGTTGTGACTTTGCAGACTGAGTGTGGGAAACACGGGCATTTATTTTGATTGTTGAATTTTTTAAAAATCAAACAGTATATTTAAAATAGTTTTAAAAATCATTCAAAGCAAAACAGTATAGTTTCAATATTTGCTTTGAATGCTATGAATTCTGTTATTTAAATAAATGTTTTATAACATGTAGTTATGAAAGTGGTTTCAATGATTTTTACGTCCAACAAATTTTATATATGTATATTCAGAAGTACATCAATATAAATATATCAAATTGGAAATTTTTATTATTATTATGCTTGTATAAAACTAAATAAGCTGTATACAGTAAAGACCGAGAAGGTTCGAACATTGGTATTAGTTTGCGCGATTTACTTGTGCTCGTTGTAGGCGAGCGTACACAGTGTTGGAAATCGTGGATCTCCGCGCTGTAGCCGATGGCTCTCGCGTCTACTGTTCCTTGTTTGGATTCTTTTATAATAATTTTTATTACACCTGCAACACTCGAGGTGCAACGACAATTAATTTTATGTTGTAGAATCACATTTTTGTTGCGAAAAAACAAACAATGGAAATATTTAAATGTGTTTTGAGATTTTTTTTAAATTACAATAATTAATCCTATCTAGGATGAATTATTGAAGTTAGAAAAATTTCGAAACGTTGGTCCAGAATATATAAATCAAATTTCTCTCAGAAATGAGTTCTACATTCCAACACGGTTAATGAGATACTAACAGGCTGCTGATTGCTGAGCTGAGCAGTGAGTGGCCACAGCGCACTACCGCGCGCCCTTCTTCTAATGTACAGATTTCGAACTAAGGCGAGTTGTCGGCCACTCGTATATTCGTCCCAATCCCTGTCGTGTTCGAAGCATCCTGGACTTATCTGTATAGGGTGACTGCGCTGGTTTTCGACCAGTTAACGCAAATGTGAACTTCAAACTTGAATAACTATACCACAGAATTTTTTTTGTTTTCAAACTGAGTTATCATTTTAATCTACAGGAAATACAGAATCGTTCTGTACTCTCAAAATTAAGTTTTTAGAAAACTGAAATTTTATATAGATGAAAATGTTCAATAGTGTACTATTTACCATTCGACCAGCAGCCACCTCAGGTCCACCAGATGTGTCCCGGTTTGCGACCGGTACTTACCGTTTTTCGGTTACCGCCTAACTGCTTTTCGACCACATGTCGGTATATTGTTTTACATCCAATAATAAGTATGTAGATATACAGGTATGAAAAAGAAGATAAAATAAAACAATAACTTAAAAAATGTTTTTAAAGAAAGTTAAAACTTTGTTAATGCCACAAAAAAAATCAAGTAACATCAATTACTTTCCAAATATTAAGTAGGTAGGTAGATAACATTAAAAATAAACTTATGGAACTTCATAGAAAAATAAATATATAGACTATGACCAGAGTTTATACACTATCTGTTTAGTTCGTGTTGGCAAGCAGCACACTTTATCTTTTCTTTCGATGTACCCGCCTCATTCTCTTTCTCACTGTTCTCGGTTTCTGGTTTTTGGTTGGACTGTTTCTTGGTTTCTCTCTTCTTTTTATTTTTCAGTTTTGTCTTTTCTTCTCTTGATGCTTCTCTTTCTCTCTTCCTTTTTGCAATGCTTTCAGCTTTTGTCTTTTTTCTTCCTCCTTTCTATTTTGAAAGTCCCTCCAACATTGCGAGATGATAGCTTTAGGAAGCTTTTCCTTCTCCTGATTCTTGGCTGATTTTGGTATATCATTAGGGCTTTTGTACTTTAGTAGCGAATGAAATGCAATATTTAAAGGGACATTATTGAATATTTTCATCTAAGTTGTGGTTTAAAATTTTTTCAGTGCTTAGGATGTGCAGAGCTTGAATAGTGCACGAAATAACAGCATTTTCCCCGCTACTTGTGCTTTCATCAGTATGTGGCAACTCTTCGTCTTTATTGAATATTTGAATATTCTCACTTTCAATGTTATTCTCATGCTCAATGTTTTCCGGTGATTGAGCACCATCACAGATTGAGCTTCTGTATTATGGATTTCAAATTCAGCCAAGGGAAAAATGGCACCTACTAAATTTTCAGATGTGGGACTATGGACTGAATATCTATTCTCCAAATAGTCAGATTCGACACCATTGACATCGTTTTCTAGAGCACCGATTTCGTCCATAATGAGGTCGACATTTACACCATAATCAGTCAATTTGTGTCGTATTTTCTCAAAAACTTTCTTGACGGATTGAATTTCGAATAACGTTGCATTTTTCGAATGATTGGCGTCTGAAGCAGTTGTGCTATTCTGCTGTTCTAAAAGATTTTTTATGCACTTGGTATAATCAACACTATCTGCATCGAAGAGTGAGAGTGAGATGGGGTCATGCGTACAATTGCCGGTCTTCGATCAACGAAGCAAAGTAGCGTTTGTCGAAGCCGGTGCTTGGATAGGTGACCGTATCTCATTACATTACCGAAGATAGTGCAGCGGGCTAGATCGCCCTTGAGTGGCACAAGGCGACTAGCTACTGCCTATCTCTCCTGGGTTCGAGTCCCAGCTCCGGCAGATGGCAATGTCGGAGGGAATGGGTGTATGTGGTGGGTCCTGGTTAAGTGTTAGGATAGCTTTAAGCTAAACTTCGCCAGGACGTTAATATAAGACCATAAAAAAAAAAAAAAAAAAAGAATGGGTACAGGCCGCATTTCCTGAAACCGTTTCTTATATGGTCTTGCATATTAGTATTATTTAAGGCTTCTTGAAAAACTCTGGGAAAATTTACTTCATTAACAGAATGATTAACATTTTCGGGAAGACTTTGGCCAATTTCTTAGCTTTCTTCCGTTCAGACTTTAGAGGTTTAAAAACACTTACGTCAGCGGGTTGTAGGTTATGGGTAGTATTTGGTGGCAAGGCGTATAAAATTATGCTGTTATTATCACAAAATTCAAATTCACTCAATTGGATTGTCATATGGGATTTTTATCCGTCTATTTGCAATAGAATTGGCTTTTTGAGATCATTTTGTGTGACCCACTGATTAAAATCGTTTGCAATGTAATCAAAAAACACATCCCCTTTCATCCATCCACTATCTGATCTTCCCAAAACCCAGTTTAAGGGCATGTTATCGATGATCGCTTTTGGGGATCTGATATAGGGATACAAAATTAAAGGTGGACATATTTTACCACTCGCTGTGAAAGTCGCCAACACGGTTATATTACCTTTTTCGTTTCTCATTTTTATGGAATATAAATTTTTCCACCCCCTTGGCCCTAGAACCTTCCCAGTTTTTGGATCCAAAGAAAATCCAGCCTCATCACCATTGAGGATGTGGTCTGGATGTTCTAGAATATCTTCGTTTTTGGTGTCTGAAAGATACTTTTTCAATTCGCGAAACCATGCCCTTATGGATTCCTCCGACACAACAGCACAAGCCTTATTAGTGCCCTCTGCTTCCCACACTGAAATCATTGGATGTATTTTTTAAAAATTTAAGTACCATTTCTGCCCTGGTCTCCCGTCTTTAAATAAAGACCTCTCTTCTGTATTTTTTATAACAGCTTCTACCGTTTCGAGCAAATCCGATTTTTTTACTGGAAATCCACATTTAGCTAAATTAATAATCCAGTCAACTAATTTTTGTTCTCCTTCAACTGCCAATAAAGGCTGAGGACCAGTTTTTCCTGAAACCTCAGGAATTTTCCCTGATTTGTGGTCCTGGAGTGTTGTCTTGAGCACTCCAAATTCCCTACTTGCCATTCTGACAGACATATGCCCTTCCTGAATTTTAAATAGCGCACGTTTTAAACTGTCTTGCGAATATTGAAAGTGGGTTCTTTTTGGCGCCTTAATTCTTTTATTCTATATTACGACTATTTTTTCAGAACGTGTTTTCGATTTTTTCGTGGACGGCATCTATAGCGAAATATTAAGTTTAGAGCGGTCAAAAATTGATCCCTTTTTCGTACTTGTAAAACATGCATATAAAACTGGTGGTCAAAAACAGATGTAAGATAATCCTTTTTCGACCACTAAAGCATAAGTTTTAAATCTCCTGCGAAAATGGTGTACGAAAACCGGGTAGTATATTTTACTTAAGAAAGCCTATACAATCCCAGAGAGAAGATAACATATAAAGTGCATTAGGCCTGTTCTCGACCACCCGGTGGAAAACAGGGTAGTAATAGCCAATCAAAAAATATTTTAGTTCGGTACAGCCTACAAGATGAAAATGTTAAAAAAATGACTAACTAAAAGCAATGCAAACTCCTGTAATAGAACACATTGACTTTAAATCACTTCTTAAAGTAAATTTTCTGTCCTCTAATAAAGTAATTTGCCACAAATAAATAATTATAGACAATATTTTCGAGATGGGGTAAAAAAACAACCTTTATTATTCACGTAGTTTTAAGTAAATACCCTTGGCGTGATAATTATTTGAAATAAATATTAATACCTGTTTATCACTGATGTTGCATACATCCAAGTAACGTTTTTTCAATATAATTTTAGGGTCCATAAGCGGTGGGTAAGGTAAGCCAGTTACAATAACAGCTCTACCATTTCCATCTGCAAAATCTAAACCTTCAGAAACTTTTCCACGACAAACGCCCATAAATATAGCACCTTTAAGATTGGGGTCTTGTACTTTTGAATAGTACTCTTCCATAGCATTGTTGAATGATGTCTTATCTCTTGGTTCTACATATATTGCCTGAAAACAAAATTTAAAATGATATATTGAATGGTTAAGAACCTATTTCGTAATTATTAGTTTCAATCAAAATCAATTAATCTAATTAATAATAATCACTAGAGGCAACTATATTACAAATCTCAATGTTATTAATAAATAATAAACTACTTAAATAACACTTACCTTTTGTACATTAATATCACTCCAAAGTCCTGTTTCTTGCCAATAGTCTTGACATCTTTTCATAATGGGATATGATGGGAAAAAAATCAGCAGACCATTTGGTACAACTCTACAAACATTTAATATAGTTCTGCCCAGAGATCCCAAATATTTTATATTATCTCTAAAAACAAATTATGTATTATTTTCATGCGCATCTACTATGGAAAGAGTCAATTGCAAAACTCAAAGCGTTAAGTGTTAAAACCAGTAGCACCTCCTAATGCTCTACTAAAGGTGGGAGGGAGGGCACATAGTCATATGCGTATTTTACTTAGATATGTGACTGGAAAGTATTTGAAAATTTTTTTGAAGAAATAAATCAGTCTTCGAACACTTCTCATTCATTTGAGAGGTAGGTATTTTACATCTGTTGCAATGACAAAATGAAAGAATAAGTTGGTTATAACATATAGTTGTCTTCCGCTGTTTTCAACTATATCGAAATGCAAAATTTTTATCAATTATCCTTACCTGTTTTGGTAGTTACAATTAAGTATCTCCTTGTCGGGTCCGGCAGAAATAATTTTTACGCACACTTGATTTGCTTTAACGATATGTGGATTTTCTAAGCGAACTTGAACATCTATCCCTAATTCGGATATTAATGGCTGTAAAGGAGCTAGCGTACCACTTGTTAATATTACACATTTCAAGCCAAGGGTCATTAGCATATTCATTCTGAAAAACTCTTATATTAGTATTCATATTGTGTTATAAACAACTAAATACAGGGTGTTCCCTGTAGTTTTTTATGCCTAGGATTTTATTAATTTATAATTAGAATAAGAATATTGATTTTAAGTATACTTTTCGAATGACGAATATTTTCTATTGCGTTAGGATTAAGTTGAAAAATAATCTTGTGCTAAACTTCATCCTTTATTATTTATTTTAGAATAAAGACCTTTATTATTATTATTATTAGTAAAGTAAGTAAATTTTATATTTCTGCTGATTGGTAAAACTAGGCATCCCAAAAAAATTTACCTCTAATCACCTAACTTATAAAATCCATTTTCTGGAGGGAAATTCAAAATTTTTATATGTATCGGTTGTAAACAAATATGCACTCAGAGTAAATACCCATTTGGGTGCATTGGATATCCATCGGGTGCAAAAGTTAACCATCCCTAGTGTACAGTATTGTTAGGGATACCAGATGTCCGGATTAATCCGGACATGTTCGGGTTTTTACTACGTCCGGATTTTAAAGCAGTTGCCTTTATAAACATCAAATATGCAAAATACAAAATAATAAACTAGTTTAAAGAATATAGTTATTTAAAAATCGTCGATAAATTCAGCAGTGTAAATTCATCTTTAGCGAAATAAATGGCGCGGCGTCAGTGTCAGTGTGCCAATCGCTTGTTTTACTTTGTAAGTTTTAAGTTTTGTAAGTTTGAATAAAAAAAAAAAGTTTTGCTCTTGTTTTATTAGTAAAATGAAAATGGTATAATGGTAATCATCATCAATCAGTAGATAATGTGAAAATTGCTACTTTGCTAAAAAAAAATATGACGGCCGGATTTTGTCCGGATTTTCTTAAAAGCTTGTCCTGGGTGAACAAGTTTTCATCTGGTAACCCTAAGTATTGTGATTATACAATGCTCTGCCAAATAGGTTGAAGATTCGACTTTTTTTTTTAAAACAGCAATTCTCGTTTATTTTTGAGATAACGCAGGTAATAATCAGCAACTTGGTAAGTGTCAATTTTATTATTATTATTTCAAAAACGGTTAGAGGTTTCGAAATGCGGTTTTCACCTATTGACATTCCACAAAAATTGAGTTCTAGAAACCTTGCTTGGTATTTCTCTATCTGGTTTAGGTATGGGAGAAACAGTCAAAATCAAGCAATTCGGGACATCTTGTATAATCATTAAAATTTGATGTGTGAAATTTTTGTAGATGTATGAAAATCGAATTTTTGATAGATGTGGCAGTTTCTAGCTTTAAAATACCATAACTCATTCAATAATTATTGCAGATTTAAAAAAAAATGAATTACAGGTGAATAGCTAAAACTGCAAATAAAATCTGATGTTTTTCGTCAAATCAAATTTTTTCTTTCACAATGTCAATATTCACTTATTTTACTCATGCTATCGGAAATAATAAATTCATGTTTTGTTTAGCAACACATACGTACCCAAACCCAGGACTAAAACACCAGTAGTTTAAAATTCTACCAACAGGTTTAACAGTAGCTTTTGAGAGCCAGTTATTTGGATTTTTCTTTTTAACTTCCTCTTCAACTACATGAACCTAAGTAACAAACAAAGACTCTTAATATAATTATTTGATATTTAAAAACAAATAAAATCAGAATTTATATTATACCTTATAACACTTTTTAACTTTTTCTTTAAAATCATCAGTATTACCGATAAAAACAACTCTTAAAAAATCCTCAAATAATTTTAAACCATTTCCCCTTCTAGCAAATGGTCCATCTCCTACTGTTGCCAAATAGAGGGTTATTTTTGAAATTAAGTTCATAATAAGGAAGCAATTATCGTTCTTAACCTAGAAAGAAAAAAAAACAAAAAAAAAATTACATAAAATCGACTTCTCAGGTATAAATATTACATTACTAAGGGAGAAAGCGTGAAGTTGTTAGGCGTTGTATTAGACAATAACATAAATTGGTGCGGTCATGTTGATTATCTGAAATCACTTCCAAGTGTAATTTTTTTATTACGACAGTTGAGGCTGGTATTCGGTAACAACACACTACTATCTACTATCAGCTTATTTTGCATTATTTTATCCTAGCATTTCTTATGCAGAAATTTTATGGGGTAATTCAAGTCATGCATTAAATATTTTTCGACTCCAGAATGAAAGCTGAGAGTAATTGCCAGATTGAATAATATATAATTCGGTATGATGCCTTTACCATCCATTTAGGTATATGCAATCCTTATCAAAAAACATAAAAACGTTGGCAGTTTTGACACTCACCAGTACACAGCTACAGTACAAGATTTGCAAATTTACTAAGAACACCTCGTCATAGGCTAAAGAAATCTGAATTCCTTGATTTTAATCAGTATCATAAGCTACCACTTGAAAGTTAAATCTCTTTTAAAACACCATTAGGAGAATAATACTTAAAACATTGTTTTTATTCTGTTGAATATTATTTGAGAGCTACGAGCTACACTCTAATAAATGCTAAATCTATTATAAGATAAAAGGCATTCTATTTACTATTAATTTACTTCTCACCCTAGTCGTACTTATGTCTAACATTTTGGAACATTCATAATGAATTTTTATTTTAAAATATAGCTTGAGTATTTACTTTACAAATTCAGTCCCATGATGTTCTAAAATGTCATTATCATACAAATGATCACCAAAATAATCAAACATTGATGTAGGTATTTTCTTAATAGTTTCAGTTATTCTACTAACGAAAAATCTTTTACTTTATTCGTACTCCCAACTATTGGTTTTAATAAAAAATCGAAAGTATTTTTCGGCATCCTAACACATGTATTACCAAAAGTGAAGGTGTTGTAAGTTTCTTGTATTCTCTTCTTTTTTGTAAAAAAGAAAGAGGCACGTCCCATAATCATTAAGCACTTCTTACACATTACAACTTTCTTAAGAAGCAAAATCGAGAAAAACAATTTCGCTCAGCGATTTTCTAAATTTCGTGTAGTTTTCAAAGAAAAATGGCCGCCGGTCTATCTCTAAGAAGGCGCAAGTTATTAGGTTCAGAAAGGAAGACGTGTCTGACAAATCTGACGAAATAAAAAAATTTGCAAAAACACGAAAACTTCAAACAATTTTCAGTATTAAAAACTTATAGTAATGTCAGTTAATTTTAAGTAGACAATACAGTGAGCACGTAAAGGTTGGAATAAATTCCGTAAAATCGTTACAAAGCAAGTGACAAAAATTCGCTCAGACACGTGGATTATTATTCATTTAAAAAAAAATTTTTTCAAACCCTTTTTAAAAAGTTATGACGTCATCGGCAATTTTTTTAAAAGGCAACCCCCATTTTTAAAAATGTCATTTGAAAGAGCACATTTTTCTGCATACAGTACATTAAATTCTATGGCATTATGCATGACCAAATTATCGAGAAAAAAATCTTAACTACTTTCAACAGTTTAATAAAACAGAAATACAAGAAATAATAAATCTCCAGCAAAAAATAATTAAATTAAATGTTTAAATTGCGTACCATTTGCTTCTTGACAATGCCCAAGCCGAAATTCAAATTCTCGCAAAACGTTAGTAATTGTTTCGAGTCCAATTCTTCCAATTTTGTACCTAATTCTGTCTTTTAAGTCCTTAATGTTATTCGGTTTATTAAAATACACTTTGGATTTAAGGTAACCCCATAAAAAATAATCCAATGGAGTTAGGTCCGGAGATCTAGCTGATCATTCTAATGAACCGCGTCTGCCAATCCATCTGTCTGGGAAAATTTCGTTTAAATAATTACAAACTATCAAAATCTCAATTTGCTGTGTCTAGCTTAAACGTTCCATTATCAAAACTTTAAATAATGTGACAACTGAATGTGAACTAACGTGACAGCCAAGTCTGCGTTTCTAAGTAGATGAAAAAAAGTTCTAAGTAGATGAGAAAAAGCGTAAACATGAAAAAAGTGGAAGTCGTAAAACAGTTCCTCTACCAGGGTTCGACAATAAGTAATACACGTGTGTGCTATGAATGTTAAATTATGTTTTTTTCCCGATAATTTCGTCATGGAACACATAGAATTTAACGTACTGTATGCAGAAAAATGTGCTCTTTCAAATGACATTTTTAAAAATGGGGGTTACCATTTAAAAAAATTGCCGATGACGTCATAACTTTTTAAAAAAAGTTTGTAACCATTTTTTTTTTAATTTTGAGAAATGATTTTAAAAATCGACGTGTCTGAGCGAATTTTTGTCACTTGCTTTGTAACGATTTTACGGAATTTATTCCAACCTTTACGTGCTCACTGTATATTGCTTTTAGAGATATAGCAATGATAACTGTAGGTAATTTGTAATAAAAAAATTAGAACAGCTAGCTCAAATTTTATATATGTAGGGTTTCCATACGTCCAAATTTTCCCGGACATGTTTGAGTTTTTTAGGAGTCCGGGGAGGTCTGGCCGGAAATTGTAAATATGTCCGGGAGAATAAAAAATTCAAATTTAACTTTGTCAATTACCTTTATCGTCATATGCAAAGGTCATATATGTTACACATCTCTTGTAATAAGATGACACACCACACAAGCATGCACGCATCTCTAGGCCGTGTTTTTATTTCATTTATCCTTTCTTTAAATGACAATACATAATACATATTAACACGTTGACTGCCGACCAAAAAAAATGGTTTTAACCCAGGACCCCAACTGTATTTTTTACATCTATAGATTGCTTATTTCAACAATGGGACATCAAATATACCTATGCATTTGACATTTCCAATTCATGTTACTTATTTTTATATATTTACATGTAAAAATGTACTAATAAACACAATAATATCAAAAAACAAATCGTTGTAAAATTACATAAGAAAACGTGGCGGCCTGACCTCTATTGGCAATTCGACCAACAAAAATGGCCCAGAAGACTTGTAAACTAGTCCCCTATTTTGCAGAGTGCTTGTCATGGGTACTGCGAATGAAAGTACAGCATTTAGCTGGAACCCGCAATAATCTGAAATCCGTAGAATTGCTTTGAAATAACGACTAGTTAACTAGTCTTGGGCTACAGGGCAAAACCAATAGGACTAGTTAACTAGTCGTTGGCAGTCAAGGTGTTAATATATTTTATTATTTTTTGACAAAGTCCGGTTTTTGTCCGGGTTTCAGCGCTTGTTTAAATAGATTTCAAAAAAACCATATGGAAACCCTATATACAGGGTGGTTCAGAATTTACCGATTAAACTTCGGGAACTAATAGAGTACGTTAAAATAAATGGACTTTCTTTAATAAACTTATATCTAAAACCGCATAGTTTCTGAGATAAAGGGGGTCAAAGTTTAATTTAAAAAAATATATTTTTTTAAATATAATCTTTATTAGTCGAGGTATTTTTACGAAACTTGCTTGACAAATTAACAGTAACGAGTAACGTTTTCCAAAAAAAAATTCGACTCGCTAATTTATACAGTGGCGGAGTATTCACTTTTTTAATTTTTACTTGTTAAAAAAGAGTGATACGCCACTGGATAAATTTAAAAAAATTAACATTTTTAAAAACTACAATTATTTCTTAACAAAAAAGTATTCTTGGCATTTTTGTCATAACCCAAAGCTTTGTCCAAAAAATTGGTTCAGAAAACGTTCTGCAAAGCTATAAATTAGATTCTTGAATGCTCCGCCACTGTATAAATTAGCGAGTCGAATTTTAATTTGACAAGCAAGTTTCGTAAAAATACCTCAACTAATTAAGATTATATTTAAAAAAATATTTTTTTTAAATTAAACTTTTTTTTTACAGGGTCTGTATCTCAGAAACTATGCGGTTTTAGATATAAGTTTATTAAAGAAAGTCCATTTATTTTAGCGTACTCTATTAGTTCCCGAAGTTTAATCGGTAAATTCTGAACCACCCTGTATATATAATTTAAACATTCGTTTTAATTATATGACTGATGGTCGAGATGGTAGCATACCTGCCTCTCTCCCAAAAGCCCCGGGTTCGATTCCCTGCCGTGGCAATGGAAAATACTGTGAGAGGGATTTTTTCATTATACACGGATATTGGATGTGTTTCCTTTGTCTTTAAATGGCTCTTCTAGAGCCTTCTGGGATAAAGGGGGTCGTAATTACATGTGGTGTTATTTATTTTATTAATTCAATCAAGATTTAAATATATAACTGCTTACTCCTGCGTTAGACAGCAATTCGAAAATATAATTTCCATCAAAAGTTGTTCCTTCACGACTATTTTTTAGCTGAATGTTATCCATTTCTTTCTCAAAGTCCAAAAATATTTGTTTCAAGATACATAAATCTTCTGCAGAAAAATCTTTAGGGCTATTATTAAAATCAAGTGGTACATCATTGGACACAATTTTCATCATTGCAGTTATTTCTTCAATGGCTAAAGCTATATCTGAAGTTTTTAATTGGAAAGAAGCCGAGTCTTCACATATTCTTTCGATATTATGAGCTTCATCCAAGATCACTACATTGTTTTTTAATTCTACGCCTAAATTAAACATTAGATTATTAGTATCGCAATAAGTTTTATTTATACAGGATGTCCCGAAATATGTACGAACCAAACTTTATGGTGTTAGAACTTCACAAAATATGAAAAAAGTTCCTATAAACAAGGGTCAGGAAATGCTTAGTTTCCGAACTACAGGGTGTTAAAGAAATATGCAAAAAATACATTTCAAAACAGAAAATACCAATGTCATATTGACATGGCATAACTACTTACTTAATAGATTTTTTCTACGATCGTGCAAAAAGTTAATACTTTTTGCACTATTTACAGTGCAAAAAGTAATACTTTGTTGCACTAGTGCAAAAAGTAGTTTTGTTGCTAGGCAACAAAAGCTTATTCATAGTTATTTATGGATGGCGTTGAACAGTGACAATCTATCTAGTTGTCAGTTTGACTTTGACATTCGAATATTTTGTGTTAATGTAATTTTCTGTTCAATAAAATTTAAAAAATATATATTTAACTTGATCATAGAAACAATGTGTGTGTGACACTTGCAAAAAGTGTATTTGTTGCACTTGCACTCGGCATGATTGCAGCTCTCGCTTTTCTCATTCGGCAAACTTCATGTCTCATGCAACAAATATACACTTTTTGCACCAGTTACACAAATAACTATTTGTTGTTTGAAACACTGAAATCATTGCACACTATGATTGCTGCATAACAAATTGTTGGTAATAGTGAAAAAATTATTAATGATTAAAAAAGTTTAATTAGGATCAACTTAAAAATGGAGCTTTTGAGGAAAACACAAGATCTCTTTTTTGCGTAAAAACACTCGGGTTTTTTAAATTTGTGATAAATTGATAAAAAAGTGACGTGCAAAACAGTTGGGGTAATGTTTTAACCTTGCCCCTCCTACTTTTCCCGCCCCTGAATTATTTGGGCAGAAAGTTCCTGAAGTTTGTGTAGCACAAAAATTTAAATTATTGTGCAGAATTTCATTTGTTTATCTTTGGTCCCTCACCTCACTCCTCACTTTGATCGTTTCAAAATTACGCAAACAAAGCATTTTCAGAATTGTAACTTAACTTCAACACTCTGTATCTCGGACACTAAACGTTCCCCGCCTCATGTCTATAGGAACCTTTTTCATTTTTTGTGAAGTCCTATCATATCGTAAAATTTGTTGCTTTTAATTCGGGACACCCTGTATATAACATAAAATAAACTTACCCATTGCCTTTCTTATGATAGGATCCAACAAATAGTTATAAGGCATAAAAATAATATCAGCCTGTCGCGTTAACTCTTTCGTCATATAATATGGACAAAACTTATGACAATTTCCTAATTTGACTATATCTTCTATATCAATAATATTTAATTCTCTTATAGCGGGATCATCTTTAGTACGTTCTACTCGGTTGTAATATTGACACGATCTAGATTTTACTTTATTGAGACACATTTGTAACTACAACGCAAAATGTTCCAGTAAAATTAATAATTATATTAATATTACTTTATTGCTTACCCTATTAGACACATTTTGTTCGCTTATTATTTCAGGATGAATACACATCTGATCTCTAGATCCCAATACATAAGCTTTCATATGTTTATAAGCAGTTCTCTTCAATTCCTGCATTGCTTGAGACAGCTGAGAATGTGTACGTGAAGCATAAATTATTGTTGGTAAACCCAAAAATGCTCTACCATTAGTTTTACCTGCAGAATTTTCCAATTCAACTTTAAGAGAAGCCACATACTCTTCATCAACGACAGCAGTCTGACGTTGCACTTGTAATTGTGCTTTTTTTATTTCTAACCATGCAAGTGAGGAACACAAAAGAGATAAAGTCTTTCCAGTTCCAGTTGGAGATTCCAGAACCCCATTAACTTCATTTTGAAGACAGTCTAGAACTTTCTCCATATAATGCTTCTGAAGATCATAAGGCTCAAAAGGAAAATTTATAGGAACTCCCCTTAACGTTACAATAGTCATATTAAATTGTTCAACTTGGCACTTTAGGGTAATGTAATAATTGTCTAACAATTCACATTTACAAATGAACTATCTGAAATAAAAACAACAAACGAGTAATTAAAAAGTTCAGGCAATAAAGAACATACTTGTCAAAACCATTACATTTGCCGCGAAAACCAGACAGACCGTGTCAGGACTGTCAGGTGTCAGTTGTGGTTGTGGTCACCACATAAAGGTAGTGGTAAAGCCTTGTCCACACAGAGGCAACAAGCGGCGGCGACATGCATGTCAACTTTTGTCGAACAATGTTTCTTGTCATAAGAAACATACCGCAGAAATAGAACACCTAGGCCGCGTCCAGACAGAGGCAACAAGTAGCAACGTAGCAACTTCTGTCATTGATGACTAGTTTGTAAAGACGGCGGTAATTGCAGGAATCCGATCCATTGACAGCGCATGCGCCAAGACGGCGCGCTGTCTGATATGTCATTGCGCCAAAGTGAACAGTAAAAAAAAATTCCTTTAATCTAATAAAAAAAATTCCTTTATCAGGGGAATAACACACATATCTAACCTGCCTCCGGCTATCGCCTCCGGCTTCTAACTCGCATATAGACCTCGTAATAAAAAAAAAATTCCTTTAATCTAATAAAAAAAAATTCCTTTATCAGGGGAATAACACACATATCTACCTGCTTCTAACTCGCAATAATCCTATTAATAAAAAAAAATTCCTTTAATCTAATAAAAAAAAAACAAGAACGTGTGGGATTTGAACCCGGAAGCTTCTGCTTGCCAGCCGAACTCGTTTCGACTAGGCCATTACATTACTGACAAGTTGCGAGTAAAGCAAGAATAAGTTCATTGACAACTAACTTAAACTTTACAATCCGGCCGCTAGATGCGCCAGTAGGCGACATCAGACAGCGCATGCGCCGGAAATGCCGGAATGGATCGGGTTCCTGTAATTACTGCCGTGTGCTTGTAAGAACAAAGTTGCCGCTTGTTGCTATATAGATGTTTCTGGTCGCTCATGTCGCCACTACAAATGTTTCCCTGTGTCGCGTGTTTCGCTTGCCGAGCAGTCAACTTCAAAGAAAATAGAGTAACATAGGTATGTCGACAAGACGAGACTGTGGACGATTTGTTATCAGCCATCAGCTTGTTGCCGCTTCCCGCTTCCTTGGGCTCTCTATATATTAGTCTATTAAGTCTTGTCCACACAGAGGCAACAAGTGGCGACATTCATGTCAACTTTTGTCGAACTATGTTTCTTGTAATAAGAAACGTGTTGCAAAAATAGGAAACCGAGTGTACACACGAAGGAAACATTTTCCATGCAGTTTCTAATTTGGTGAAACATGTAGCAAAAATAGGAAACCGAGTTACACACGAAGGAAACATTTTCCATGCAGTTTCTAATTTGGTGAAACATGTCGCAAATATAGGAAACGAGATGTCTACACAGAAGAAACATTTTTCTGATAATAATTTAATTCTTAGTAAAGTTCAAGAATTGTTCATGACAATGTGGAATGAAGACGATGTATTAATAGCTGTAGCAGTTTTCGTTATTTTGAGCGAAAAAAACACAAGCGAAAAAAATGTTGGGTATGGCCTTATTTAGATACAATAGAGAGCCCAAGAAAGCGGCAACAAGCGACTGACTGATGACTGATGACGAACCGTCCACACAAAAGAAACATAAGTAGCAAGTCTCGTCTTGTCGACATATGTTGCTCTATTTTCTTTGAAGTTTACCGCTCGGCAAGCGAAACACGCGACACAGGGAAACATTTGTAGTGGCGACATGAGCGACTAGAAACATCTAGCAACAAACGGCAACTTTGTTTTTAGAAACTAGTCATCAATGACAAAAGGTGCTACTTGTTACCTCTGTCTGGACACGGCTTAACACAAGGTGGTCACATGCTGGTTACACGTTCTTGTTGTTGGTTGTTGGTTACTTTACTAGTATACTAGGTTCGGTGTGCAAATGGAACTCGATTCCGCCCCATTAATATTATGGCAGCGCAGAACGGTGTACGCAATAGTCAGTTTTACACGATGGAAATTAATGAAAGTTGTGATAGCTTCAACAAAATTTGTTATTATACGTGTTACATTTTCTACTACAGCTGTACTATATTTTTATAATGTTTATACCCATTAAAGCTTCTATTATACATCTTCAATTTTGGACTTTTAAAAATAATACTTTATTCCCGCAAAAATTTAAACGACGTTTCCTGTATTAGTCCGCACTGCGCAAACTCAAGATACTTTTACTCGGCCTCGGCCAGCTGATTGCCTGGCTGGTTTGTTTACGTTTGTATTCGTTTTTAGGTTAGGTTCTTTCGCGAGTTATTTCCCCATACTTTGAAGAACGTCCGTGGTTATTTAATTCAAAAAAGTTTAGTTTGTGATTTACTATAACAATTTACATAGGTTACTTCACTGGATAAACCCATTGAGTATAAAGTAATATACTCAATGATCAACCCCAATGCAAAATACTCAAAAATAGTCATATCAACAGTCGTTTACTTTTCGGTTTTCACATGTCCAAATAAATAAAACGTGTTGTTTACCTACCTATTTTGTCTTTATTTTCACAAGGTTCTACTACAGTTCGTTTAAGAAAGTTACGAGAGATATAAATATAATATAAAATAGAATGCTTTATTCATCATTTTAATACATTTGGTAAATCAGTAGAAAAAATAGACTTTCAAAGCCCTACGTATTGCATATAACAAATTTGTAAATAACATAACAACGATAAGTAATATAATTCTCAACGAAACCGTCCTCGGATCCTATGTGGTGGACTATAAGATGATTTCCCATGTCCGATGTATTTTTTAACCCCATCGTTAAACATTGGATGAAAACCTGCCTTGGAATCAGGATTGTTGTGTCCTTCCATACTTTACTTACAGTATGGCCAGCGTTCACCTAAGTCACAGATTAGTATAGTTAATCTGTGCCTAAATCTCATCTAAAAAGTACAACTTCTTATGCTCTTCCCGGTATTTTCTGATGTCTCGCAGCAATCTTCGCTTCCAAGCGATATCTTATTTTTTTCCCTTGGGCACTATTTAGTTAAAAACCTATAATGCCAAACACAATTACATTACAACACGAAGAAATAAAAAGTCCGTTTACTCACTGAAAGCCAATTTCTGTTCATCGCCTTCAAAAAAATAATGGATTATACGCTTGAGAGCACTTTTAGTTCCTTCATCAATATTGTCCAAAACACACACTTTTGGTGGTTGAAGTTGGTGTGTTTGTTTGTATTCACCAAGAATATTATAAACTCTTGCAACACTCACACCTGCTGCCGTTGCAGTGAACTTTATGCCTTGCATCTTTGGTTCCTCCCGATTTTCCCCATAGTACGCCTTAAAAATGTTCAGCACGCTTTCCTTGTCTTCCACCGAAAAATGTCTGGACGTTCGTTTTTCCGGTGGAGAAGTTGGGTCCGGGCCCCCTTCAGCCAATTTCCGATTTAACCTTAAAAAAAACGAGATTTTAACATTTTATCAATGATCATTTTAATCGTTTGCATTACGTAACTTAATACTTTATACACAAAACATATAATGTTAATTTAATTCTTATACGTACCTTCACAAAAACGATCGTAACTGTAGAAATTTCAAAACACAGGCAAAGAATAATAATACCAATACCAAGGATAGAGAATAATACAGCAGTTGACGTGAGGCTGGCTCTCCATTTATTCGCGTTTTCCATATTATGTTTCAAGGCTGGTAAACTCTAAAGGTTACCCCATCTGAACCTGACCTACTCAACATACGCCTCTCGGCGACCGCAGGCCGGGATCGTCGTTCTCTGTTCTACAACGGCAGAGCAGTATTAGTGTCTCTTTTTAAGCATATAGAATCGCGGTCGCCAGCTCTTCCTCACCCCGCATTTTCCTCGCCCTAATGCTGCTCATTGAGGCAACCTGTGCAAAGTCTATAAGCCTTGATTATGTTTAGCGTTTATACGTTTCGCGACAATGATAACATATGCTGATTGGTCTGTTGCCAAAATACGTAAAAATTTAATATATGACGCGACTATTGTAGAGTCGGCCTTCGTCAAATTTAGTGGTTGCTTTGTAATTTGGGTCGACCAATAGAGAAGTTCCATTCAAATGTTGAGGGCATTTTTGGGGAGGAGTCGAGTTCCATTTGGACACCGAACTGTAAGGGTTTTTTGGCGACCCAAACCGCTAACTCCGGTTAGCTGCGGTTTAGCTCGTGATTGGTGTATTTTTAAAATAAATTTATTTCAACCAATCACAACTCTAACCGCAGTTAACCGGAGTTAGCGGTTTGGGTCGCCAAAAAACCCTTTGTTGTGTATAGTGGACAGTGGTTAGTGGTTACTCCAAAGCATTGAACTAAACAGTGTGTTTGTAGTTCAATGCTCCAAAGAGTAAATATCTAACGGAGGTAAACTATCGGTGGTGGGGGCAATAATTCGCGCGACGGAAGTTCGCAGCAGCCATATTTGATAAACCACTTTTTACACGTGTGTTTGACAGTTTTCTGAGTTTTGTATTTATGAAGCGTTAGAAACCCAACGTGTTCTGTTCTGTGGTGTCAGCATCTTATGCAAAACTTTTCGTTGAGTGCCGATTTTGTGTTAAACGATTGTATAGTATATAAGGATTGTATTATTTATTCGTGTGTCGCACATTGCAAGGAAAAGTGGCGTTACTTTCATCGGTAAGTAATTAAATATTATTATAACTAAATAAACCAACTATTTTCATTATGTTGGAGTGTTTAAAAACATAACAATAATAAAATCGTCAAAGAGCTAAATTGTAGGGTATAAGCCGCCATGATTGTTTACAATTTATCCAGTGGCAAGTTCATCCTAAATTTGTCTTGCTTGTCGAAAATAAAATAAAATAAAAAAATTATACTTAATTTAACTACATACTAGTTAAATTATAATTGTGTGCAAATAAAAGAATGTAAGTTCGCCGTTGTATAAACTGTGATCCTGTGATAACTACTAATTGCATATTTTTCCAAAAGGTTGCTAAAGAAGCCTTTTCAGCAAAGGGAATGGATTAAATTCACTGGTAGAAAAAGGGAAGAAATACCTGCATTTGCAGTGCTATGCTCACAGCATTTTGAAGAGACAGAGACTTGTATACCCTCAAGAATAATACAGAGACACAAATATGTAAGTTTACTGTAAGAATGGAGATACCTACATTGATAAAATAGGAATGTTTTGTGGAGAAAAAAGAGTTTGCATTACTAATTATGAATTGCTAGTTTACTGCTGAAAATTCTTCATTAATTTTAACTGTGTATACCTTACAATTAAACATTAAGAAACCTGTTTAAATTTGTGATTTGATTTTATATCTAACAAAAAAATTGAAGTAATGAATAAATGTTTTATTTTCAGACAAAACATCATCAGACTACTCTAACTACCAGTACTGCCACAAGCCATCAACCAATTGATGCAGAACCTGTCTGCATTACTTTGGAACCTACTCCCTCTACTTCAACTGCTGAAAGAATGGATGCACAAATTCCATCTCCAAGGACACCTAAGATGGATAGTACCATTATTTTGTCTACCGAAGAGAATTGTCCTAGAAAAGTTGAAACGTCAAATTCGAACATTGTCTAGGACACACTTACAACAAAGTCGTCAAGTTCATAAACTGCAAAAGCAACTGTGGCGGCAAAAAAACGAATTTTTAATCTATCTGGCATAGTGAAAGAACTGGAGAAGAAAAATTTAGTGGATGCAGACCATGTGAGTAGTATATTAGGTGAATTCGGAAGAAACAGTGAACTAATTAACAGTATTTTCAACAGATGTAAAGGGAGAAAAGGGGAAAGATAATATGGTCATGAAATTAGAAAGTTTGCACTCACTATACACTTTTTCTCACCAAAGGCTTACAATTTACATCAGAGAACGATTTCAATTACATGTTTATACCATACTTTTTAAAATGCATTATGTTTTATATGTATATACCTAATATAAAGATAAATAATAAAGTATTATAATATGTTCTAATTTCTTTATTTATCCTACATATTTATTAGAGCTGATTTTACCAAAGACGTAAAGCTTGAACTTGGTTTAATATTTTACAACTGTGCAAACAATCGTTTGAGCATGGTTCAAGCATAAACCACATTTATTTTGTTAATTGCCTAAATTTGTTCGTAATGTACAATTTATCCACGAGTTTGATTTGATTTTTTTAACCATACTATCTACTCATTTTTTATAGAAAATTTTAGAACATTGCAGTACATATCTACATTTAGTCATTTTCATTATTTGGTAAATAGCTGGTTCAATATCACAAAATTTACATTTCGTTCCCCACGGATAATGCTGTGTTATCCCTGGGAAACGCCACTGATTATTTCCCCCACCTAGATAAACCACTTTCGTACCAACCTTAGCACAACTTCCGTCGCGGCAGATTTTATAATACCTTCTCTCCTTAGATATTTACTCATTGGGTTACTCACAGAACATAAAAAAAAGTACAGAAGGTCCAAATCCAAAAGGATAGTTAAATCATTGTTTATATTTGTTTATAAAAGTATATTATAGTTATTCAACCTCTTGTTAGATGGCGTGTTGGATGATGTGTCGTTTACGTTACGACCATTGTTTATTATAAACAATGCTACGACTCATGCACGAATTTCGTACATCCGGTGCTATCCGGTGCATCTACGTCACATGACATTCGACGAGGAACTAAAGTCATAGATCGAAACTCGACTTGTAATTATTAACATTGTTTATAAAGTATATAGTTATTCAACCTCTTGTTAGTACCGGTAGATGGCGTGCTGGATGATGTGTGCCCATTATTAAGACCGTAGCCCCCGGTGTCGTTTACGTTACGACCATTGTTTATTATAAACAATGCTACGACGCATGCACGAATTTCGTACATCCGGTGCATCTACGTCACATGACATTCGACGAGGAACTAAAGTCATAGATCGAAACTTGACTGTATATTAATAACTTTTGACAGTTTGTCAGTTTTCTATTTTTATTAAACTATTGGATTTTTTTGTTCTAAAATGAATCATTTATACATCATATGATTAACATAACCTAAAATTTTTAGTTTTTGTAAATTTATTTTTACTTTAATTATAATTTTGTAGCTTCAGCTTGGATCCATAATAACATTTAAAAACTGTCTAATAAGACAGTAGATATTTAAAGTTTCAATATTGTACCTACGTAGATTATTAAAAATGAATTGCTATTTATAGGTTGGATTTCCAGTCAACAAAAAACAACCTATTTCATTAGATTAGGATAATTAAAACTTCATTAGTAATGCACCGAACAAGATTTTAGATGATAGTACAGGAACCAAGCGGAAATTTTGATAAAAATGATTTAATATTAAAAAATTTTAAAAAGTGCATATTTTTGAGGTTAGTTGTAAAGCCTGATTTTCATAGTCGCGAAATTGTGAAAAGCGAAATGCGAAACGTGTTGCTATTGGTTCATTTCACATTAAAATTTGGAATTGACCAATAGCAACACGTCTCGCATTTCGCTTTTGTAGCAATTTCGCGACTATAAAAATCATGCTTAAGGTGTTTGAATTAATGTTCTTTTTTATATATGTTTGTTATTTGACTGTTTATAATTTATAATGGCGAATTGTGCTGTAGCTATGTGAAAAAATTATAACCAAAGTACAAAAAGATATTGATATAAAATATTTCAGTTTTCCGAAGAACGAAGATTTGGCAAAATAGCAAAATAGCAGAAAAGATAAAATAAATTGAAAAGAATTTGGCAAGTGGAGGAACATGTTATGTATATTCTATTATTTGAAACCTAGTTTTTATAGCGATCTGGATGTTCACCTAAAAATGTCATAAATCACAAATATCAGAGTTGTCTCTGCAAATATAGACCATGTGCATCATAGGCAAAGAGTAAATGATCATAGGATTAACATAACCACCAATTTTTAGTTTTTGTAAATTTATGTTCAACTTTAATTATAATTTTGTAGTTTCAGCTTGAATCCTTAAAAACATTTAAAAACTCTCACAGACGCAGTAGATATATAAAGTTTCAATATTGTAGATTATTTAAATTAGACCGCTAATTATAGGTTGAATTTCCAGTCAACAAAAAATATCGCATTTCATTAGATTAGGAAAATTAAAATTTCATTAGTTAATGCACCGAACAAGATTTTAGTTGATTACTCCAGGAAACGTAGACTCAAGGTGGAAAACTATATAGGATTTGATTTTTATTTTTTTTTATACTGATCTTGGGATGCTCAATTTGGGTCTGAGTTTGTGGGACACAGCTGTCCCCGGAACATCCCCATCCACCCCCCCAAAGGGCTTTTTTTTTGCTTTTTGCTTTATATCGAGCTTCCGGTGCATGCTATCGCAAAAGTACGTATATTGAAAATTAAAGAGGAATAAACAGTGTACAATATAAGCCATGTTATTGGTTGTTGTACGTCAAACAGTTTCTTTGCACGGGCACCTCAAAGTTGGCCCTCCCTTTGAAATAGACACTTCGTAACTTTTTTATTGTGGCTCACAGACAATACTAATTAAAAATAAAACATATGGCAGTTTATCACCGATAAATACCTGATTTTTTGGTATATATCTGTTCTTTCTGACATTGCTGCTCTTTTTCGAGATACAGGGTCGTCCATCCTAAAATTCACTCCATCGTATCACAGGGGTTAATTGTTCATATAGGATGGTTCAAAATTTATGGTATTATAGACTTCAACGTGCTGTTTGAAAATTCGTATCAGACGACCAAATTGTTTCGCCGGAACTACCCCTTAACCTAAAAAAAGAGTTTTTAGGTTAGGTTTTTCTTTAATATTCGCTCTTCAGGACACTCTATGAGAAATCGTCACGTATTGTTGTATGCTCGCTTATATGGTTTATGTATAGGTTTCATAATTATTTTTTTTTACAACACCCTGTATTCGAATTTTTTTTTTTTTATAGAGGGTTCTAAAAAAATATTTTTTTGACGTTTTCTAATACGCATATGTTTTTACTATATGCCATCTACTTTGTATATCTCTATATGGTTTGTTAATTAGACTACCCCTTCACCCCAAAATCGATACCGCGGCGTAACAGTTTATCAGAAAATTACATTATTCATGTTATGCACATATTCTAGGTATACGCATGTATGCATTGCAAACGTTTTCCTCAAATATTTTCTCTGAGGGTTATTGAAAACAAATATTCTTTTACCGCCTTTTAATACGCATATATTATGTAGCTATACTATTTACAGTATTCTTTTGTTCTTAGTGTATTTACGACAGAAATACATTGACAATGAGTAAACGTTACTTATGCTGACTGTACTCCTTTCCACACCACCTGAGAGGTAGAGTATTTGGCGCGTTTTTTTTAAATGCCCCGTTAATAAAACTTGCGTCGTTTAATTCCGGAAGGACCCGGTTGCGCTACGTGTCCTCTTCGAATTTCGAAATCATTGTCAAGTTCGTCCACATCTTCTGTAACGTCCGCATGGCCGATCAGTTGTTCATCGTCGTAGTCCTATCCACATTAATTTCGATTTCTGGCATGTTCGTACAGCCTTCGTTGCAATTTGTGCAAATACTTGAGCAGTTTAAGCCTGATGCTTTACGACACCCGCACGCGCGGCGACAGTCCTTCTTGCATTTGCAGGAAATAAGTCTCAGCAATTTTTCAGGAGCTTGTGACTGTAGTGTAGACACTGGCAGTAGACCGTCTTTTCCTTCCTTCCGGAATTAAGCGACGCAAGTTTTATTAACGGGGACGATTTATCGCTGTGGATTAGGCCTAATGGGAATACCACAATTAAACAAAACGCGCCAAATACTCTATACCTCTCAGGTGGTGTGGAAAGGAGTACAGTCAGCATAAGTAACGTTTACTCATTGTCAATGTATTTCTGTCGTAAATACACTTAGAACAGAAGAATACTGTAAATAGTAGCTACATAATATATGCGTATTAAAAGGCAGTAAAAGAATATTTGTTTTCAATAACCCTCAGAGAAAATATTTGAGGAAAACGTTTGCAATACATACTTGCGTCTAGAATATGTGCATAACATAAATAATGTAATTTTCTGATAAACTGTTACGCCGCGGTATCGATTTTGAGGTGAAGGGGTAGTCTAATTAACAAACCATATAGATCGAGATATACAAAGTAAATAGCATATAGTAAAAATATATGCGTATTAGAAAACGGTAAAAAAATATTTTTTTTAGAACCCTTTATAAAAAAAAAAAATTCGAATACAGCCGGGTGTTGTAAAAAAAATAATTATGAAACCTATACATAAACCATATAAGCGAGCATACAACAATACGTGACGATTTCTCATAGAGTGTCCTGAAGAGCGAATATTAAAGAAAAACCTAACCTAAAAACCCTTTTTTTAGGTTAAGGGGTAGTTCCGGCGAAAATATTTGATCGTCTGATACGAATTTTCAAACAGCACGTTGAAGTCTATAATACCATAAATTTTGAACCATCCTATATGAACAACCCCTGTGATACGATGGAGTGAATTTTAGGATGGACGACCCTGTATCTCGAAAAAGAGCAATGTCAGAAAAAACAGATATATACAAAAAAATCAGATATTTATCGGTGATAAACTGTCATATGTTTTATTTTTAATTAGTATTGTCTGTGAGCCACAATAAAAAAATTACGAAGTGTCTATTTCAAAGGGAGGGCCAACTTTGAGGTGCCCGTGCAAAGAAACGGTTTGACGTACAACAACCAAACATGGCTTATATTGTACACTATTTATTCCTCTTTAATTTTCAATATAGGTACTTTTGCGATAGCATGCACCGGAAGCTCGATATAAAGCAAAAAGCAAAAAAAAGCCCTTTGGGGGGGTGGATGGGGATGTTCCGGGGACAGCTGTGTCCCACAAACTCAGACCCAAATTGAGCATCCCAAGATCAGTATAAAAAAAAATAAAAATCAAATCCTATATAGTTTTTCCACCTTGAGCCTACGTTTCCTGGAGTAGATAGTATAGGAACCAAGCAGAAATTTTAATAAAAATGACATAATACTCAAAACTGTTAAAAAGTGCATATTTTTTAGGTTAGTTGTGATGTCGCGTGCACGACACAAAAATAGGGCAATGCATATTTTTCTCGAGCTCGACGTCACATCCGGCTGCGCAATGTAATGTATTGTGAAATTATAAAGCCGGCGCCACACATGCGGCATTCGGCGAAAGGCGAACTTTGTCTTTCGTCGAATGGCATTTGGCGAAAGGCGAAAGCTTTGATAGGCGAGCGTCGTTTAACCACTCCATTTTATTAAACAACTATCAAAAACCAACACAAACGCTGCCAAGTGTCAAGACTGGCAAAAAACAATCCCAATGTGTGTACCGATCGAATTTATGACGCGCGAATCCTTTGATTCGCGTCAATTTACCGACGCGAAGCGGGAATGGCGAATGGCGAACGCCGAGGCGAGCGTCAGCTACACACATGCGGCTTTCGCCGAGTAACCGCTCGCCTTTCGCCGAATGCCGCATGTGTGGCGCCGGCTTAATATTTAAATTCATAAAAACAAAAGTCATGGAAACTGACTAGTACGTAAGTTACTCACAAGTTGGCAGCACATACTTACAAGTTAGGTTGAATAACTATTGGCATTTTTTCGCGACATACAACAGCGTTACCACAGCTAGTAGTATGTGTAAATATTCCATTTTTGCGAGAAGTAGTAACGTAGGGGAAATCATAAGACGTCATGACTTTACGTCATCGCCGATGCCCTGTGGTTACCACAGCTTACCTAGCTCGGTACGTAGGTTAGTTGTTGTAAGCAGACCACGACCACAGAACTAAAGTTCTTTCGTTCTGTGAAGCAGAGAGCGAGAGCAGAGTTGATTGACATTTAAAATCTAACCTTTATCATTGTTTATAAAGTATTATAAACAATGCCTTTATGTTCTGTGTTCTGTACTTAGTCGTTGGCACTTTGTTGATTGTTGGTTTATAAATTATTAATTATGAACCCGGAAAAGACTGAAAAGAGTGTGGACGCTGCGGAATTGGTCACGATATAAATAAAGAATGCAAAAATTCAAATTATGAGTTTGCAGCTAACTTCAAACACTTAATTCATTTTCTGAGTGTGATCATATCAATAAAACTGGATGTAAAATGTTTAGTTTCCCAAAGGATTCCAAATTAAAATGAAAGAGGTAAAGCAATGTGTATGTTAGTTTGATTATCGTTTCTTAAATATGGGTATGTGTAAATTGTAAAGACAAAATAATGCTTAAATACCTACCTGTGCTTTCTTTAATATTCTATATTTTTTTGGTAAGAGGTTATAAAATTTGCGTCAGCGACACTGACATTAACGACAGCTGTAACAACTCATAGGTATAATGAAGTTAGCAGCAGTGTAAATTTTATGTCTGTCATGATAGTAGTACGTAGGGTTGCATAATTATGTGACGTCACACTAATGTGGTCCATACTGTTCTATCTATAATATGTTCAATGAGGTTATGGTATTAACAGTAATGACAGTCAGTAGAACTTCCTACATTTTCGCGTGGTTAACTAACAACCGAAACATCCATCCCCACCACTTTAACGATGACGTACTTACAACTTACAGCATGTTACCAAGAAGTAACTCGCGAAAAAATGCTATATATTACTTTATAAACAATGGTTAAATGTTAGTGGTCACCAAGAACGAAGTGGTCACTACTCCTATCCGACCTATAACAAACCTTTCTGTGTTCGTGTGTTCTGTATTCTGTAGTAATCTGTCAGTAGTCCTAAGTCCTAACCTCAGATTTAGGCAACAAAGACAGAAAACTGTTTTGTGCAGAAAACTATTTTAATTATTTTCAATATTTTCCTCTTTATTTATTTATTCTGTGCTATTGCGGTTAACATTCCTCCCTTCTTATCAGTTTAATTTTAATTATTATGCCAGCAATGCAAATATAAGTACATAAATTATTGTAGAGAATAATGTAAATAGAAAACATGGAATTTAATATTAAATTATTATTATTTTATGGCACTGCTTTTGGATTTTCGCTAATATTATCGGTTTGGTTTTATGCTTCCTGAATAGAACTTTCATTAATTATTTTTTTACAGGTATGCATTTTACTAATAGCGACTTCTAAAGCCTATCCAGTAGTGTTTAGGAGTAAGAAAGAGAAATCTTTCTTTGATCCGATTTCAGGAGAGTTGATTAAATTTCCGTCACTGACTGATAAATCCAGCATCCATTTAAGTGTGATAATTCCAGCTTATAATGAAGAAGAGCGATGTGAGATATATATACATTTTATAAGAACGTTTATAAAATCTTTAATTTTAGTACCTCCAATGTTAGATGAATGCACACAATTTTTGGAAGAACGTATTATAAGTTCAAATTTTAAATATGAAATAATTGTAGTAAGTGATGGAAGTACAGATAAAACAGTCGAAGTGGCAAATAAATATGCTAGAGAATTAGGAGCAGAAAAGTTGCGTATTTTAGAGTTGGAAACGAATCGAGGAAAAGGGGGTGCAGTACGTTTGGTAAGCAAAATGGTTGTAGAAATTAGTATCCTACAAAAGGCTGGAATCTTTGATGTGACTGTAGCACCGATGTGGTTAACTGAAGCATTAATCGTCTCGAGATGATGCCAACTTGGTTGGCAAAAGAAATGCACTTCAAGTTCAGTATCAGTGTGTTCTGTTAGCGAAAACTACGTCAGTGCTATTGTAAAAATTAGTTTATAGTTTACATATCTTACCCATATTTCACTCAAATAATTTCAAATATGCCATTTTTAGGGTATGCAGAGTGCAAGGGGCTCTCTATTGTTATTCGCAGATGCAGATGGAGCTACAAAATTTTCTGAACTTACTAAAGTGGAAAGTAGTTTGAGTAATTTAATAAATTGTATGAAATTTATTTCTATATCACAAAAAAGACAAATAATAAACCATAACTTTTAGGTGATTACCTAAAAGAACCATCTATTGCAGAAAATAAATTAGCAATTTCCATAGGATCAAGAGCACATTTAGAAGAAGAAGCAGTAGCCTCTAGAAGTTTATTCAGAACTATTTTGATGTACGGTTTCCATTTTTTAGTATGGCTTTTTGCAGTTCGAGGACTGAGGGATACCCAGTGCGGTTTTAAGCTACTGACAAGAGAAGCTGCACGAATATGTTTTGATAGTATGCATGTTGAAAGATGGTACGATTATTATTACTCATTTATTAGGCCGGGTTTTTTTCACTTCCAGTTAACTTTATCCGGTAGTTATTTACCTAGAATTCCATTGCTGTAACAATTGTATCCTAGGTAAATAACCGCCGGATAAAGCAGTGGCGGCTCGTGCATAGGAGCACGTGCACCCCCACAGCTCACCTAAAAAGAGATTTTTTTTCTGGTATATTTTTCGCAATTTATAATTTACATGTATCTATACTCGGGCCAAAAAGAGTAGTCAGTAGAGCAAAAAGTTATCGGCAATTCTTCAAAGCATTTAGCTGTTATGGAATACAGAAGCGGCAGCTCGTTTTACCATATAATCCCATATAATTCAAAGAAATATATCAAGTTTTATCCGCCTACCAGAGACGAAAACCACAACTAGGTCATTATGTGTAATTGCTATAGTCAACCAAATAGAGTACATGTTTGAACGTGGCGCCTTCTACCCAATAATTTGTTCGACTACTAGGAAGGTCGTCGAGCAAGTCTATCGTAGCGCATTCAGTGGCGTCACATATGCTGCAACGCAACGGATGTGCATTGTTCAACTGCGTTGCTATACCTAATTCGTGGAGATAATGTTGCCAGATGTAAGCATATTATTTAAAATTTAAGACATGGTAACTCATACTCATGCATAATTAACACAATCCGCTTTCATTTGTTCGAATTATGGAATTTATGAAATTCGTAAATCCGTACGCCCCTGGCTCTACTGACTACTCTTTTTGGCCCGAGTATAATATCTAATTAATTAGCTGGGAATGGCGCGCGGTGCAGATTTTCCTTAGCGCTAGCGAGCCGGCTCTGTAGAATGTCGATTTGTATTGTAGGCCCAGCGCAGTGCACATAACTATAGCTGCACGTGCTTAATCATTCATGATGCGTGCCCATTATATGGTCATCTCACTCTCAGAGAGCGGGAGGGCGAAGTGAACAACATCGATTATTACGTGGATGCGACGCACAGTTTAAGTGTGCCGTGAGTCTATTTCTGTGGTTAATTATATTGTTCGACGGTCCTATTTATTGCGCGCTCTTTCACGGTGCAGTGTGCAGTTTAATTTGAACTTAAGAATTTGAATTATAATGGTGAATTTGAATTATAATAGTGCTATAAAAAAAGTGAATGGATTTGTGGATGTGCTGAAACAAATCGTTTATTTTGTTTTCCATGTTTAACAAAACAATTGCGAGTCAAATGAAAATGAGAAAAAACAAAGCATTGAAAATATTTAAATTAATATCAAGTTTAATACAAATTTTGAGGTACTTGTAAAACACAATGACCTTGAAAATCCTAAAAAAAATTCGCCGCAGCAGTTCTTGCCCCGTGTATGCAGCTTTTCGCTGTCCACCTCCTTTGTTCAGTCACGAGCCGCCACTGGGATAAAGTTCACTGGAGGTGAAAAGAACCGCACTAATAAGGCCGGTTTTTTTCACCTCAAGTTAGATAACTTTATCCGGCAGTTATTTACTTAGGATTCAATTGTTGCGACAATGAAAATCAACAACTTTAACACTTTAACAGGAAGTTGAAAAAATTGATCCGAATACGCATAAAAATTATAAAAATATGAATTCTGGCAGTAAAATACTGAAATTTAATTTTTTTTTTTTATCTTTTTTTACCTTATTTGAATTTCTAATTGTGCCTGTCTTAATTTTCACTACAAGCATTACAGTCTATTTATTTATAAACTGTTCAAATTTTCCATTACCATTTTAAGTTATGTTTCCATTTAGAGAAATAAACTAAGCTGCAATTTATCGCCTGCATGTAGTATTCAATGTAATTTTTTTAATTTTACGTAAATTCAATAGGTTAATGAATTGCGTATAATAATTGCTTGCATATGGATTTTATTTATTTTATTTGTTATTCAATCCAGATGCAACCGTCTATTTCTTTTAATAAATATGTGACAATTGAAGATAATCATTGAGTAAAAATAATAAAGAGGCGCAACTGTCAAGGTTTCGAGATTTTAGTGTTGTATTTTTTCACCAATAGCTTCATGATTGTCTTCAATTTTAAGGGCTATACAGCCACATTACAAATGCCTTCCCGTAGCACTAAAAATTGATGACAATCATGAACTTATTGGCAAAGAAATACAATACTAAAATCTCGAAACCTTGACAGTTGCAACTCTTTATTATTTTTTACTCAATGAGATAATCTATTTGTGAGAATGAAATGATTTTGACAATTGGTTTCATTGGTAATCACTAAATGGACCCGTTAAAAATATGAAAGTTGCTCATCTGAAATGGTCGGCCAATTCCGAGTAGGTATTGTGAAATAGCAACAGAAGCAACGAATGTGAATAACATCAAATTTGTAAATCCAGCATAAACTTTGTCCATATTTATTTTTTATGCAAAATTTGTTTACATTATATTTTTTATTTTTTTCCATATAGTTATTTAGAAAAAAATGGATTATTTTTATCCTGTGAATGAAACTGAATGTTTAATTTCTAATTTCTCTGGTCAACTCATAACTGCTTAATTTGATCTGTTGGCTTGACTGGATAATTAGAATTCTCACACGTTAAAACACGAAACTGTCAGAAAACCATATAATACTTAAACACAAGATTTATTTCCTTGTCTTTGTTTGTTTTAGGGCTTTTGATGTAGAATTACTCTACATAGCACAAACTCTTAAAATACCCATATCAGAAGTGGCTGTTACATGGACTGAAATTGATGGATCAAAGGTGACTCCTATATGGAGTTGGATTCAAATGGGTGCTGATCTAGGAATTATATGGTTACGTTATACTATTGGAGCTTGGAAGATTAAGCCTATTAAAAAAGACTAGATTTACATAAGAAAAATATACATTAAATGTATATTTACATTGTATAAGAAAAAATTCTTTTCTATAATAAAAATTAGATAATCTTTACTTACAACAATGTGTTTTTCTAATAAAAAATGTATTACTGAGATACTTGCTTATAATGCGCGGGTTGATAAATATGGTTTTCTTGAAAACAATGAAAAAATCATTTTAAGTCTAGATTTTTTGTTTTCCTGGTTTTTATTGATTTTTGCCTAAGAATCGTGATATGTAAATTTTATAAACCAAAAACACCGTTATAAAAATATAGACCAGAGATCTGACACAATTCAAAATGAGAGCGAAAGTTTTTGATTACGTTTGCTATAGTATGTTCACAAAGCCCTAAGAGAGCGTCAAAACAAATGCATGCACTGTCCACGTGAACGAGCAGGCACCTATTGGCCTAATTCACAAAATCAATTTAATGCAACCAATGAGAACGGTCTACGGATTCAACAGATTATGTTAGTTTTGACACGCTCTCAGAACTCGGTGAATACAATTTAGATTATTTCTTTGGCCCTGTCTTAAGAGGAATCGAAATGTGCAAATAGGAAATAAACGTATTAATTATCTATAAATGTGATGTGTTGCTCTGAAGCAACACAATTTTTTCGAAATTGATGTTGCTCAAAACTTGTCTGTATATTTATATAATTAGTAAAAGACAATAAGCCTTCAACAGGCATAATGAAGGCATAATTGAATTATATTTATTAAGTACTTTTGCATTGTCAGCTAGATTGTAGTTGCTTCGTAAATTGTAATGCCCAAGCAACTAGAAATTAGCTAACACAATTTTAAAAATAAATGAACTATTGATTAATAATAAATAATCTATTTAAATTGACGAATATTTTTCAAATGCACGTCAAGAATTTGTTGAATGAAATTTACCATTAAAAATTATATTTCTAAGGGATGCCTAGGGAGCTAGGGACAAAACAGTTTTGGATAAAAGAAAAAAAATCATGGCATTTAATAATTTAAACATGAAAAGAAAATTGATCTTTTTATTTCTTGTAGAAAAATAAGATTTAATCAACTTAAAATCTCATTATAAATTGTGATCTTTTGCGGTATAATCATTAATCAATGCAGAATACACAGTATTAAAAATTTGTTCTGAATATAGCTATTGTTCACAGAGGCAGTAGCATTGTACACCACGTCATTAAATCATACTCCAAATGTAACCGCACAAGTGAACTATATACATTGATGGATTCTACAGAAATTTATCTAGTTTCACAAGAGAAAGCCTACCATTTTTTATGAGTTCACCGAGTGGTTGTTTGTATGCAATCACAGTACACACAATACTGTATACCGACGCGCAGGATCGCACAATGTGACATCACATTCGTCCCTCTCTGTAATAGTTCTCGGCATATTTCAAAGCTTATCATAAATATACAAAAGTTGTTTTCATACTTTTATGCCATTTGAGTTTAATCAGAGGACCTATTTTTTGATTTCAGGTAACTTAATACCACTTTTTAAATTAGTTTTTTCTTCCGCATGCTACAACCCATTCTTTTGCTATTTGCTATATCGGTTTTAGGGAATGAAAAATATTTGATATTGGTTCCTTTAGTATATTTGCTAAAATTACGGCAACCTGTCACAGCACAACTAAGCATTTCTACTAAAAAAGTATTTAAAAAGACCAAAAAACTTCAACATGATGTGCATAAATATAGCTGTCAGGTGCAAATGTGACGACATGCGCGAAAGGCGACTAATCTGAGTGCTCTGTGTAGCATACCGGTGTGTGTGTACCATGAGTGCAATCAAATTTTATTCTCTATTGAATGTTACATCTAGATTGTTCATTGACCTGACCTGACACATTCCAATCCTAAATTACCGGATAATTCTTTTGCACCCCTCAATTACTTTATCTAAGATTAACCTTAATTGATTTTGCGTTTTTAGTTTTTAAATCGTTTGGAATTGTCTATGAACAGAAACTCACAATTAACGATTATTTTGGAAATATTGTTAATAAATAAGCAAAAGAGACGGAGGCTTGGTGTGACTCTTGTGAAACACTCGAGCTGAAATAAATTTCATTAAGAAGCTACTAATTCATAGAAGTAGACATTCATTGAAAGCTACCTTTATCGATTTGCTCATCAAGATGTCATCACTTACACTATTGAATGCTTTGGAAAAATCTATAAATAAATACAATAAATTTGAAAGGATCTTACAACATACCATTCGTACGAGAAAGTGTCCTGAGGATTTGGCTCATTTTGAGATGTTGTAGTTCTCATCATTCTGAACTAAAGTTTCAACGTGCCAACTCTATCCTATGAATCGTTTTTCTGCTACAAACTTTCTAGTATGGATACATCTGACACACGCAGAATAAATTTATTCACCATAAATCATGTTACAAGAACAATACTTTATACGCCTTCAACCGTACCTCATATACGGTAAATGTGAAGATTAGAGAGCTTGTAGCGAGAAAACTATTTATAGAATTGAGTCATGTCCATTGAGACTTTTGTTCAGAATGATGAGACTACAACTTACCTCAAAATGAGCCAAATCCGCAGAGATTTTCCCAAAATAACGGTGCGGGCATCTTTGTTTTCCATCGCACTCACCAAATTACTCCGCTAAATTAAAAGATTAGTTATAGTTGATTTGCGAAAACTTTTGTTAATTTTTAAAGAGATGCAAATAATGTCAATAATTTTATACTTTAATCATAAAAATTTATGTATATAATTTGTACATATCATGTTTTTGGTGCCCCATATGCATCAGGCATTCTCTCAATGGTATATCTGTGTTGCGAAACATACATTATGGGCACTCCGGGAATTTTCCTAATCCTTCTTTTCAAATCCTTGTCGTTGGTAGCAACAATATAACATTTGTGTTGGGTAACTCTTTGTACAAGACAGTCATCAGCATATGTACCCTTATGCATACAGGTTATTCGCTCAAAACGAGGATCTTTTATAATTCGTAGAGCTACTCTATATTTCTGACCTAATTTCTCTAACTCTGCTAATACACAATCTGTAATATATGGTACGCATTTAGCATACAAACAGTCCATCATATTTTGTATAATATCTAACTTGTTTTTAATAGAAAAGTTTATAAAATTAGTGTCTATTAATATGTGATATGGAGGACCAAGTTGGGTATTATATTGGAAAAACAGTGCTGAACTAGCTTGTGGTGCTTCATGAACTTTAATAGCATGGGGGTCTTCAGGTTTCTTCTTCTTTGGTGGGGCACGTAGGGATTGTTTTATTCTTGGATCACTTAAACTAATCATTTTTTTCATTTTAGCGAAACGTTTCTCCACTATTTTACGTGTCTTTTTTGTTTTTCCCTAAAAATATAATATTTTAGAAAGAGGGGGTTGCGAGAAAAAGTATTTTTACCATTTTCAAACTATAGTTGGACAACGGTCAAATTTGAGGGCAATTTGTCGGTTGCAATATAAACTTTTGTATATTTTAGTGATTGTAAAATATAACTTTAGAATTAGTATAGCTTGTCTTGTAACCTCAGTCCTCACGTTTGTTGCTCACTCACGTTGATGCATAGAATAAGTAGGATTTATAGAACGCCAACTGCCATATATTGCCGACGAACCATAAAGCGCCATCTCTTGTCGACATCGGTAACTAGAAATGCGAGGGAAATTCAAATGGACCCTAGTTTTTTATCCTCTTGAAATAAAATTTAATTGGACAACGACAGCTCTGTTGGGCCAATATACTTACATTTTATTTTTAAATAAACATATAGATAAACTTAGCAATTTCTTTAGTTTGCCTATAGTATATTTAAAAAAATGTAAGTAAAATATCAGCCAATGAGTGTTGAAAGTTGTTGGTAAACAATCATTGTCATTCATCACGTAACTGGGTTTGAAGATCGCGGTACATTATATTTCGTAGGTTGAGGTTATATACGATGATATGCTCAAGATTGTAGGAATAAAACACTTATATGTTTTTAATATGTCTATA
The DNA here is from genome assembly GCA_963680705.1 of Rhagium mordax. Lineage (NCBI taxonomy): Eukaryota > Metazoa > Arthropoda > Insecta > Coleoptera > Cerambycidae > Rhagium > Rhagium mordax. Next base: position 57,334,087 of record OY796660.1, on the reverse strand, counting down.
TTAATCTAAGAAATAATCTTATTACTATAGAGAATATTAAAATTAGAATGGTTTAAGATTTAAGTACCTATTACAAATACCCTATATAGTCAATATTATTAATATTATTAATAACATACATTAATATAGAAATAAATAAGTACATATGAGGACCTTTTAACATTTTTTATACTTTAAAACTGATGGAAGTTAATTAATTCTAAACTGACTATATATTATTATTTCTGTAAATTATCATATTGTAATATACCTAAACCATTTACATAATTGACAATTAGAAAAAGCAAATTTTAAGTGCAGTTTATACATATATAAAGGGTATTTTTTTAAGCATGAAGAGAATGCCGTCGCTGTAAACGAAAATGTGCAAGAGAATTCAAAATTGTCGATTCGTCATCGTTCGCAGCAGTTGCAACTCTGTCCGTTGATTACGTGGAAAATTTTGTGCAAAAATCTTTCTCTAATTGGGCTTTAGAGCAATTGCAAGCTGATCCGTTGTTTTATCGGAAAATTTATTGCTTGGCTATAATAATAGTCGAAGGTTCTAAAACACATATTCGTGAATAAAGTAAAAACTAGAACAAACTAAAATACATGCACATTCAATTATAACAAAAAATTTAGTGAATATAAATATTCAAAATTATGTTAAAAGCATAAACATTTGCATTTGAAAAATACTGCTACTCACCAGGCAAATATAAGGTCGGTATTACGTTTTCTTTTAACTTATTAGGAGTCACAAAATCTTTTCCTTTGAAATGTTTGGCACACACGAGAAGCCTTTTGCTAGAGTATGCCTGCATTAAATCCATATTGTTGTACTCAGGATTTCCCAAGCATTCTAGCCAAGTTTTACAAATATCGTACCTTTTTGAGGGATTTGGCAATTTAAAAAACGCTGCATGTACGAGTGGAGTAGGCCATATATGTAGATATAATATAATTAATTCACTTTAGTCGTTGAAATACGTAAATATAATACTTTCAAAACTTAAACAAAACGAACTGACGGTTAGTTTTGACGTTGCACTCAGATGATAAAAATGTATCACGCGCATCATTTAACTAACACAACCTTAAATTTTTAGTTTTTGCAAATTTATTTTTAGTTTTCAATTTAATTTTTGTAGTTTTAGCTTGGATCCATTATAACATTTAAAAACTCTCTTAGACAGTAGATTTATAAAGTTTCAATATTGTAGATTATTAAAAATAGATTGCTAATTATAGGTTGGAATTCCAACCAACAAAAAGCATCTTATTTTATTAGATTAAGACAATTAGTACTTTATTAATAATACACCGAACAAGATTTTAGTTGATAGTACCAGAACCAAGCAGAAATTTTGATAAAATTGACATAATATGCGAAAATTGTTGAAAATGCATATTTTTAAGGTTAGCTGTGGCGTCACGTGCAAATTATCTTGTCCTAATACACCGCCATCTCTGGTCGACATCGGTACTAGTGTAACGTGATCCACGATACCCTATTCCAGTTGAACGGCCCTGCGTTGATGTTGATTGTTTCTCTGTTTTTTGTTGGTTATCTTCTTCTTCTTCCTCCATTTAAGCATACGAGATTTTTAGTGCGTTCAGGACTTCAGAGATACGTGCGCCGAATGCCGCATGTGTGGTGCCGGCCAGAGTTTATGTGGTGCCGGCTTTAGACAACGCATAATATGCTATTTTGCCTCTTTTAGATCTCCTCGTTTTAGGCACAAATACGAGCGGTCAGCGCTAGAAGTACTGTAACTGTTATTATGAGAAGATGCCAGGCAATTAAAACGCGCAGAATAGTATATTTTAGTAATTAGTTTGGAATGAAGCATATTCTGCGAGCGAAGCGAAAAGTGTCTATCTGAAAATGTAAAAATATACAGGGTTATTCGTTTAAAAAAACTGCCGATGACGTCATATCTCGAAAAAATAGAGTAGCTATTGGAAATCAAAGTACGTCACTGAATAGAACGAAAATACTACAAAACTTTTGTTGAGGGTATTTTTTAATCAAACATAGTATAGCCAGAAATCGGGTGTTCCGGCACATTTGCCCAACCGTAGCCATCGTGACGATGGCTACGGCCCAACCCTGTATAGCGTTTACCAGCCTTGACCTAACCTACCTTCAGTTAAAGTAATGAGCTAGGTTCTTAAATTCGCTACGAGATGAGAGCAGAGCGAGAGCAGATTTTGGGTCACGTGGTACTCGAGTTCGGAATTAGCGGATTAAATAAAAGAACAAAGAACGGGGAATGAATGGAATGATGACTACTGACTAGACCAGAGAAATAGAGAGGGGAGAACGCTCTTAGACCTTTGCGCATCCAATTTTGCTAAGACACCACGGGGGCAGACATTTTGAACATGATCACGTGATTTGTTCAAGTTTGTTGTCGTGCAACTGTTAAAAAGTGTCGAGTAAAGTGAGGTTACAGTTATTTAAATTTTTTGGTGTGCGTTTAATTATATTTATTTATAAACCCTACCGACTGCATATATGTTTCTATTTATTCTATAAACTAATTTAATATTTAACGCTGTGGTGTGGACTTTTTTATTGTTATTTTTTAGACTTTGTTATCGCGGTGGACGTTTTTGTTTATCATTATTGTATTGCTTTTACAACTGAAAATGCGTGTTTTTAATTATGTCCTGTGTTGTAAGGGGATGTTCTAACGCAAGGCGATTTAAGCCTGAAGGAATTACATTTCACCAGTAAGGTTTTTCATGAATTTTCTTTGCAGCCATTTATAACAGTTATAACATTCTAGTTTCTCAAGAGGTGACATATTTAAGAGGTGGTTGGAGAGTTGAGTGATGAATACTCTTGGTCAGAGAATAAATTTGTTTGCTTTAATAATTTTAAAACAACAGATTTTATAAAAAGTGATAATCAAATTCGCCTAAAACTTAATGCTGTACCAAGATTGGAGATGTATCAGGCCGAGGCCAAGGTAGTAGACACCCCATCTACAAGCTTACTTAGATCTGTAACTTCAGTTCAGAATATGGCCTCATTTACGTCTTCGATATGTCCTCTTCAGATGATACGATAGAGTTGCCAAGAGATGCTAACCTGAAACGACACCGTGGGTAATATTACTTGTTAATAATATTTTTTTAAATAAATCTTGAGGTAATAATTGTTTTGTTTGAAGTTTGATAAATAAATATAATTTCAACGAATCGTCTAGGCAAGATACTTCGGCAAGTACTAACAGCAGCACAAAGAGGAAACGTGTAAAGTATATTCAAACTGTACACAATTGCAGGTATGTGAATACAAGAAAATATTTAAAGTGATATGCATTTGGCGCCTATGCTCAAAGCAATATTAATAAGATTAAATTATATTTTACGTATCAAATTTATTCCTAAAATAAATGGTTTTTTATATTTTTTATTATAAGCGATATATCCAGTTGCCTTTTTTATCGATCTTAGCATCCAATTTAATATGTATATACCTATATTATTTTACTATAATAAAGAAATATTTAAGAATGTTTCCGTCATTTTAAATCATCTGCCCTGTATTGCATTAAAAATCCCCAAATGTCATATCAAAAATCCCCAAATATCATTTAGGTTGCCTGCCATGGTGTTCAAAATGGCGACCATTGTGATTTGCCATTCGCGCAGGTTCTAAGATCATTCTCCCCTCTCTATGTCTCTGGACTAGACTAGATGCTATACACAGACGACACTAAAAAGCACAACACGGCGTTTTCGGTGGGCCAACCACAGACCGGTGGGCGTGTCCTAATTCAAATTTCGGCGGGTTTCATGTTTCTGTTAAAATTAAATTGATGGAAATTACCTACGACATAAGAATTCTTTTGTCGTTGGAAATTACTATTGTTAGTACATAATAAATGTATTTATTTTTTCATTTAAAACTTAATGTACCTACCTACCTATATAATTATGGAATTGAAAAGGTAAATATATTTTAGGTTTAAAATCTATATAGATATAAGATAGGTAATATTTTGATTTTAGGTAGGTATCTAAAAAAAATACGTAAATATTTCGAAACAATTTTTTTATGTAGAAATGAAATAGGTTTAATCTAGTTTAATTATTAAGATGTGTATTATACACAGGTATAATAGTTTCATTGTTAGCTTCTGAATAAAATAAGACACCAAATAATTATATACAAATATCAATAAATTTTATATAGATTCTCATTGTACAATAAAAATTTATATTTTCTTTTTTATGGTGATGGAAATAGGCAGTAAGTATCCCAACAAGACTGAACAGTGTGATGTAAACTTACCTGGGCCCTTCGCGAAAAGCTTGTGATCGAACCTACCTACTCATGTTGTGTTTATTTTATTTATACCCATTACGGATGAGTAGGTGTCGGCTGGGGTGACTGGACTGGGGTCTATGGGGGGCCCGGACACGGAAACAAATTATTCATATTATTACAATATTACAAAAATGCTGCGTATCTTGCTCAAATGTCAACTTTGACTCAGTAATATCTACCTTCGCTGATCGTAAGGCCCACAAAGTTTTTCTTGATTAAACTAATTATTTGTACTTTATACATATAACGGTTATCTTCATATTCAGTTAATGGTCATATTCTTTTGATACATACTGTATAAAAATGTAAATTAACTTTTGTTACCAAATATTGAAATTATATGATTTATGCTTGTTAAAACTCGCGTGCTAATTGCTAATTCGAGGTATATGCTATTGCTACTTGGCTATTTAAATTCATACTGTGTATGTAGTAGGGCCCCAAAAATAACTACCCCGGGGCCCGCTGTGGCTCTCGACGGCCCTGAGATTTGAGATGAGCATTAAACACAAATAATACAAGGTTTCGTAAATACCCCTACTTTATTTAAAAACAAACACTTAATTGAAAAGTACAATAACTTTTAAAGAAATTTGGAGAGTGCCGTACTCAGCCTTGAATTCACGAGGGGAAAGAGAACGAGCAGAGAAACCCTCGATCTCAATTCAAACAAATCTAAATAATTATATGCCTCTTTTAATACTTTTTACTGAATAATAGGAATGGTTCTCTTCAACCGTCTGTAAAACTATTTAATGAAACCTATAGTTAAAAATTCAGTTCCATATATTTATATAATTATGTTTTCCACATATTCTACCATCTTATTAAGAAGTATAATTAATATTTAAATACATTAAAAAACTTAATCTTATATAATAACCTTAAATTAACTATATGTCAATGTCCACTATTAGTTTCTTCTTTCTTGTAATCCTAGAGCCTCGCCTAGAGCTAAAATAAAAATTCAGTAGATACGAATGCAAAATACACACATAATAAAATAAGTACATATTATAGGTGGGATTGTAGGAATGAAAAACTTTGTTGGATAATTTATATTTTATTACTCACTTTTGGGTGTTTCTTCCCTTGAATATTCCAGTTCTTTACAACATGCCATGTACACAAGAGCCTTTTTGGTTTATTATTCTTGATCTTCACCCATGCGTTGTAATTATATTTTGCATCATCGTCACTCATAAAGTATTCTGCTTGAATTTCTGTTTGCATCTTATCCTCGATCTTATAAGGCTCTCAAGGGAGAGCAGCTAAAAATGTTTGAAAATTATTCTTCTTACAGGCATAAATAATAACTACGTAAAGAGGATATGCATACCTAAAAAACCTCTTGAACTTGTTGATCCAATCTATTTGACAGTAAGAAAGCGACTGGGAATCCTGCATTTCCGTCATCCTTAATAAGCATTATGGTTAGATCCATTCCTCTCTTATTCGTACCATCTGTGCCGTCCATGCAAATTATGTTGGGGAATTGACGCAGTTTTTCTTCCATTACTGAATTCATTAATCCTAGAGCAAAATCTTCTTTTTTCAGCACATCATGTGTATTTCTCCTATTAGAAATAAACCACTTGTTGCATCACTATACTTACAAATAAATTCAAATAATTGTTTTTGTTACGTAGGTACCTTCCCTTTTGTTACGTACCTTGCCATTATAGCATTCCACTCCTGAACCTTCACTGCTGCTACCATATCATTCAGATCTCGTTTCTTCTGGATGTTATATTTTCTCGACAAATTTGTGATGTCTTTGCTTGTTAAAACGTTCAATCTTCCCAGTTTCGGAACTTCTAATTTTCTTGAACCCTCTAAAATTCTGTTCGGTGGTACCCCATGTCCAGCATGTGTTTTCCAATAACTAACTGAAACTTGTCCTTCATCACGCAGTTTGCAAATCAACCTGCATGCGGAGGGACATACTCCTTTAATTTTAATTGTTCCACCAGATTTCTCCGTCTTCTTGTTGCAATTGGGCTCGTATCCTGAAAATAGATAAGAGTATAACCTATTATTATATGTTGTGTTAGTTAGGTACTTTATATACCGTAGGCACTGAGTATCAAACCTACCTTGTGGTCACTTCTGTTACAGTCAAAGTACAATATCTTATGTTCCTTGCTGAGAATCGATCTGTGCATTGCATAATTTGTCTCAATTTTTTCTTCACACTTCATGTTTCGCATTCTTAATGTTTGTTAGAAAAGTCAAAAGTTATACCTAATGGACATATCTACTTTATGGACTCTTGCGATATGACTTCCTTAATCCCACATTTTTAATTTTTTACTGCAAAGGTGACACGCTTCTGATGGATTCTCTTCAGATTTTGTTGAATCGGATGTAAAAAATAAAGATGAATCCATGATATCTCGTTAAAATAAACTCTTAGTATTTAAACAATATGTTCTAACGAACAGGTTTGTAAAACAATCTCTTTGATCGGCAAAAATATGTAGGTACACAAAAAACGTTTAAAGGAAGTTTGTAACAGTGACAACTGACAACATAACATCAATAGACAAATCTTACAACATGAACCCGCCGAAATTTGAATTAGGACACGCCCACCGGTCTGTGGTTGGCCGACCGAAAACGCCGTGTTGTGCTTTTTAGTGTCGTATAGATGACAGATGACTTGTTTGGGAATATGAGAATTTGAATTTGAACTTAACCTAATTTTGTATATTTGTTGCACCTTGCACCTTATCAAAACAATGAGGTTTTACACATAAAAATGTTACAATTCTTTTATTTACCTTTTTGAGCCCTATTTAAACTCATAACTTGTTAAAATGACTCTAAATTCTACACCACTTGGATGGGTCACTAATAATTGTATTTCCAATCGATCCATCATTTATTTAAGTAGGAAAGTTGAAAATTCTAAATACAGCAATAGTGAAGTTAGACAAACGCAACCACATATTTTATCTATGGCAACCACAGACCTAGACCTAAATAGTAAATAAGTTCTGTGAGAGCAACCCACGTTACCCACGAAGTATTTTTAATTTTATCCTTGTCTTGTAGCCAATGAGATTATCCTCCTTAAGATGAAAGATGAACTCTCCGAGCTCGGCATTGTTGGCTGTTGCTCGGAGCAAAAAGATTTAGCTCGAAAGCATCGCCGAGATAAAGAGAACACGGACAGATTTACTCTTTCTGCTCTCTAAGTAATAAAAAAACGGCAAAGGATTTAAAAGAGCCAATCGAGTGAATTTAAGAACGTGCCTAGCTATGGAACGCACTCAACATCAGCTACTCTGACACAAGGATTGTTAACTAGAAAGGATAGCTTATCAACACCGATTTATTCCCCCAAGGTCACGCAGGCGTGACGTCGACAACGGTACCGGTACGCTAGCGGCTTGCACCAGCGGTCCTTTTTACAATAGATACTACATTGGTGGGATGCCGTTTTATTCTTTTAGCTAAATAGATCTTGATATTTTATGGACGTTAAAATAAAAATTCGTAGATTTTTATTTTACACAGTTCATCATATACATTAGGTACTTCTATGTATTATGTATAATGAATATAACAATTAATTTGTTTTAAAAACTTATTTTTGAAATCAACAAATAGTTATGTATATGTGCCTATGGAAAAAGAATAAAACACATTCTTTAAAATAAAGATAGTTTTAATACTAAGTATAAAAAAAATATAATGATATTTTAAATTGTAGAAAGTGCAGAGACTGACACATTATATTTTAATTTATTATTTTATTTAATTTACGAGTTTTCCCTCTTTTAGAATCTGAGGAATTACTATTCTTCCTTTTCAATTTTTGTTTCTGGTTGGCCTGAAAATTATTGAAATTTATTTTTATGATTGTTCTTAATTTACAAAATTCTGATATAATTTCAAATGGGAATAACTGAATTTCCTTTTTTGAAATTTTTTTTGCCAGCAGTTTAGCGTCGGAACTGCAGTTTTTTTTTATTTTCGATGCAAAGGTAGACCTAGAAAAAGAAAATAAAAAATACTTAGGTAGGTACCTACCTAATTTCAATAAAATATATACTTTTTTTTACCTAAAAGCTCATTTTGAAGGTCTCGTTCATAGGCATCTTCGGTAAAATGATTAGAGCAAACCCAAGCGTTTTTTAAATTAAACGAAACTGCTTTCTTACAGCGACGAATCCATTCTTTCTTGATGGTACTGGATACCAAATCCCGTGCAACAGGGAAACAATGGAAAATGATATCCGTAATACCAGCTTTTTTTAAAGCCAATTTGTTATTTTTACAAGATGCTACAGCACATTGACGACCAGGCATCTTCGTTACTTTAAATTAAAAAGTTAAAATTAAAAGTGCTATAAAACCCATAAAAACATAGGTAATTGTATTTAGAAATAGAATTCACGAAAAAGTTCACAATCCACAGAGTTCAAATAAACAAACACAAATTATACTGAACGTATCAAAAATATATTGTTAATAAGTCAAATAAATAAGCAAATTGCAAAAAAACACCTTCAAAAACACACTTTTCATAAAGTCGAAAGAAACCAAAACACTGAGACGACGCAACGTATCGTATTGTACTGTAACGACCCGTGGCGAAATCAACTAGCGCCCACATATCGCCGCACAACCGTTCACACGTCACTAACGGTACCAAAGGCGTGGGGGGTGGGCAACGTTGCGCTTATGGAGATGAGCGATCCTTTCTAGTTAACAATCCTTGACTCTGACAGGCGACAGCAGCCTCTGACAGTTTGTGTTCGCGAGAACACTTCAAGGTTGTTCTTGACTCTTGAGAACACTTAACCTAAAAGCACAGAATGTCTAAACTTCCTAAAAGAGTCACAAAGCCCAAAGCACAAAGCATAGGCCCAAAGCTCTGCAAATCCTAAATTGACCTAAATTGAAACAGTCAAAGAAAACAACCATATTTCTAATACATATCTGAAATTTACTGAAATCTTAGGTAAAAGGAACGCACTAATAAATTAAGTGTAAAATTGTAATATAAATTTAATTACAGGGTTCTCATTATATACGTTGGTAATTACTAAAATGGTTCTTGGCTGGATTGGCAATTATTAACAATGGAAAAAGAAGATGAATTTTTACACATATATTTCACCCATGTATCTCAACTGTGCTTTGAAAAAGCTAAAGAACATGTTGTAAGTACTTAATGAATTTATAACGTACAGGTTTATATCTAATATTTATTGATAGGAAAAAGAGAAAGAGCCAAAATCACCGATCACACCTTGGAGCACATTTTTAAATTTTTTACAACAGCTTGCTTTGGCTGAAAAAAGTTACATTGAAATAGGCTTTTTACAAAACAAGCATAAGAGTTTTCTACGGAAAGATGTAAGTGGTTTATAAGTTTTCGTAAATTTATATAACATTCTTTTATTTTTTATAGAATTCTCTAAGATCTGTTTATGAATCTATGAAAAATGACCTTAGAAAACTTGAAGACAATTGTAAACAATCTGTATTGGACAAGAGAGTACAAAATTACTGCCAAAACATAACACAGTTTTTGAATGCTAGAATAAGTTTAATTGATCTGTATCCTTTATACTGCACAGTTCCATAATAATTATAGTCAGTGATGTTCCCATCAATTTTTTCGAGGTATACTACCAGTAACCCATTGTGTGTCTGATTTTTTTCTAGAACACAGAATAACTAGAAACAGGCGAGTAAACTCGAGTAGCGCGGCTGACTGAAATGCATTCGCGTCTGACACGGCCATGCGATGACGTTTTCTCCCTATTGTTGTCTTAAGCATGATGGGCGTTGTTACGAATCACATAACAATGAATAACAATGGTTGGGGTCCATAAAAAACGGCCATCTTGCTTATGATAACAATAGAAATGAAGCACCATCGTACAGCCGTGTCAGAAGCGAATACGTTCGTAAGAATCATGACGTAGACGTAGTGTGGAGGACTCATGGGACCTGCGCATTATTGAAAGCTCATCGATATGTGCAATATCAAACACATTATCTAAATTATTTTTAAAATCCTCTTCGCATCGCTTAACACGTTTGCTGCCATGGTTGCTGGCGGCAATTGGCTAGACATATCTAGCTCATATGGCGAGGAAGATAGAGGCTACTATTTAATAAAACACGTACGGGACAAGTATGTACCTACCTCGTATCGCTAAATGGCGCGCACGACTACGGGATTCTATAGACCCGTATCGCTCCCGCAGCAAAACGCAAATATCAGATAACGCAGCGAACGTGTTAAGGAAATCTTGAATTTCTTTGCATTCTTTTGCAAATCTCTCCAGATATGATTAAGTTCATTCGTTTTTTTGATTTTTTACACAACTAGGTAGAGATTTGGTGGGTATTCTTGCCTTTTCCTAAAATATGATACACACATGAATTACAAGATTCGCGCTTTCACTATCTGTTAATTTTACTTCACGAATGTTAAAAAATTTAAAACCACAAGAACTTTCTTATTTGATAGTAGTTTTGCCCCCGTTATTTGGTGACTTACTTCATAGTTTAACAAGAACAGTCGTTTCCCCTCTCTTTTCTAACCTAGTGACCTAATAAAAGTTTTTCAGCAGTAGTGGCTCCCTAGATGCCAACTTAGATTAGATTAGATTACAGGTGGGTCAAAGCATCTAAAGCCTCCCTTCACTTCGACCTGGACAGATCTTTTGTGATAACCCTGTGTCATGTATACCCGTCAATTCTTAGGTTTCTAAAGAAACCCAGAATTTTTCTGGGGGCCATATTTTCCACTTAGGAAGGTGTTAGAAACACCTGTTCCAAGTATCGCAGCCTTTGTCGGATTAAGGCTCTGCATTCACAGAGTATATGCTCTGCCGTTTCGTTCGCGTCTATACAGAAGCGACATGTGTCGTCCTCAGCTTTACCCATTTTTTTGAGATGGTATCTCAATGGGCAGTGACCTGTGAGCAGGCCTGTTATTAGCCTTATCTCCGGCTTGCTAAGTTCGAGAAGCTCTTTAGCTCTTTTTTGCGAGTAGTTAATAAACTTCTTCGCTTGTCTTTGTCCTGGAGTTTGACTCCAGTATAATAATAATAATAATAATAATAATAATGTAGTTTATTATGTGCATACAATAAAGCAAATAAATAAAATTTATGTACCACAGGAAAAAAAAAAAAGTTAAGTATGGAGTATAATGTTTACAGCACATAAAAGGTGAAAGTATTGTCCAAGTAAGACATTTTTCAACTTCACCCTTATACACAATTCAAAATAATAACAAATATATGATTATACGACATATTATTGTATAAATTAACTAAAAGGCGATATTACTAAGAAATTTTACACTAATAGGTACAGTTTTTCATGTTTGGCATAGTTTCTAAATTGTGATATATTCATATTAAAACAGTCCCCTGGTATAGCATTAGCTATTTTAGGCGCAATATATGAGAAACTAGATTGAAACATTGTGGTAATATGTTGAGGAATGTCAAATTTACTTCTATTTCTCGTTATGCGATCATGCACTTCATGCCGATATTTTAACTTGTTGTATAAAAATTCAGGAATTTTATCAGTTATAATCTTGAAAACAAAACACATTAAATGCATTTTTTGTCTTTCATCCATCCTTAACCAATTTATGTCTTGTATATGACGACTAGTATGCTCACTTCTAGGCAATTGCAAACAGTACCTAGTTCCAGCATTTTGCACTCTTTGTATTCTTTTCTTCATTTTTTCTGTTAAACACGGATAATACACACAGTCACAATAGTTAAATAGCGAAAGAATCAACGAATCAACAAATAGAATTTTTACATTCTTAGGTACAATATTTTTATATTGATATAGAGTTTTAAGTCTAAGAAATGCCACTTTAAATTTATTTTGCACATGCAGTTCAAAATTTATATTTTCGTCCATTATCAGTCCAAGATTTTTTACACTTACACTATACTCAAGAGGTTCATCTTTGATTTTGAGTTTATAGTTTGACTTTATTTCACTTCTAAAGTTTTTCGGTCCAAATGCAATTAATTGTGATTTAGACGCATTCACTTTGAGACCATTTTTTGTTATATAGTTCACTAATTTATCAATTTCCTCATTTAAAGCGTCAAAAGCCATTTTTGTTTCTTCATATGAGAAACTAATGAGTACCTGGAAGTCATCAGCATACATATACAATTTACAACGTCCTAGTACCTCTGGTGCATCTAAAGTGAAAATGTTAAACAATAATGGTCCCAAAATTGAGCCTTGTGGTACCCCTGATTCAACTATGCATGGCTGAGAGAGAACATTCACATTTTGTTTTTGAATCCTAGTAATAACTGTTCTACCTCTGAGATAATTTATGAACCAAGACAGAGAGCTTTCCCTAACTCCGTACGATTGTAGCTTTGCTACCAGTAGGTCAAAATCCACCGAATCAAATGCTTTTGACATGTCAATTAGAACAAGTACAGTAGCCATACTTTTATCTTTTGATGTTATTATATCATCTACTACACTAGACAATGTTGTAACAGTGCTAAAGCCTTTCCTAAATCCAGCCTGCCGGAGTGGAAACAAGCTGTGTGTGTTTAAATGATCATATAGTTGATCATATACAATTCTTTCTAATATTTTTGATCCAATTGGTAGAATATTAATCGGGCGTAAATCCTTACCCTCTTTCACAGAGTCTGACTTAGGTATTGGTTGTATTATTGCAGTTTTCCATTCATTAGGTATGATTCCCAGTTCTATTGATACATTAATTATGTGTGTTAAGGGAAGTAAACAATATGGCAGTAGCAGTTGCAGCATATACACAGATATACCGTCTATACCCACAGCTTTGGATTTAATTCTATTAAGTGCTCTCTTTATATATTCTGAATTCACATTATGTAGATTAAATGTTGGTATATCATTTTTGTTGCTGTAATAAGCTATTATTTCCTGATTAATTTCAGGTTTTATAACACAACTTTGAAAATAGTCACTTATTACTTGAGGGTCATTTAATTCATGCGGTAACTCAACATTTTTAACATTTTTTCCAACTCCTAGCTTTTTCGCTTCTAACCAGATGTTAGTATTATTATTCTGGTGTTGATTCAACTTTTGCTTTATATATGCAGCTTTTTCCCTGTTTATTGCCTTCTTCACTTCCTTTCTCATATTTTGATAGAATGCACGTGATTCATTAGTCCGTTTATTTAGATAATTCTTTTTCGCTTTTTCTCTTTCTCTAATTAAGCACTTAATATTATATGTAACCCAAGGTAAGTGCTTTCTTGATCTTATTTTTATACTTTTAAGTGGAGCATTTTCATCATAAATTTGTAGAATTTTTTCATTAAACAGCTTCAATTTGTCATCAATACCTTGTGTCATATAAATATCATTCCAATTCATTCTATCAGCATCCAGATAAAAATTTTCCATGTCCATATTCTTGTAATCCCGGTATGTTTTTATTACCGGCTCTATAGGCTCCTTCTTAATATTCATAAGACAGTAAGTTAGATCATGATCACATCCCATGTCTAACATGTCAATAGTTCCAGACTCCATTACATTTTCAGTCATATCAGTTATTACAAAGTCAATTAGTGTTTCGGTATTATCAGTTATCCGAGTCGGTTCTGTAATAAGCTGATTTAAATCAAACATTTGTAATATGTTTGTAAAATACTGTGTTGTAGAAGAGTTACTTAATAAGTTTAAATTAAAATCTCCCATACATATGCAATGATGATATTTTGGAATTATTTCCCCAAACATCTCTTCAATTATCTCCATCCTGTATAATGGTAGTTCATGTGGTATGTAAACACACCCAAATGCAATATTCATTTTTTTAAACTCGACTTCAATCCATAGTTGTTCCAGTTCCTCCGTACCTTCATTAACATTTTCAATAATTTTACTACTTATTTGAGTATTACAATAAATTACTAGTCCTCCACCCCGTCTTGTTCTATCCAGTCGGTAAATTTTATATCCAGGAATCACTATGTCAGTATTTTTTATTTCCGGTTTTAACCATGTCTCACTTATGCCTATGATATCAAAGTTTGCATGAATGATATAGTTTTTAAGATCAAAAAATTTTGGTATTAGAGACCTAATATTTAAATGAGCTATTGCTAAATTAGTATTACTATTTGTATCTATAAAAAATTAATTCTACTTCTTTTTATCTCCAAATTTCTTATGTATGCTGGGCAATCCTTACTCCATGTGTTATGATGATAGTCTATATTTTTAATTTTAAGTTTTTCAACAGCATGTTTGCAATTTACACACGTTGCCTCATTATCTACAGCTTCACAGGTATTTGTAGAATGTTCTCCCCCACATTTAGCACATATCATTTGTTTACTACAATTTTTTGCAATATGATTGAAACCACAACAGTTAAAACACATCGCTATATCAACTGCATCATATACAGCACATCTATCCCAGCCAATATTTATTTTTGCTGCTTTCAATATCTTTTTGTAACTGTCTCCATCTAATTGTATATAGGCTACATAACTTCTTTTGTTTTTTTTATTCTGAGTAACATGCACTACTTTAATGTTTGATTTCTGCCTGTCTAGAATATCCTCATTTTGCACATACAATAACTCTTCAATTTCTTCCGGACTATTTGTTTCTGTAATACCTACTATTTTTATTTTAGGTAGCTGTGTTTTTGGTTCAATAACGTTATACTTTTGCCCTAGTTTATTCTGTGCCTCTGCTTTTAATGTGTCAGCAGCTGCCTTATTTTTGCATTCAATTATGACACCTCCGTCCCTTGAATTTTTCATACCTGAGACTGCCATTTTAGTGGGGTCAATATAATTTTTTACTTCTTTTCTTGTGTCATCATTCTTTTGTGTACTATCTTTTGGTTTGATTAGTATCACTGGTTCTACTATCTTTTTTTTAGTCTTTCCAGCATATGTCTCTGCTATATCCTCCTGAGTTTTAATTACCTTATTTATATCAGATTTTATTTCCTTATTTTTTGAGTTTATAGCTGTCGTAAGTGTTTCTATTAATTGTCCCTGTTTTTCAATTAACTCTCCTTGTTTTGCAATAATATGTTTTTGGTTTTTGACCTCCTCTTGAATATCATTTAGCTTACAAATAACTTCATTTAGCAGTTTGTTAGGCGTATCTACATTTAAATTTTCAATTTTCATTTTGCAGCAATCACAAAGAAACATTATCTGACGTTTTTTTATAGCAACAGCCCTAATTTCAGACACCGTAAGGTTAGTACACTTTTGGCATTGTGTTGATTGACAGACATCACATAAATATATGTCACTGTCCTCTTCTTTACATACACTGCATATATTCATTGTAAGGAAATAAATGATAGTAAGTATGAGTTAATTTTCTTTTTCCCATTTTCTGACCGCATCCGCTGTGTGACTTTTTGATGTCCCACAAAACGGTTCCGGTCCGATGAATGATGATTCTGCGCCTTCTCTCGCGAGGCGGTCTGCAATCTCATTCCCTTCTATTCCTTCATGCCCTGGCACCCACATCAAGGTTACTTTGTTATTTTTTGACAGTTGCTTTACTGTTTGCAGACAATTCCAGGTGATTTTAGACTTAAAGATAAATGAATTCAGAGCCTTAAGCGCTGCCTGGCTGTCTGAGAGAATATAGATTCTTGCTCCTCGTGTTCTCTTTTGGATACATTCTTGAGCGCAAGTTTCTATGGCATGAATTTCTGCCTGAAAGATGGTGGGGGGAGTATGGCCCAAGGGCTTTGACAGTTTACATCTTGGCCCATAGGGCCATGTTAAATACCTTGCAATGGCTTTCTGTTTCTCAAAGACTTTATTATTTCACTATGATCTTAATATATAAAATATTACATAATTTGGCACCTTCTTACTTACATAATAATATTAAGTTTAATAATGAAGTACATAATTATTTTACAAGGAATAATAACAATATATACATAACCAGAACAAAATATAAAAGCAACATGAAATCTTTGTTCTTTCAAGGTTTTAGTCTTTATAATAATCTGCCACTAGATATTAAAAATAGTTCTTCTGTTAATGTATTTAAACATAAATTAATAATATATACAAGGAATGTGATATAACAAATATATTTATAATTAATATGTTATTGTCAGTAGTGTTAGTGCATGTATATTGTAATAATGTGTATTTGTATATTAGACAAAGTCTATTTCAATAAAGAATGTATATATAGGTGCCTACTCCTACTCCTTGTTCCATCTTTGATCCATCTGTGTACCAGACCAGTGATCCTTTTCCAAATTTAGGTCCTCCAGAGCTCCATATCTGGCGGTCTGTTAGAACTACTTCAAATACATGCTCAAATTCGAACCTAGCTGGCATTATGTCAGTGGGTTTGGTCATTGAGTAGAACTGAATTTCATTTAAGATACTCAAGTGCCCGACTAAATCACCTGTTTTAAAATTCCTAGTAGAATGCAGTCTTTGGGCGCTGAGAGCTGCGTCCTTCTTTACGTAAATATGTAAAGGAAGCAGGTCAATCAGAGTTTTCATTGCTGCTGTTGGACAGGTGTTCATTGCTCCTGTGATTCCAAGACACGCCAACCGTTGCACTTTTAGCAACTTGTTTTGTGCCGTTATTTGTTTTGTTTTTTGCCACCATATTAATGATGCATAGGTGACAATGGGTCTAACAACCGTTAAGTATGACCAGTAGGTCATTTTTGTCTTTAGACCCCAGGTTTAGCCAAAAAGTCTTCGGCATGTCCAAAGAGCCGTTGTTGCTCTTTCTGTGACTCTTGTCAGATGTGCATTCCAGGTAAGTTTTTGATCTAGAATGACACCTAGGTATTTCACCTCATCTGATAAGTCAGTTTGCGTACCATTCATCTTTGGAGCTATTAATGATAGCTTCCTTCTTTTTGTGAATGGTACGATGACTGTTTTGCTTGGATTGACGTTTAAACCTTCTGCCAAGTACCATTTTTTAATGATGTTAAGAGCAACTTGCATTAGGCCTGAGATCATCCTATCATGCTTTCCTCTTACTACAATGACTAAGTCATCGGCATAACTCTGGACGTCGAATCCAGAGTCACTTAGTTTTGTGAGAAGCTCGTCTACAACTATAGACCATAACAAGGGTGATAGAACCCCTCCTTGCGGGCATCCCTTGATGGCTGTTACTGTTACTGAATCGCCTCCCATTGTAGCCGTTATTTTTCGGCTTTAAGCATAGATTGAATCCATCTTATAGTTGAAGGTTCAAAAACTTTTCTTTGTGCGGCTCTTTTTATTGATTCATAGGAGGTGTTATCAAAAACCCCCTCTATATCTATGAATGAACAAAGAGCCACTTCTTTGGCCACAAAAGTCTTCTCAATCCTATTTACTAGGCTGTGCAAAGCGGTTTCTGTGGATTTGCCTGCTTGGTAGGTAAATTGGTTTTTATGAAGCGGTAAATTTGTTAGTTTTTCGCTTTTTAGGTATAAGATTTTCTCCATTGTTTTTAGGAGAAATGAGGTCAGACTTATGGGTTGGTAGGATTTGGGTTGGGCGCTTGGTCGCCTCCCTGCCTGGGGTAAAAATTACCACTTTTACCTCCCTTCAAGCTTGGGGAATGTAAGCTAGGGTATAGCTGGTTCTGAAGATTTGTACCAATATAGGTAACAGCTCCTCGATTCCTTGTTGTAGGAGAGCCGGGAAGATGCTGTCTCCTCCGGGTGATTTATAGGGCTTAAATGTGCTGATAGCCCATCTAACCCAATTTGGCGTGAAGATGTTTCCAGAGATGCTTATTTCCCGGTTCGTAGGACGGTGTACGTCCTTGAGAGTCGGGTTTTCAGCCTTCCTGTCTTCCACGATATTTGAGCCTGGAAAGTGAGTTTGCAGAAGCAGTTTCACACTTTCCTCTCTGCTTTCAGTGTAGGTGCCGTCTGAATTTTGCAGCAGCCCAATTCCGTTTGAGTGGTCTTTTGAAAGAACTTTCTGGAGTCGGGTAGCTGGGGGCAATTTATTGATCCTCTCACAGAACCCTCTCCAAGTTCTTCGTTTAGACTTTCACAATTCCTTATTGTAATCTGTTAACGCCTCTTTATATTCGCCCCAATTTCCGGTGCGTTTGGCCTTGTTAAAGAGTTGTCTTGTTTTGGTTCTAAGTTTGCGGAGCTCCCTATTCCACCAAGGCACGTTTCTATTTGTAGCCTTTCGTTTCACAGGGCAGCTTTGTGGAGGCAATTTCTAGATCCTCAGTGGTCTCTATTACATTGCCTAGGTCTGCAACTTCCGACTTTAAGTGTTCACGATAGAGAGTCCAATCGGTCAGTTTTGGTATCCTCTGTTCATCGAAGCGCGTTATAGCTGCCTCTATATCAAACTTTATCTGTTTATGGTCTGACATTGAGGTTTCGCTAGATACGTGCCAGTTTACTATTTTATTGCTTATGAATGCGCTAGCTAAGGTTAAATCTAATACCTCTTTCCGCACGGCGTTCACAAAGGTGGGATTATTACCCTTATTGAAAATGTCTATATTATTTGCAGGCAGATAATCAAAAAGGTACTCACCTCGTTTGTTGATGTCTGTGCTTCTCCAGATGGTATGGTGTGCATTTGCGTCACAGCCTACCTAGTGTTTGTTCCTTCTTTTGCAGTAGCTGATTAGGTTTGATACTTCATCAGCAGGTAGATTGTCCGCATCTCCACCTCTTGCTTGCCCCTTTCTGTCGGTACCTCTACGACTACTGCCACCAAGTCCTTTGATGTAATATCTGGAAGAGAAACAAAGTTTATTTTGTTACTAAGCAGTATTGCTGTTATTCGGTTGTCATGTTCTTTTGAATAGATTAACTTACATATATTGATTGGAAGTCCTTTTACCTGGCTCCCATATGTCCAAGGCTCTTGGATGAGCGCTATGTCCAATTTTTGCCAGACAAAGCTTCTGCTAAGCACGTCAGAGGCAGCTTTTGCATGATGAAGGTTTATCTGGATGCATCCTATGTTTGGAGTCATTTTGATTTTTCTGCTTCCCTTTTTGGAGCCCTTGTTTCCTTTGGTGTTGGGTGGGTTTCGCAAGAAATCTTCCCGCTGGTAAGTCTTCTTAGGCTTCTTTGAGCCTTTGTAAAAAGATTTACCACTTTTTCCCATGTCTTTTGAGGTGGACGGTTTGTTTTGCAGAGGAGCCTTCTTTGGGATCTTTGGTTGAGCTTTCTGAAGGCTTTGGGTCCTCTGCTACGTCCTCCTTTTTCTTTTCAGCTTTGGCTTCCTTAGATGAACTCCCCCTTGGTCTTAGTTGAATCTGACCAAACTTGTAGTTCACCCTGTAACCCTGCTTTTTCAAGCTTTCTATGGACTTATGGTCCACTGAGAGCATGAGTTGTGCAACAGTATTTTCCGGTGTTCTTCTAAGAACCCTCCAGTCCGTTACATTCCGACCCTCATTTTGAGTGCTAAGGAAACCCAAAATTCGTTCATTGGAGTCGTCTGAACTGTTGGGAAAATAAGCAACAAGAATTTGTGCGCGAGGAATTTGGGCTTCCTCTACCGCCTTCAGTGCTGCTCCTTCCCAAGGTTTGAGTTCCTCCGTTATGCCTTTTAGCCAGTTTGCAGTGGCTTTATCGGCACAAGTTAGAACTAGCCAACCTGGTTTGAAAGTGGAACCAAGGAATTTTGGTTTGATGGTACTTTCCTTTTGTTCCACTATTTTATTTAGGATCTCTTCCTGAACGGCTTTAAGTTGCTCCGTTGTCAGAGAGGTATCCGGAAAAGTTGTGGCCAAGATACCTTAACACTCTCAGCGACCTGCTTGAATGTTTGGGGTGGAGGGGGCACTGGATTCCCGTGTGTATCTTTGGCTCTTTTAGCTGTTTCCTTATTAGGAGGTGTATCTTCCGATTGGTTCCTCTTGGAACCCTTTTCGGTTGATTCCCTCTTAATAGGATTTTGTGCTAGTTTGCGGGCCTCTTCTGGTGTGTGCCCGTGCTCTAGCAACCATTTGAAGCGCTTTCTTGCAGCTCCTCCAAGTTTCATTCTCCGGTCTTTTAACCCCAGGTCCTCAATTGATTTCATAATTTCCAACTGGTTGGATTGAGTTTCCTCCTGATCATCGCCAGATAACAGGAGTTCGTTTTCGGTATCAGCCGTTATGGTAGGACATTCTCTCAGTTCCAAATCCATTGGTTTTTCTGATGTACCGATATTTAAAGGGAGATCATTAATGATCTCTTCCGATTTTTTTGCGATTAGAGGTGCACTTTCCTCTTTGGTTTTTACTGCCTTTTCCATGAAGGTCCCATGAGTAGCTAGGGTTGTGAAAGTACCTGCAGCAGAGCCCCGCATGCCACAGGCAGGCTACTTTAAACCGGAGGACGCCAGGTATCCGGAGTTCGCAAACTATAGACTGAGCTCCCCCTCAGCCATGCAGCCTTTGGCGCTTGCTGTTCCACCTTGGCTTGGGTTGTATCCGTCTTTGTCTGACACCTCATCAGAGACCAGTTCGGCATGGGAAACCCTACCGGTAGCAAGCTACCGCCGACATAGCTCTCTGACTCCTTGGTGCACTCAAGCTCCTCCATCCGCCCAAAAGGGCTACGTCAAGATGCGCATAAGTCGGAGGAGAGATGCCAACTTAAATTATCCTAAAAAAATGTTTGAGGTTATGTTTCTTCCTCGAAGTTGATACCATCGTATGCAGAATGAATCCCTGAATCCAAAAATGTAAAAATATACAGGGTGTTCCATTTAAAAAACAGATGTTACGGTGCCAGAATTATTTTATTAACATGCATTAATTCAAATTTACTTGTTATTGCAACTGCCAAAATTTCAAAATGATATCTGAAAAAACAAAAAAGTTATAGGGGTGAGCCTAATTTCATTTACATCCGGTGTACCTAAGTTGCGTTAAATCATCATATTTTGAGTTTCCCTATGTGCACCTGTTCTGTATTGGTTCATTTATGAATCATCCTGTATATGTATCTAAATGCTGTAAACATTGAAAGCCCCATCTCCTTCTAATTTTCTCGTAGAAAATTTTCTAAGGGCCTTTAAAACGTTACACTTTTTAAATGCAGTCTATTTAGCAAAATTCCAACATTGACATCTTGCAGTGATATTTTTCATTTTAAAAGGTTATAAGCAAATCCGTCATAACTCGAGTTGCAGGTTTTTGGGGCATGTATGAGGATTTGAGTTTAGATCTTCCTTGAGACCACGCCACCAAACCATTTTCAGAATAAAAATCAGACTTTTTCTTTTGTCATCTCCATTTTTGTAAAAAAAAAAAATGGAAAATTCTCGTAGTCTCCTACAAACCAATTAACGGTGCTTTTTCTGTCCGATTTTTGATTGTAGACCTTTCAGTGACATACCAGAGCAAACTGAGCATTTCGCCTCTCCAAGAAAATCAAGAAATGTGTCTAACTGTCAAATTCGAAGATAAATTGTTGTAGGAAAGCAGAAAAAAACAGGGCGGCACGAAACTATTTTTTTATTTTTTGTTCCCACCTCTAAAAATTTTTTGAACATTTTTTCCCCATTTCCCACCGTCTTTTGTCCAAGAAAAATTAGGCTCATAGGACCTAATATTCCACTTCCCTGTCCCTCTATCTGTTGTACTCTAAGTACTTCTCGAAGTCTTTTCACCTGATTCAATTAAAGTACTCGAGAATATTTAACTATCTGCGGGTGCCTTGAAGAGACCTAGTTTTGTGTAAATAACGAAAATATAAAAAAAAATATATTAATAGAAACTATTTAGTTGTAAACAGCAGTTAAATATTTCGATTCAGCAGAAGTTGATGGCAAGTGTTTTGTGTCAATCTCTGGCAATGTGTTGCTTAAATTAATGGTTTCTTTGGTTTTTTTACCCATTTTTTTAGGTTTTGCCTTTATACTGGTGCTTTCTATTATTGTTTTCTATTTTATACTGTAATAATAGTACGGGAGGTAGCGTTGCATTTTTAATAATGTTTTCATACCGACCAATTTCTAATTCTAGTAATTAGTTAGGTATCAACAGTAACACAGTAACGTCAGTCGTACCATCCGTGGTGGGGTAGTAGTAAGAGGGTGTGTAATTTCAGACTGCTCTAAACTTGGTATAGTGATTTTTTATATAATAAACAATAAGATAAAATAGTCACATTGCAAATGTTGGATTATACGTCAGTCGCAAGGCACAACCTGTACGAAATTTTTTATATATATAAAGTAACTTCATACCACATGAAATTCATAAACATGGTTCTTCATATATTAAATAATGAGAAAAAAACAGTCAGCTGCGTTAATAGTGGGGGTAAGACCGTCAGTCAATGCCTTGAACATACCACGTCGTTAGAGAATTAGAGCGCCATAGTACAGTAAGCTACATTCACAATATTCACTGGCCTTGAATGCTGCTAGTGAAACCTGTTTGTGCGATTTGCTTAAAGAAATGTGGTAAAATTAATAATTTTTCTGAAAATATTCTAGAAAAATGTAGAAATATCCTAAAATTTATCAAATTATGTGGTAAACACCTATATAAGAGGATATATTTGCTTTTATTTCTACTAGGATATATCGCTTTTATAAATATATTTCTTAACTCCTCTTATCAGATATGAAAGAATATACAATATGGGAATGAATAAACAATTACGCTACACAGATATACTAAACCGTGTTGAGACTGTAATACAAAGAAATGCACTTGGCTTTACAGATATAAGTTTGACACCTGCAAGGGCTGTTTTTAGTTTAGAATGTGAAATCCTAGAGCAGTTGTTTAAGGCTCTTACAGAATTACAAAGACTACAATTTTTACCATCTCTGGCTCTCGTTCATGGAGCTCATACAAGATTAAGTGCATGGGAGAGTAAAATGCAAAGCCGTGAGGTAAAAACCATAATGACATAATATATTAAAATATTATAAATGAAATAATATACATATTTTAGATTTGGAAATTGGGTATCGTTTTCAAAAATAATCCCTTACCAGCACTGTTTCAATGGCTACAAAAACTAAAAGGAACGGTTCTAAGTAAATTTAGTTTATATTTTCATGACACTTTAGCCCAACAGACGACTCCTAACGATATGAGACATTTATGCGCAAAGTTACATCATGATCATTATCAAAAGTAAGTATTGCAATAGAGTAATCCCATGCTTTTTAGTGCTACGTCATACTTTTAAACAGGCTTATTTATTTTGTACAGGTATCTTAATTGTTAATGAATGATAAATAAATCGTAAGGTTAATTTTATTAAAAACAAAAAAAAATTATTCAGACATTGTGTGTGGATTGACGTTCCTGCAATAGTTGTATGGCCCAATAACAATAACCACTGGATAGGATATATGTTTTTGATTTTTTGTAAAAGAATAAATTTACGCCGGCCTGCTGGAGGCTGTAGATGACCTAAATGGCGAAGAGACTGGCTCAGTGCTGAAGATCTGGTGAATTTGTCAGAAAGTTTATGTAGATTAAAAAAGTTTTTCTCCTGTTCGCTATTGCACAGAAAAGTTACCAGGAAGCATACCGTTTATCTCGCAATACGGGGCGAACTTATTAGGCCTGCCCGCCATTGAATTCTTACAATTTTTTTTCTGCGATACCAGGTTTAGTCGTTACAGATTGTTGTTAATCGGATTAACTCTATCCAGTCATGACTTTAATAATAATTAAAGCGTACAAATGGCTAATATGATTGTCAATTTATAAAACACAAAATATACTATAATTTTAATTTCAATGAATGTGAACTGCTCTAGCTCAGCTAAACTTTCACATACCTCGAACTAATAGTAGAAATGAATTATGTTTTTATCTTTCCACTCCAAGAACTAATTTAATGGTTAAATCGCCAATTTATTCAATGTGTAATAACTTTAATCAATATTGTAATTCCATAAATATTTACTGTCACCAAATAAGCCAATTTAAGACAGCCATTATAAACCAATTGAAAACTCTACAGTAGACCAAACTTATGTAATACATTTGCTTCTATTTAAGTTTGAATTTATTATAATTTTATTTAACATTATCCATACTCACGCTGGCTGCAATTGTTTGTGTTCAATAATCTTTAATAACCAAACCGTTATGCTTAGTTCTCTTTATTATTATTATTATTATTATTTTTTTTTCTCTGTTTTTTTTATCATGTCTGTTCGTTAAGAAGAAGTAAGAAATTCATATTTTATTGTATAAGTGTTGTAATGCTTTAAACTAACGGACATTGTTCTATTGTGTATACATAGTTGTTCGCTCTGCTTTTACTGTACTATTTACTATATTGTGTCCTGTAAGTGGGTACTGTACCTGTTTGGACAATAAAGAAATTATTATTATTATTATTATTATTAATTGCTTAATCTAAACCTTAGATATTATTGTGTTACTGACAAAAACCTTACTTGAGATCATTATATCGAAATGGTATGAAATGAATTAAAGCCCTTTTCTAATGTTAGAAACTCAATTTTAACTCTATCGGTAAGATAATCGACTTATTTTTAAGTAAGAGGTCTACCATTAAAATTTGTCTTATGATTATCCAGACACCCTGTATACCTTATAAAAGTATTAACAGTTCTTTACATACACACTTTAAATATGAGATTGTAATGTGGGCCAATACTGGAGGTGACATGCTATAGATCATTTTCAAGTTTTATTTAAAACCTGTTCTTTATTTTTTTTAGAATGGTTGCGTTTCAAAGGAAATATGATGCGGCCTGTGTCATTTTATTATCTGATAACCAAGTCAGCTGTGATACAACAGATTACGATAGCTTTCCTATAATAGTGTCTTATCCACCAGTAAGTTAGGTAACTTACATAAAGCCAATATCTTCTGTTAAATTTGTTAATTTTATAGCGCAGTCCACCTCAACTCGAAATGATATTAAAAATGATATCGGAAACAGCAAATGAATTATTAAATGTGGATAAAATTATATACAAGTTTAGTTCTCAGGTAAATAACTTTAAAATGGTAATTTTCTAAAAGTAATATACAAACAAAGATTAATATTTCTGAATAATAATGCTCATTTATGCAGGGTGTAACGTAACTTATCCGAAAAATTTTAACCATACATGCACCTTCAAATAAGAAGTCGATTTGTTAAAAAAAAAATTTAATAAAAGTCCAACACAGAACGAGATAAAAATTGTTAAAGGTAATTAATGAAAATGTTAAAATAATATAACTATTTTTACAAAAGCTGTTCATTGTTCATTAACTTGCGAGCGTGCCTGGACCCGTCTAATCCAAAGTTATTGCACTAGCTGAAATGTTCCTCCTTCCTGCTGTTCCCAAAAACGCAGATTACCGACAGCCTTGTGATGCGTTCACTTAATACATCGATATTGTCTACTTCGTTTCTTAAATATCCCCACAAATAGAATTCAAGGATTTAGATCCAGGAACCGTGGAGGCCAAGCTACTGGTCCACCTCGTCCAATCCAACGTATCCCTTGTACTTGAACAAAATAATCTCGGACTACTAAACGATAATGAGGGGCACACTATCAGTAGTATGGTAATGAGAACAATAACGGAGCAACGGAGCATGATCAGTGATCAAGGTCAAGGTAGGGGGTAATGACATGTGTTTCGTTAGTAATACGATATATGAACATGTTGCATCTAAAAATAGATTTATGAGTGGTTAACACGTGTACAGTTGAATGGCCCGTGACAGGGGGTATGTGTATACTATATGACATACATCTGGCAATGTCAGACATCTGGCAGTGTAAAGGTGGGGGACTTAAAATATAAGTACAGATTTGAATCAGATTTTATTAATATGTTTAGAGAGTGTGATAGAGCAGTTCAGCAAGAGCTAGATGTAATAGAGACAAAGGAGTGTTGTGTTTGCCGCAGAATTATAAGTACGCGATATCTTCCTAGCGATTTATGGATAAGTAAACCTAAACTAATACTAGGTTTATGTACGCGTATGTGCAGCCAAACAAGACCAATTAAAGTATTTCGGTCATATGAATGGGATAAGTGCCAAATCCTAAATTCACCTATACGTGAATATGGAGTGTACAAGGTCAAAAGAAGAAAAATGGGATACTAAATATTCTCCAAGCCATAATCCTGAGGAATTTAAAAAAGATAAGGACATGATTAGACATCCGCCTATTGGGAAGAATAAGATGCAAAACGCAGAACTGAATATGTGGAATGTGAAAGTGTTTAAAAATAAGCAAAGGTTTGCTAACATATGAATTGTATCTTTATGAAAATTTTATAATGTCATAATAAAAATGAAACATATTTATTGTATTATTTATTATCAAGTCTAGACATTTAACGAAACCAGACGAGAGTCATTAACCTCGACGTCACCATCTGTTCACCAGATGTTATCACGTGTAACATTTATGTGCATGTCGCCGGATATATCTTGTCTAGACAAGTTAATTAGGGCATATGTTATGAGTCATCATTCATTTGCTCGCCAGATGTTACAGTGAGAAGATCATAATTATAATTAGAAGCATGGGTTACTCATTCTTTATTGTAATCAAGTTTTATGATGAAAACGATAAACTTGTTGGTCAAGAATGTATGGAGAGTTATAAGCTTCAATGTGTTAAAGAAACATTTAATCTAAAAGATAACTATTCTTACATTAAAATATTAGGATGTTACGGGGATTGTGATTGTGGCGATGGGGAAGAAGAATGGTATATACGCTCCTGTTTCGGAATCAAATCTTAAGTTTGATGCCTTAACCTGACTTATAGATTCAGTAAAAACTTTTTATATTAAATATATATGCCCCTCTCCTTTTCCACAGGGAATCAGATGTATAGTTATGAAATAAGAAAAAAAAATGTCAGGTGTGGGATTCGAACCCACGCTCCCGTTTGGGAATCATAGTTTAACTTAGACGCCTTAGACCGCTCGGCCAACCTGACTTATAGATTCAGTGAAAACTTTTTATATTAAATATATATGCCCCTCTCCTTCTCCACAGGGAATCAGATGTATAAATCAGTTATGGGATAAGAAAAATGTCAGGTGTGGGATTCGAACCCACGCTCCTTATAGGAATCAAATCTTAAGTTTGACGCCTTAACCACTCGGCCAACCTGACTCATTCATTGATTCAGTAAAACACTATACATTAAATGTATACCCCCTCTCCCTCATCAATAATAGAATATAAATTCATAACAATTTAAAAATACATTAGTGTGTTTATAGATATTACGATGATAGCTTCACAATTCATAGCTTTACAAGCAATTTTTCAAAGTTTTCTTTTTATACAATACCCTCACAGCGCAAAAGAAGTGTTTATATGCTTCGATAGTAATGGAAGCCGAAATGAGAGTTGGCCTTCTAAATGGAATAGAATGGAACCATATGCAGCCACTAATGCAGCAACCCTCAGATATCCAATACCCACCAACAGTACTATGTATAAACTAAAACTAAGAAAAGGCAATGATCTCACTCAAGATTCGGAATGGTTGGAACTCTATAGCAAACCCCCCACCACTGTTAATAATAGTACAAATACTGAAATGAATCATGACACAAATCAGTTTGTAATTTGGTATATAGCAGTTTGTTGTTCATCGCTCGTGCTTAAATTAATACTTACAAGTGTTTTAAAATGTCTCAAGGTCTGACTTGTTCGAATTGTCTAACGAGGGAGTTGATAGATAAGCATAGGAATGGTAAAAATTTGTATGATTTTACTAAGGAAGAACTCCGGAATTTTCCACTGCAGTATCTAATTGAAAAAGCTGGCCCAGTTGAGCTTCTTTATACATGGCATAAACTACCACGGGAGCACACACAAAATTTTGAACTTGAAATTCAACTACCTTGTTTTGTACATCACAATCGTCCCGAATGGCATAACCATGTAGATGGTCCTCCATGCCGGCAATCTAGATGTCATGTATGTAAATGGGGATTGGAAAGATGTGGTTAATATTTATTTCAATGTTACATTAAATAATTATATTTTATATATGAATATGTGGTGAAACAATAAAACAATAATTCATAATGTATATGTTTTTTATTTATAAATTACAAATCCAATAAATACAAATCAAAACTATCACAACTTAATTCGGGTTCATCCAAATCAACACTATCCCATCCTTCTTCAGGCTCTTCCATTTCCATCAAACGGTCAGCATATTTTAGTAAAATCTCTAATTTTTTATCACTACTATCTTCAGTAATTAGATGATGCCCCCACGCCAAGGTATTTACATCTCCAGGTATAACATACCTTTTGTCATCTGCTGATGATAGGGCTACTTTATTTTTTAATTCGGTGTGAATGGTGTGTAAATTGGAGGTAAATATAGACATTTTACGAAATATTATACCACCGTTTTCAACAATCTGGACATAATCAGAAAAATCTATTTGATGTTTAACAACACTTTTGGAAACACCTTTTGCCTTTTTCATGACCTCACCAGCTTTAACACAGTAAGCTTTAGCACCGGTACCATAAAACGCCTCAATAGGTCTTCCAGCATACTCATCCTTCATTTTTCCGACTACAGATTTTGTTTTGGGTATGTTATGGATGTTGTCAATACTATAATTTGACGTATCAAAATATTGAATATTTTTCTTGATGTCATCATAAACATTGTCGGTGAATATCTCCAAAATTAGTGAGTCGGTGTCAGTATACAAAACAGTTGCTTTATTCCCATACATGGATTTGATGTAACCATATAGAAATTCATAGATGATAGTCTTTGAAATATCCAAAATTGAAAATCCGACGTAGAGTGGTTTATCATAAACAACCTTTAATTTTTTCAATTGAACTGCTACTAAGTTTTCATCAAATATTGAACAGGATTTAAAATGTGGTAGGGCTATTAACGCTCTTGCACCCAACAGACCTTTTTTATTTTCCCAGCACGAGCACAGTTTAATGTTTTGTCTTTTATCAACGTTTTCCATTGTTTTTCCAAATATTGAATTAATAAACAATTTGAAGAGATCTC
The DNA here is from genome assembly GCA_963680705.1 of Rhagium mordax. Taxonomy (NCBI): domain Eukaryota; kingdom Metazoa; phylum Arthropoda; class Insecta; order Coleoptera; family Cerambycidae; genus Rhagium; species Rhagium mordax. The sequence continues at coordinate 57,304,752 of OY796660.1, read as the reverse complement.
TCTCAAATTCGTTCTTAGCAGAATTTCGAAGATTTGAATTTAATTCAATATATGATCCAAGCCATGACGATTGGGAAAATTCTATTATCCTATAGATTTTTTTCAATTTTAATCCATATTTTAAACACTGCTTTAAATTTTTGTAGTAAATGATATATTTATATTTATTACGTAAATTGGGGATTAATTTGGAAGTCTTACTTTTTGGAGGAGCCATTTGCTCTGGACAAAACGGTAAATCGTTGTGGTCATCATGCAAGTGTGGTGGATATTCCAAGTCAACTTCTAGAACATAACCTTTTGGTGAATCATCTTCAATGGTCGAACAGTCAAAATTTTTAATTTCATCTTTTTCAAGCCACCTAAAATCACCGGTGGGTAGGTATTCTTTCATTGCTGCTCCGTATAAATTGGTTGCATCTAGGTACATAATATATGATGTTGGTTTCGTAGGATCATAGTTTGGTACAAGTTGATTATTGGCCACAGCTTTTCTTTTACTGCATTGAGCCACTCCACCTCGAATCCCCTTTCTAAAGAAATGTAGAGAATCCACGTCAGTCAAAAGTTCGAGTTCAACTTGGGTATAACGCAACATTGCGTCCCAACTCAAAGATGGTGCTGTCAAATAATGGGCTGGATCTAATTTGTAATGTTCCAAACACACTTTTCTAAAGTTCTCAAAAACATCGGCTAATAATAAAATATCCGATTTTAGATATATATCTGCATACTCTCCCATTGTTTTACATTTGAAGGTATTCCATGTTTTATTAGCTCGCTCATAATCCTCATCAGGGATATACTCATTTGTTAAGTCATTGTAAAATTTATCTTTTGAGGGTAATTCTGGTTCTTCTAGTTTTTCAAACGAGTCCACATAATTATATGGAAAGACCCCTTTCCGCCTGATTAAACTAAACTCTTCATCCTTTTCAAAGTATTTTCTGGTTTCAACACATTGAGGAGACTCTAAACTTTGACTTAGTTTGTCGAGGGACCTAGATAAAAATCTAAAAGAGTCTACAAATTTCAATCTCAGATATGTATCAGGTACCTTAGGATTTATAGATTTTTCAACAAGAATTGATTTGGAGAATGAAATGTATTTTTCTTTGGTTTGCGCTATGACGGAAACAGTCTCCTTTTTGCATGCCAGCTTTTTTATGAATAGATGGCTGTCGTAATTTGTCAGGTTGTGGAAGAACACTGGTATGAATTTCGGAACTTTATAGTTCAAATTGCAAATAGAATGTGCAGGCCCACGGAAGCGACCTGTTAAATGACAGTGATCACGTACTTTTATATCACCAAGCTTAAAGTCTTTCTTACAAATGTGACAGCATACAGCATTTTCGTATTCGATTTTCTCTTGGTCTGAAAGGGGGAGCATCTCTTTAATATGTTTCAAGTGTGTGTTATATAAATCCAGAGCTGTTTCATCCAACTTTTTAGAGAATACTTCAGCAGCATCGGAACCTCGATATGTTATAATTTTCGAATATTTATCATCAAAATTACATTTCACGTAAAATGCGAAAGAATATGGTACATGTTCACATAATTTCACTGTGAATGATTTTTCATCAGAAGGTTCATTATGATGGATGGGTTTCAACAAACTTTCGAAATCTGCATATATGACGAATGGGACCGGTAATTGTTTCTCAAAATTTATAAATTTAAGAATGTTTTCAGGCACCGATTCTCCATATTTATTTATCTTCAAATCGGTAGTTGGTATTTTCGTGCATGTATGGTTACAGTCATTTTTCTCATGTGCTTTTAGCTGTTCTATTTTTCCAAATGATTGTAGACATCCATCACAAATATGTAACCTTCCATTATGTTTTGATTTTTGGCTTGACACTAATTTTGATAAGTCTTTTATGAGAGTATAATGGCTTCTACCTGTATTATCTGATACAAGTAGCAAATTAACATGTGTAGCTTGACGACATGAAGTAAAATGTAAAGGTCCAACTACTTCAGTAATTGTTTTTCCATCCTTAAATTCTGTTTCAATACCAAACACATTAACGGAGATGTTGTTCATTTTTTCGAATTTGGGGATGTCTTTCAATTTCATAGGAAACTCTAAACCATAAAAATTTAATAAAGTTTCATAATGTGGATATGAACTTATTTTCACTGGATCGGCTTTTGGTGGGAAAATAGATGCATTAATTGACCAAGCAAAACAAGCATTGTCTTGGTTTTGTATGTTTAAAACCGCTTTCTTTAATCCTATAGCTTTAGGTAGCTTAATATATGATGAAGCTGCTACTGGAGTAAACCTATTAATGTTTACATCAAGAAACATTATATGTTTCAATGTCCAGCCAGAATCCTTTTCTTGAAATTCGAATGATTGTGAAATCATCTCTTCTTTAAATTCTTTGAAAATCTGCTGCAAGTCTGTTGAAATAGTTATTATTTTATTCTTTGTATTGAATGACTTTATGTCAGACATCTCCTTTTCGGGTATAACATAAAGCCCAAACACTTCCAAATTAATTTTAAGGGTATAGTGTTTCAGCAAGTATTCATTAATTATATCAAATACTTTTAGTTTTATTTCTTCTAGAAAATCAGAATAATCGATGTGTGTTTTAGGACTAGTAAACCGATAACTAGCAATTCTATTTTTGAATGCGTGATGAAGTTTGTCTACACCATTTCCCAAATTACTAATAATAGGCCTATTAATTTTTTTATAGCTTGATGGATTGTCTATTTTTTTATTAATCGAATTTTTATTATATAAATCATGACAGTTTTTATTAATATGCCGTGATAAGTTAAAAGATGATGAAAACATTTTTCCACATTGACCGCAAATGTTTCTATTAAAACCACTTGTAGAAGGTACACTATTTCCACCATTTGTAGAAGGCATACTATCAGTCTTTTGTTTTTTGTTTTCATCACTTATTAGTACATTATCACTTTTTCGTTTGTTATTATGAAGAATGAGACAGTATTGACGAATATGTCGAACTAAATTGCTCTTAGACGAAAACTCCTTTTTACAATGTTCACACTTCATTATTGTGTTCGCAATAAAACTAGACTGAAAAAATATGTTTTATCGTTTGTTATATATTATAAAATCTCACAGGGAGAAGGGATACAATTATTTCTATTGGTAAGCCGGTGATTAGATGTAAACATGTGTGGATATAAGTTACACATGTGGTAAAATCTGGTGAGCAGATTGCGACTTTGAGGCCAATGACTCACATTAACATCTGGTAAACAGATAGTGACTTTGGGGTCATCGACTAACATCTGGTTTCGCTTAAATGTCTAGACTTGTTAAAAATAAATAGACTTTAAATGTGTTTCATTTTTTATTATGACATTATAAAATTTTCATAAAGATAAAATACATTTGACAAAGAACACATACATTTAGATTTTAAATGATAAAAACATCGAGGTTCGGAAAACTGAAGCGGTGGATGGTCTTCTAACTCGTATACAGGTTTAGATGAATATTTTCTTATGTACGAGGCCTTTTCTCCTCCCTTTACATGAATTATTTCTTCAGTATCGGTTAACTCTCGGACAATTTTCCCAAACTTGAAAAATGGTGTACACCCTTCATTCCAATTAATACAGTGATAATTATGTGTTAACCACTTCACTTGCTTCTCCAAATCTGGGGGTAGGAGCTTTATAGAAAATGGAGGTTTAAAAATATAATGTGCTGTTTTATAGCCATTGTAGGCTGCCAGCTCCTTGACAATAAACTTATTTTTTTCTACTTTGAATCCTTGTACATCCAAAATTAATGGCATATTTTTATGTTTGCTAGTCTTCTCACTAGAGAAACTTTTAAACTATATATTTCAACTGCTTTTTTTAAATCTCTAAGTTTTTGCTGGTATTCTTCTAACGCCTTTCTGTACTTAGAGATCATCATGAACTAACTTGGTAGTTTACATTATTTTCCTTAAATGAATTAAGCCTGTCTAACTATCTTTGTCATTGGATTATACCGGAATACACGATCATGCAAAATTAAGCAGTATGCGGTAGTGTCTTTTGGAATATTTTCGCTTGTTTCAAATTCGATGCGCATGACAACTGATCCTGACTGCACAGTCTCCTTTTGACGAGAACAGTCGATGTGAGTTATGGGTGAAATAGATTTGAATTCTTTAGGTGTAAATATAGGTTCGTTTCCAGTTTCATAGTACGAGTGGCGGAAATTTGAAAACATTTCATATAAAGTCGCATATTTGTTATTTTTGAAATCCAAATATAAATCACTGTAAGGATATCTCTCCGAATTTAAGAAAACTCTAGCGTTAGTAATATTACAATTATCAAATGTACTCATGTTGGAAGTTAGTTTATTTTTTTTATCAGTTTGTAACCCGAGAATTAAGTGTCGTGCAGTTTCTAACTTTATACTACTCTTCAAAGTATAATTATGTCTGGTGGTTTGTGGAAGTAAGGTGTATTCTATAATTTCCCAACTTCTAAATGCAATAAAAATTTCCAAGTTTTTATCTAATATTTTCGTTAGCGCCAATTGTTGTGGTATTCCTACGGAAACATGTGGCACTCTCCAATAAAGCTTATCGATAGTAATTTTGGGTTTTTCCGTATCATCGACACTAGTTACCGCATCTAAGTCGTTACTACTCCGAATTAAAACTAATTCTTGCTTCATATTTAATATAATTTTTCTGTAATCCTCAAAAAATCCATTAACATTTTAAGTGGGATGCAAACATTAAATTTATCAGTATCGGGTATAATACTATCTTTAGGAAACCATCCGGCATTTTGAAGTTTGATGCTTTCGCTTTCATTGAAAGACAAATATCCTTTAAGAGTAGAAGTCACTCCTACATTTCGAACCGAATCAAGTACAATACCGCTGAGTTCATATCGAATTTCTCTAAAGAGAAAACTGAAGGCATTATTTATTAATTTTAACTTTGTAACTGGTTTCCCATCATCTTTCCTTAGATTTCCCTCTAAATATAGAATACTTTCACTTGGTAAGGTGTAGGCGTCCAGTTCTTGGATTGGAATTCTAATTTCATCATTATAATTAAATTCAGTGGCTACGAAAGGCTGATAGTTGTGGTATTCGAAGTCAATAATTGAATTATCGACTAGAGGTTGCTGCGTGACATTTAAAATGTCCATTATATGAGTACTTCAAAACCAAGAGACTGCAGAAAAATTTTGTTCTGAGGTGTTACTGGGCTAACGCTCTTCTTATTACTGAGTAAAAATTCATCCTTAGATTTTCTTTTATAACTCCGTTTAGATATTTTTGGAATATTGTATTTAGAATTATAGCGGACTACCATCGTTTAGGATTTCTTCAAATGCAGTCTGACTGTAACGGTCTCTTGGCGGAAATTGACGACATTCGAATCTTGATCGACTATTTTAACGGTAATCGAGTTGATTGTCTTAACGCTTACTGGAAAATATAGGACGTTTAAAGGTGATTCTACTATTTTATAGCCTGGAGCCACCGTTGGAAAGAACTGGTGAATTATGTGAACAGGGCTACCATTAGAATAAGATCCAGTAGCAATATTGCAATCAATACATAAAGCATTCACCTTAATTATTTGTACTGGAAAGTCGGATTCATTTAGTTCATTAGCTATAAGAACCCTTTTCTCAAATCCCAAGAGATGCCCTATGGAATTTTCAGATGAGAAATCAATATCAACATTTGCTTTTATTTTAACCGTTGATGTATTACGATTAGCAATAATATGAATATTATTGGGATGTTCAATGACTTTTTGAAGATAATCGTTAAGGTCATCAATTTCATAAGCCCCAACAGGAATAGTTGTGGTTATATCCCCGTAAGTAAATTTGTTGTTTGTTTCATCAATGTTTGGTATTACATTGAAAGTTTCAAAATTCACCAAGCCAATAACGTAATCAAAATCGTCCTCTAAATATATTGGTGGATTGAAATCGGCGCTCAAGATGGAGGAATTTCCAGTAAGTGAAAATGTTAAAGACATGTTACACAATTCAAATGTATTTACGTAATAAACGGATTTTCCTTATTTACATACATTATATAAAAATTTTATACATAAATGTCCACAATTATTTGAATTATATGTTTGCATCTGATCATGATTATAGTTAACTTTATTCAAGCTACCATCACTAAAGAAATAACTTGTTACTTCATTTGGTGGTCTTAAGTTTCCATAACTATCAAAATAGATTATTGAGTTATTATTCTTCACATATGCTGTCCAGTGAGTACCGGGGCCTGATGATATATCCAAATTAATAATACCACATTCATTTTTTCTTATCTTTACTGGTAAAGTATTTCTCATGTATATTCCACGAAAATTTGGTATATGTAATTTTTTTACGTATCTCATTAAATCTATGTTTGTTAGTGCTCGACGAGGTAGCTTTATAGGGAGTTTTTTGAATATGGGGCTAGATATAATCCCATGCCTTTTTTGTATGGTCTTAAGTATAAACCTTTTCCTACTGCAACTTGCTCCATAGCTAAGTTATGTCTTTTATCCTCCTCAAGCTTTTGTTTTGCAGCCTTTGCGTCGTTAACAGCCTTCGCAATTCCCGCTGCGCCTCCACCAATACTTCCAAGAGCTCCTAATGCAGCAAATAAAGGAATAAGGAAAGGTAGAAAACCACCTGTTTTTGGAATGGGAATTATTCGTTTCCTTGGTGAAGAGAGTTTCTTTGTTCCTATTGATGATAAAGCTTGTTGTGCGACTTTAATAAGATTATTAGAATTACTTCCTTGAATACCACGTCGTGCTCGTTGTACTGCGTTATTAAAACTTATCTTACGTAGCCCTCTACCACGTCTCTGTCTGGAATGCTTTTTTCTACGCATACCCATTCCCAGTTTAGTTTTAGCCTTCATAATGCCTGTTATACCTAAGGCGGCAATTTTTTCTCCAACTGAAGAATCACCCGCTTTTAGCCGCTGATATGCTTTTTCTGCTAATACTTTATCAGCTTGATGTCTATTGCTTATATCTTTTGAACGGGAATAAGCAATGTCGTGCTCTTTGCAATATTCGTCTAATGGATTAACACCAATATCACCTCTCGCAATTCTCTTAGATAGTTTTGTTCCTGGGCCACAATAATTGTAGCCTGGTATATGCAATTCAAAAGGGAGTTTATCAATAAGCTTATTAATAAATCCTGACCCTCTCTTTGCAGACTTTAGTTTATGATTAACTAAGGATGGGTTGTGTACAATCATTATATAACTTGTTGAAAGTCTTATACAGAACTAAGTTTTTAGCGATGTACAATCTTATATATAGTCAAGATAATGATTTATAACACAGTTCGTTAGATTTAGTTTTACAATGAAGATCGAAAAACAAAATGTTACATTACCTGTTATTAACCAAGATGAGTGTTTGTTAGAAAATAATTATCAAAAACATGGCGAACTATTTGGGGGTTCATCCAAGCGTGCATTGATTGTTGGATGTTCGGGTTGTGGCAAGACTAATTTACTTGTCACGCTACTAATACACCCTAATGGACTCAGATTTGAGAATGTTTACCTCTACTCAAAGTCCCTATACCAACCAAAATATGAATATCTAAGAAAGTTATTTAAACCAATGAAAGAAATAGGTTATTTTGAATTTAGTGATGGAGAATATGTTATACCAGCTCAAGAGATCAGACCCAATTCAATTATTATCTTCGATGATGTAGCTTCATGTAATCAAAATATTATGCGAGATTATTTTTGTTTTGGGCGTCACAAAAATACAGACTGTTTTTATTTATGTCAAACGTACTCATCGATCCAAAAGCAACTCATCCGAGACAATAGTAATTTAATAGTAATTTTTCAACAGGATAATACAAATCTGAAACATATTTATAATGACCATGTAAATGTCGATATGTCGTTTCAATTATTCAAAGATCTTTGCTCTCTGTGTTGGAAAGACTCATTCGGATTTGTTGTTATAGATAAAGATTGTACAATAAATAATGGAAGGTATAGGAAAGGTTTTGATAATTACATCAAGTTGTAATAGTATATTAATACATAATGAGCTGAGCGAAATGTAGTGCTTATTAATAATCCGAAGCGTAAAGATGGATAAAAAGTTAGCTAAGGAACTAATAAAAACCAGAAAATCAGTGAGGCATAAATATCAGTCTCTAAAATCCGATGTCGCACAATCACAAGTTCATTTGGAGAAAAGCTTCAAACCCATTACTGAGCCATTGCAAAAATTATTACGAAACATAAAATCAGAGGTCTCAATTAAAAAAGAACCTGATGAATTTAAGTCAGAGCAAAGTAGAACTTCTACCCCTAGAAAATCCCCAGTAAATATTTTAGACAAATATATGCCCACATTGCCTATGACTGGACTTAGTTTCTTGGAGGATACTTATCAATTTGACCCAACCCAACATTCAATCGTGGATGAGCAGAATAGTAGCGATTTAGTTAATGAAGAAGTTGATAAAAGTCGTGCGTATATGCAAGAATTATCAAAATCAAGGGCTTACACAGATTATTTGGAAGCATATGAACCTTTACCAAGAACGTATATTGATGAATCTATAACAGGGGATGAATCAGAATATGATCGTACATATGGCATAACACACGATGTTGAAACTGAAAAATTTAAAATAGGTGATTCCGAATTAAAAATTGTTGGTAAAGACGTAAAAGTGAAGGACATAGTATATCCTGGTACCGTTGGGCTGTATGAATTACTGTTTAAGAAAAATCCTAAAGCTTATAATAAATCAGAATTAGATCATTATATGGATATATTAAAACGTACTAATACCTATCGCAGAAATTTTGATTCTACAGAGCAAATTCAAAGCAATAATACTATAAAGTATAGAAGTATCATAAGACCCTATTTAATAGATAAAGGTTTATTGAAATCTACTACGGTTCCAAGATCATCTTCATTTAGTAAACCACTACCACCCAATACTAGATCTCAAACTAGTATTCGCCCCAGATCTCAATCATTTAAGCAAAGTGGTGGAATGTTGAACTTATCTAACAACAAAATTGATTATGTATATTTTGATAATCCGAATGAGCTCGTGAATAGATTAAGGCTTTTAGTAGCTTCCCAAATGGCTGGAAATAATGGACACAATAATGAAATTGCCTCAATACTCGAAGAATTGAGAGAATTAAAAATTATTAAATAATGGTCACACATCTATTTTCCTCACAGTATACATCTAGCGCTCATCATGCCTATTGATAAATTTGGTAGACATATGCTTGCTTATCGGTCAACACCTTACCCAATAACATCACCTCTTTTAACTGCAACTGAAGATTTTGCTACCAGTCTATCCAGTCTTTGTCTTATACAAATTCGAGGTGTGGCAAAGAAAACATTAAACCATAAAACGTTAATTTATTACGTGTTAGATAGTGGTACTACAACATATACATTACCTATTTCAGGTACAATTGAAAGCATAAACTTACCTTTGAATGTCACAATGTTTTTAAACAATGGTAATTATGATCAGGATAATAAAACGCTCAGTAAAGGAGATAATCTATCATTTCCACTTCCAAGTGTAGACCCAAAACCACCTCTTTTTGTTGAAATTGTACTGCGTTGCCCCTTAGTAAGAAATGAGTAATATTAAAGAGGAAGTAGTTAATGAATTACATAAATCAGCCAGGAAAAATTTTCGAAGGAGACATGTCATTGTTAAAGGCTTAAACGACCTTATCCAAGCGGACCTTGTAGAAATGATCCCATATTCTAAAATCAACAAGGGATACAAGTATATTCTGGTTGTTATTAATGTATTTTCAAAGTTTGTTTGGTGTGAAGCTGTGAAAAATAAAACTGGGAAAGAAGTAACTCACGCAATGGAAAAAATTTTATCCCAGAATAAAATAAAGCCTAAAAATTTACAAACCGATATGGGTAAAGAATTTTACAACAAAGATTTTAAAGAACTAATGAATAAATTTAAAATTAACCATTACAGTACATATTCCAATTTGAAAGCAAGTGTAGTGGAACGTGTAAATCGTACTCTAAAAAACTTAATGTGGCGACAATTTAGTTTACAAGGAAACTACAAATGGATAAATATTTTATCGGACATTGTAGAAAAATATAATAACACTACACACAAAACTACTGGTTTGAAACCAAAAAGCGTAACGAAGAAAGATGAACAGCGTTTGCTGCGACATGTATATAGTCATCTGAAGACAGTAGATCCACAGAAACAAAAATTTATAGAAGGCGACTCGGTAAGAATAAGTAAATACCGAGAAGCTTTTTCAAAGGGCTATACTCCCAATTGGTCAAATGAAGTTTTTAAGATACGTAAAGTACGAAATACAAATCCCACTACTTTTATTTTAGAAGATCAGGAAGGTAATGAAATTCAAGGAGGATTTTATGGATATGAAATTCAGAAAGTAAAACATCCTGATATATATCTTGTGGAGAAGGTTTTACGAAGAAAACAGAACAAACTCTACGTCAAGTGGCTGGGCTTAAGCGGAAAATTTAATTCCTGGATTAATAAAAATGAATTAGTATAACACATGTAAAACTTATTCTAATTAAATAAAAAAAATTATTTGTTATATGTTGTTTTTATTTCAAATCTTTCATTAAATATATTACATCTGTGATTTGTATCTAAAATAGGATCAAGTAACTTTGAGGCTGCCTCGATTCTTCTACAAAAGCGAAATCTGTCCACTGCCAAAAATTCCCAATATTTCTTCCTAGTCATACTATAAGCAAAACTCCATGTAATTAGATGATGCAGTTCATTATACTTTTCATTAAACGTTACTTTCTTCATTACACTGTTGTACTACATACGCTTTCAAAGACATCAGGATAAGTATAAATTAATTCCAGAATCATGCAGATATTTTCACTTTTTGGATTATCTTCTGGTTTAAGTATATTTAGAGCATTTTCAATAATATTACCGCTTTGACTTTGTAATCCTCTACGTAAAATCTTGAAATAGTTTTCAAATTGTAGATTTTTTATCATTTCGATTCTGTAGTTCACTAGGGGTAGTATTTCTATTAAACAACATACTGTTTCATATGCCAAATATATGTAGTTATCTTCTTTTGAAATTCTAATCACTCGAGCATTTGAAAACTGATCGAAATGTATGCAAATGTTTCCCTCGTGTATTGTATCTGGTTTTTCATTGTAATACAGGAAATTCATGATTACTCCTTGATGAGTTAAAAATTTCTTCCAATCAGCTTCATTGAAAACCACTTGATCACCTTTGTTTCCAGATAACGTTACACAAGGTACATAACCAAAATCACATGAAATTCCCACCGAAACAAACTTGCACTTGGATTTATTTAACTTATATTTTCTCTCACCGATTACTTTTGGAGTATTATCTTCTTTCTTGAACTCAGGTAAACTTGATGGAGTATCCAGCTGAGTCACATAATGAGCGAAGAAATTTAATGGTCTAGACATTTTTGACGACTAATACATGCTAGGAATATGTCATGAGTTATATATGCACTCCCCCCACCAGTTTAGTCACTTCTGGACAGATGTTCTAAACCTGATAAACAAATGTTACATCTGTTCCTTAAATATATACATCTAGCCGGATATATGACCTGACTTGTCTAGACAAGTTTTAACCATATGTGGAAACATCTGTTCCTCAAATGCTTACTTCTAGCCAGATGTAAATGTCTAGACAAAAAAATTAAAGCATATGTGCACCAGATGTACACTATGTGGTCACTAGACAAAAAATTAAAGCACATGTGCACCAGATGTACACCATGTGGTCATTAGATGAGCTTAACTGTGGGAATAGTACGTTGGATTGATCCCCACGACGCATGTTACTACCTCCCACCTTTTATCGTACTTGAAACGTCTCCAGATGTAGATTGCAGATGATTCACTGCTTCCGTTTGTGGTGGGGGATTTGCTTTTAAATAGAGATTAAATGAGATTCTTTGAGTAATACTTACTATCTGTTATATCACCGTGAACAGTTATGACTGATATTAGATGCGAATCTTGGGACAGTGATAATTTTTCAAGTTATGCTCCTTTGCAAGACATACAAACCAAAAATATTTTGAGAAGTGCTTATTCTGTAATTGGGAAGTCTAAGAAAGTCAAAAAGGATTTCCGACTTGCGGAACGAGAAAGACTACGTAAGCTTGACGAAGAAAAGAAAAAATTTGAAATAGACAGTGCAGAAGAGAACTTAATTTCCGAAGACAAATAAAAGTGACTGTCAAAGTCCATCATGGAGATCGAACAAGTTTTTTTTTCTGATGATGACGGCATACAAGAAGACAGTACAGAAATTGATGATAAAATAAATAGAAGTGTCTCAATGAACAGTTTTAAATTTTTGAATTATAATGCTTTTCAGAAAGTGTGCGTAACTCAGTACATTTTAGTTTTGGATGAAAACAATCTATGTTTAACATGTTTTTATGAAGCAGTTTCAGGGTTAGACTTTGATATTGATGGACGGCACAAAACTGAACATTTAACTGGTAGTGTTAACGAACTTATTCCAAAATGTGTTTCTTGCATTATTTGTGGATTAAATTTATACCAATTCTGTCTGATTGAATTTTGTAATATGTGTAATAATATATAATCAATAAAATAGTTATACTTCTAAACTCTATTTAAACTTTATACCTTTCTCTTCCCACCTATAAGCAAAAAATAATATGTATTTCATACCGTTAAAAATATCTCTGTGTTTAAATTATTAAGAACTGAAGTCTTACGCCATCTGTATTATATTAAATTTATGAAATAAATCAGTAGCTAAATGTATGTGGACATCTGGCTTTGTAAATTGAATAAGTTGTGAATAAATTAGTAAAAGCCACAGATGGCAATGTATGTTTCAATTTCGTTCAAAGGCGTGCTATTTATAGCCTTTGGTGTTGACTCGATGTAAGGCGTTATAATATTTCTAAAAGCCTCTATTTTCGAAGCCTGTACTTAATTTAATTTAATAGGTATATTGTGTTCTATTTACTGTGAAATCAAGTGATTAATATACCTCTATTTCACAGAAATTATATGAGTGAAGTTATTCTGTTAAACTAAGGTGATTTTGTGAAATTTAAATGTGTTCACCTGCATCCTATAGGTACATTCTACAGGTGTTTTCTGTGAAATTTAAATGTGTGTATATTGGATTACCTTAAATGGATTACTTTATATGATTTTTCGTAAGTAGACCACTTTTTTTAGTATTATATTGAAGAAGAATTAGACCATTCTTCAGAAAGGTAAATTAATTAAAAAAATATCAGTGATTTGAATTTACTGTAATTTAAAGTAGACTTTTTCGACATTTATCACTCTATGGTTTTAGTATAAGGTAGACAATAATAGAAAATTCAAGAACCCAAATAAATTTATTAGCGAAATATACAATTAAAAAAATGAAATATGTTTTTTTCACAAACAATTCAATCAATTTCGAATTTACAATAATAATAATTAACACTTTTAATCTAATATAAAACTAAGTAGCACATTATTATATGTATATATATTTTAGTTAAGCATGTTCAACAT